>JASPKZ010010273.1:2787500-2931527 GCA_030220185.1 Diploptera punctata
TGGGACCCACGGCTTGAATTCCCTCCCGGAGGACTTCCTCCTTGGATTTTTCCATCCTAAAAAAACTATCTGCTCCAGTCGGGTTTGAACCTGCGACCCTCTAGACCAGTGGCAAGGAGCATAATCACTAGTCCACCGCGGCCGACCTGTATAATTTGCCTACCTCAAAAATAAAATAAATAAATAAAATAAATATAAAAACATACGTAAAGACAAAAGCGTAATATCCTTTCAAGTCAAATAGACTAGGCCCTATATGAATTTATCATAACAATGACGAAAATTATTATTAATATTATTATTCCACGATATTCTTGCCGTCTCACTGCGTGCTTCACTCTGATTTTTCTACAGAAAGTTTACATCCCCCCCTTTCATTCCCTATTCGCGCCACATGCCCTGCCCATCGTGGTCTACGAAACTTAACTGTATAAAAATTACTGTGTGTTTATCAATCTACCATAACACTTCCATGACAATTTCACGAAAATATTAAGCGTTATATGTCACTTCTGCTCTTATATCTATAACAATAATGCATGTATATCAATACCATGTGGATCCCCTAAGCCAACTTTTCTATATGAGAAGGAAAACAGAATTCATACTTGTTTTCAATGTGTTTGCTTTTGTTCTACAACCAAATCAATATATTTTTCAATAATTCGGGGCATATCACAAACTAACAGATTCTTTTAGAATAGCGTTACATTAAAAAAGGGTGTAAACAAAACCTGAAATAATAATGAACAGAGTTGAGCTTGTAATTGAATGTATTGTATAAAAATGCTATTATTACTGCGCTAAAAATGGAAAACTGCAGCTTTTATTAAAACTAGATGTTATCTCGATACAGATACATGGGTGGGTACATTTCCTATTTAAGATGTGAAATAGAGGAAATTAATGACTCAAATACACGGAACAATTTTTATCGAGTTTATTTCAAAGGTGTTATGATTATATGTTATATTAATGAAAAAAGTTATAAACAAATCAAAACATATACTTTCGCTTCCACCCAAATACAGATTAAAACCGCCTGTAGGTCCCATCTCATTACTAATTTGGAGAGCTGTACGTTAAGACATTTATCCAAATTTTATGTTCGCATTGGCTCTAGACCATTTTAGGCTCCTTACATGTTAAATTTATTTTAAAATTAATATTTATTTACTAAATAAAACTATCAATGTTTTATATGCTATTCATAAATATCATATAAAAATATAAAGCGTGTAATGAACTTGCGGGTTCGGTAGTGCCAGTGAGTTAGTGAGTGAGTTAGTGGGTGAGTTAGTGAGTGAGTTAGTGAGTGAGTTAGTGAATGAGTTAGTGAGTGAGTTAGTGGGTGAGTTAGTGGGTGAGTTAGTGAGTGAGTTAGTGAGTGAGTTAGTGAGTGAGTTAGTGAGTGAGTTAGTGAGTGAGTTAGTGGGTGCGTTAGTGAGTGAGTTAGTAGGTGAGTTAGTGAGTGAGTTAGTGAGTGAGTTAGTGAGTGAGTTAGTGAGTGAGTTAGTGAGTTAGTTAGTAGGCCTAATGTGTTAGTTCAAGAAATATGTTTAATCTAGTGATAAAAATAAGACCAAGATTATTTTTGGTAATTTAATATTTGTCTTTAAATAGCCTATATAAGTTCCCCAACACCTAAGAGATCCTTACGGAACCTCGGGGTTTCGGGAAAAGCGCTTTGAGAAACCTTGCTGTAGAAGGGCCTCAATAAGAAACCTCTGAGCAAAATTTGTTGGCCCTTTCACGGTCAGATTTGAATAGCGACGCTAATGACCTGAAATGTATATGTAAATTAAATAAAAGTACTAGGACTAAGACATTTGGGAGAGCTACTAGGAGAGGGAGTGAGTGGATAACACTCAACCTAATATGGAATTGACGTATTATATAAGTGAAAGTAGTTACCAGCACCAGATTAATGGACGCTTGAATAACTGGTAGCTGAAACCATGTTGTTATTTATTTACAGTATCATCATCAAACAATCAAGGATAAATGCCTATTGCCCTGTTCCGGTCCCATTATCCATTCAGTACTCTTCTAAGTCCTCGATTTGACTTCGTTTCCCAACTGAGTGGCATTTTAATATTAAATTGGACTGTATGTCTATTTTCTGTATTTATTGTTACTTAATTATTACACTTATTTGATTATATATATATATATATATATATATATCCACCGCTGTGGTCTCGAGGTAGCGAGCTGCCTTGTCACGCAGCGAGCCCGGGTTCGATTCCCGGTCGGGACAGGCTCCTGGGTGAGGTTTTTTCGGGGTTTTTCTTCACCTGTAAGACAAATGTCAGGAAGCTTTAGGGCCCAACGGTCCCCGAAAATCATCCGGCCATCATTATCATCATCATTCACCGGTATGGAAAGCAACGGGAAGCTACCACACCTATAATTCCCTAGTAAAGCTGCAAAGCATAGCATGATAATGCTATGATTGCAGTGAAAGACCTGCCCTCGGGCAGAATTACTTTCGATTGGATTGGATATATATAATTTATTTTAACAACAAACTAGTTGCTATCTATTTCATTAGCGTCTAAAAAAATATTTATTCACTTGTAACAATATCAGTCATCTTTATACAAAATAATCTTAGATAATATCAATAAAATAATCTTTCAAGGAAACTGTCAACCATTGAATGTCGAAATCTACCTTGAAATTTCTCGTTGAGAAGCATTGTAATATCTCAAGGTAGAAACAAAAAAAAAATCTGCCTTTTTAACTGCAAGACCCAGAAATCGAGGCAAGAATCCAGTAACGGGAATCTATTGTGGAAGCAGATGGACTCCCTGCATGAGTAAAACGGAGTGTAATATGACGGGAAGCGGCTTGAGGGCAGGACACGGTATGCGGACATGTTGTTAAGTTTATCCATTTCACCAAGTCAGGAGTTGTATTACTTCCCTGTAGTTTAAATGAGAGCTTTGGAGGTGGATTTTAGTGTCTTGCAGATAAAAAAGGCACTTTTTTTTTTGGACACGGCCTTGATCTTATAACACTTCTCTGGGAAAAATTTCAAGTTAGGTTTCGGCATGCAATAGTTGACAGTCCCCTTGTTAAATTCTTTATCAATCGTCAAACATTAAAAATTCAATTTTTATCTCTCTCCAAAATATAACTTACCTAATTGAAATTTACTAAAAGACATTGATGTGCATCCCTAGTGGATGTAGATGTCAATTGAATGGAATGTTTTACAACATACCGCAAGTGTTAAAATTTAACTAGCGCTATAACGACGACGACTTGTACTAATAAATACGGCTATAAAGGATACAAACAATGATGTGGGGGTAAAGAAGAGTGTTTTGCATGTGCGAAGCGGTGCGGAAGAATATCCGTTAGTTATGGCCCATAATCCGGAGCATTTTGAGGGCTGTAAAAGACAAAAATAAACACAATAATACAAATTCTATAACTTACTTTCAATTTTAATTTAACATCTGCCCCGAAGGTTCAGTCATGCTCATATCTGTAAATTTTTAATAGTAAATAACTTCCAATCGTTCCTAGTATAAGGAACATTTTTTATAAATTTGATTATTCTTTAAAACATGTGATGCGACTCTTTTAATTCCTTCATAAACTCCAGTCAAATTATGTTCTTAGGGTTTCATTTTTCATATTATTTCCCACCATTTACAATGATTTTTACATTTTTTCAAAATACTATTTCAGTATATTTTTCTATAATATTTAACTATATGAAGACGTGGCGGCCATATTTATTTTAACGAATAAAAAAAAAGTCGTGTTCCAGTGCAGCCTATAGTATGTACTAATTAACTGTACATATATACTTCAGAATTTCATATTTATTTTTGGGCGTTGCATCTTTCACAAGTTAGAGTGCTTAAATTGCATTAGGTTAAGCTTTCAGGTTAGTCTTTCACAGGTTAGACTACTTAAATTACCTTAGGTTAGCTTTTAGGTTTGTTAAATATTGGTGTATTCCATAGTGTAAACCGCTTAGCGTTTGTTGGAGCATGCGCATGACGTATGATTGGAATTTGAAAAAAAAAAATTCGCGTCACATGTTGTAAAGAATCCCCAAAATATTATTAGGTCTATTCAGTGGGACTACGTATGCTTAATACGGTGCAATATTATATAATTTTAATTATTATCAATTTTAATTTATTCTTCCAAAGTTTTTCACCATGATAATAAATTACATCAATTAACAGGTATATTCTTCTTTATTCTTTTCCATGCTAGTTTATCCTCTCACCTTATAGGTATATTTACATGTCCCACGCTGACCGGGTCTTACAGTGGCACTACATGTCGGGAAAGGGAATTTAAACTTTGGATCACACTTTTTTTGACCACACAAGAACGTGGAGCGAAACGTGAACAGTACTGGACATTTCCCAACTGGTCACCAATGCAGGGCGGGTCTGCAACTTTCTTTTCAATCCAATGCCACAAGTTTGTTGTTTCGATATTTCTGGTATTCTCTCCTGGCATTAGTGTAATATAATCCACTTCTGAGGTTGGGACGCCTAGAAGGCGGGATTACGCTTCCCCAATGATATGATGGGTGATGACAATGTTAATGATGCGCCAGGAGAGGCCTTAATCCTAAACTTAATCTAATGAGATGAATATGATAATGATGGCCAGATGATATTCGGGGACAGTTTTAGCTCTTAAGTTTCCTGACATTTGTCTTATAGGTGAAGAAAAACCCCGAAAAAACGTCACCTAGGAAACTAGTCCCGACTGGAGTTCGAACCCGGGCCCGCTGCGTGACAAGGCAGCACGCTACCTCGAGGCCATAGCGGTGGACTTCATGGATCTGCATCATGGTTAAACGTGGTTGGTCTCAAAATCTGTGGTTGACACTTCTTAACCTCCTTTACACCTAATCTATCTGTACAGGGCAAGTCAAAATGTTGTGCAGGTTTTCAGAAATTTATTATGTGAAATGTAATGAACATATAATATTGTGAGACATATTGTATGAAAGGTAAACTCTCAAAGTTTTTTTTTAAATATTCACAGATGTTCTATGTGAGCGCCTTTTGTTACACGACAGATGTCAAGCCGATATTCAATCTCCTGCCAAACTTTCTGTAGCAGTCCGCGGTCGATATCAGCAATGGCTGCTGTGATGCGGGCACGCAGTTCATGCAGTGTTGTTGGAAGTGGTGGTACGTAAACATGATCCTTTACAAGACCCCACATGAAGAAATCACACGGGGTTAGATCTGGTGAACGAGGTGGCCAATGAATGAGTTGTTGATCACCCTGAGATGCACGGCCTATCCAGCGTTGTGGTAAAGCCGTATTCAAATGGTCTCGAACACTGCCATGGTAATGTGGAGGGGCACCATCCAACTGCAGAATGAAATCTGGACTATCCGCTTCAAGCTGCGGAAGGAGCCATTGTTGTAGCATATCAAGGAAAACATGTCCGTTCACAGTACGTTCATGAAAGAAAAAGGGCCCATAAACCTTTGCATGGGAAATGGCACAAAAGACATTCACTTTCGGAGAAATCGCGTTGATGTTCCAGAGTTGCATGGGGGTTACCAGTTCCCCAAATCCTTACTTTGTGTCTATTCACTTTTCCTGAAAGGTGGAAAGTCGCTTCATCACTGTAAACTACCCTCTCATGGAACTCATTCTCTTCCATTAATGCGAGAAAATCAACACAGAAGGACGCTCGCAAAGCATAATCGGCGGGTTTTTAAGGCTTGAACCAGTTGCAAGTGGTAGGGTTTCATCTGTAAACGTTTCCGGAGAATCCGCCATACAGTTTTTTGTGGTAGTTGAAGTTCTGTCGCTCCCCGGTAGGTGGATTTCTGTGGACTCCGCACGAAGCATGTGCGAACGCGTTCGACTGTCTCTTCACTCGTCGACGGACGGCCAGTCGATTTTCGTTTACAGATACAGCCTGAATCCCTAAATTGTGTGTACCACTTACGAATGGATCTCCCATCCGGCGGGTCTTTATCGTATCTGGTACGGAAATGTCGTTGAACACTAGTCACAGAGTTGTTTACATGGTAATCAAGCACACAGAAAGACTTCTGATCCCCAGTCAACGCCATTTTCCTTTACTGCTCTGCTGTTGACATCTTGCGGGTGAACGCGGAACTTTAGAAGTGGACAACTAAACTTTGAGAGTTTACCTTTCATACAATATGTCTCACGATATTATATGTTCATTACATTTCACATAATACATTTCTGAAAACCTGCACAACATTTTGACTTTCCCTGTACATATCTCACTATAAACAATGCTGATTATAATAGCCAGATAATGTTCGGGGACCGTTTGGACCTTGAAGTTTCCTGAGATTTGTCTTACAGTATAGGAAAAATTCCGGAAAAATTCAAGAAAAACTTTCCCGACTGCGGATCAAACCCAGGCACGCTCCTAACAAGGCAGCCGACTCTATCATTTTCCACAGCTGCGAAAAAGAGATATCTACTAATTCCATTAAATGTATGATTTTGATTTTTAATTATTCTATTTTGAATTTGTAAGCCTATTAATCACGATTTTTTTTTAATTAATCGCAGGTCCGTATTTTTTTACAATACCGATTACTTTCGATACTCTTGCCATCATTTTTTAAAACTTAGGCCTATTCGCCCGTCACATTTACACATAGTACGATGAAGATGGAGCTTGCTCGTGATGTGCGGCGTAGCTTTGTATTTATTACTAACTGTTCAGGTGTTTGTCGAAGCCACCGGTAGGGGTGAAACGTGCGTCTTGAGAAACAACAGAGAATAGGGTCGTTTCACAATCGTAGGAAACTAATAATCTGTTTAAGATAACTTTTTTTTTCAAATGCCACAGGTTGCCATTTCGACATTTCTGGTGATCTCTCCTGGCATGGCGTACTTGTAACCCACTTCTGAGTTTGGGGCGCATGGAAGGCGGGGTTACGCTGCCCCGATGATATGAGAGTTGCTGAAGATGGTAATGATGCTCCAGGAGAGGCCTTAAACTAAACTTAAGCTAATTAGGCGAATATGATATTGATGACAATGATGGCCAGATGGTGTTCTGGGACTGTCTGGCCTTAATTTTTCCTGACATTTATCTTACAGGTGAGGAAAAAAGCCGAAAAAACCTCACCCAAGAAAATTTTCCCGACTGGGGATCGAACCCGGGCCCGCTGTGTGACAAGGCAGCACGCTGCCTCGAGACCACAGCGGCGGACATTAAGAGAACATAATATTCTAGAATTTACTATTTACCGATGTTGCTTATATACAATTATAATTTTACAAACGACGATGTGCAGTCTGGTGATATTTTAATTATGCAACTATGCATTATTTAAATTGATTCAATCATTTACTGGAGGAGAGGAATTTACAGTGTGCGGACATTCCACAGTTAAAAAGCTATCAAGAATGAACTATTTTATATAAGTAGCGGAAACAAAATTTGTTCATATAAGCATTGTAATCAATTTCTTAGGTTGGGGCACCTAGAAGGCGGAGTTAAGTTATCCCGATGATATGATGGGTGATAGATGATAATGGTCCGTCAGGAGAGTCCATAACCTAAACATAACCTAAATTCCAGATCATGGGCAGCCACATGAATAATTCCCGTTAAGGAAAAATCCCTATGATCTGACCGGGAATCAAACCCGGGACCTTATGAACTGTAGGCAGATACGGTGACCACTAGCCCATGAGACTGGTCACTTTTGTTATTTAAATTCATTAATTTTAAAACAAAACAAGAACGTTGCATTTAGTATATGTTATGGCTGAATGATAAAGAAACCGTAAAGGTTTACCAGTAAATTAAATAACACCAGTAACGTGGTCTGCCGAAGTAGTGCTTAATTTGAAAACATACCACATTAAACGTTGGCTATCCGCTCAACGAGGGACCCGAAGCATAATAAATAACAGTTTTAAAAAACTAAAACAACACGCTATATTAGAAAACCGAACTAAAAAATTAAAAATAATTTTAATTTCCAACACGCTTGGGATAAAATTAAAGTGGTCAACAAAAAAATCATCTCCAACATATTTAGAATAAAACTGGAGTTATCAACAAAAAGAAAATCATTTTACCATCAAAAGCGTGGGGTGTCAATTAATATATTTGATAATAAACAGATATTGGTAAAAGAAAACGTACAAATCATATAGAGCACCCCACGCTTTTGATGGTAAAATTATTTTCTTTTTATTGATAACTCTAGTTTTATTCTAAATGTGTTGGAGATTGTTTTTGTTGACCACTTTAATTTTATCCCAAGCGTGTTGGAAATTAAAATTATTGTTAATTTTTTAGTTCGGTTTTCTAATAAAGCGTGTTGTTTTAGTTTTTAAAACTATTGTTTATTTTTATTTTTTTAGTTTTAATATTTTACAGAATAAGATAGAAATGTAGATATATTTAAATTCGATACTATTGTTTGTAGTATGAGTTAAAAGTAATACTCTCCTGAAAAAAAATCCTCCCAGTCCGATTTGAACCAGTGACCTATGGATTACTGAAATGATATACCACTACAGTCTACCGCTCTACAAACGTAGCTCTTACAACGATTGACTAAAAAAGTAGACTAGTCCACAACCTATTATACAGTTTTAATTTTTTTTATTTTCTGATGATTCTGGCCAGGATTTTAGAAAAATAAATATGAAATGATTGTATTGTCACGGATCCTTTACAAGTATACACAGTTTCAAGTCGATCCAATGTTTCTAAGTGGGTGAAAATCGTGTTCAAAGATTCCGTTACATAGATACAAAGACACATTTTTTCTGATGACTCTGGCCAGGATTTTAGAAAAAAATTAAATTATTGTATTGTAATGGGTCCTTTACAAGTATACAAAGTTTCAAGTCGATCCAATGATTTTAAGTGGGTGAAAATCGCGTTGAAAGATTCCGTCACATAGATAGATAGATACAGGTTAAGCTAATATAAAGCGTGTAAAAAGTGCAATAAGTGTCATTGGAACACATGAGATTTTTCATTATCCTGAAAAAAAATGAAAAAGTCAATCAGTATTTGCTAAATACTCTTCGTGCGAGTGGATAAATGAAACTGACTGTACTCTGTAGGTGACAATGCAGACTTGAATGTTGCTACTGCTGTTTAATGGGTATTCATGTAAAAACAGATTGAAGAGGTATTTTTAACAGCCAAATGAACGAATGTATAAGTTGTGTATCCAATAACCAAATACGATTACGATTCCCTTGCTTGAACACTAAACGCCCTTTAAAAATGTGCCACCCTCTGAGTTGTGCCTCTTGGATTACGTTTCTATGGGATTTTCAAGCGAATGGCTTTCAATGCTTTTGGATCCATTCTCCGTGCTGTGAGGGCCCACCCTAAATCTCCCTCCATTACCGTCAACCTCCGAGCAACAATGCTCTTACTCCCTCAGCATTATAACGCCTTATTACACACTTCTTTAGAGTGCCGGCATTATAAGCAAGTAACTCGAGTTATACAGAGTGTTCAGAATTTCTATTACGAACTACTAGGGGTTGTAGAGGGGACTAGGTCGATAAAGTTTTGATTTGGAACATACGTCCGGAAATGTATTGTTTCGATGCCAAATAAGTTTGAAGATTTAGGAATTTCGTTACACTGGTGTAGAAACAATGCATAGAAATTGACATGTGGCGCAAAATCTACCGTACTCATTCCATTAAATTTATGTATGTAGTAAGAGTTCCTGGTCATGCAAAACATGCCACACGCTCGTGTGGGGCACATTTATGGCAGCAGTAATATTTCGTATACTCGTCGAAACGATACATTTCCGAACATGGGTTCCTAATCAAAACTGTATTACCTCTACAATAATTATAAGTTTGCAAAAGGAATTCTAAAATATTCTGTATATAATCTGCTAGTTAAATTATACTGTACATAACTAAGTGAGTTGGCTCAAACGTTTAAACTCATTCGCCTCAAAAGACGAGGTAAACTCGCTTAACATCCCTTGGAAGGGTAATATTTTGTTAACATTTATGAATAGTAGAGGAATGTGTTTTTGCCTTCACTCTCACCATGATCTCAAGTACCGTTATCGTTTGTTTGTTTTGAATGTCTGAAAATAGACAATATAATTTACGGTAACTCAAATCCGGTTTCTGGGAAAATGCGTTGAGCATTTAAACCAGAAGTGAATGGGTTGATGCTCGCATTCGGCAGGACCAGGTTTGAAATTCCAGAGCAGACTAATCTATTTTTTTACTAGTTGTCAATATAAATGTTAATTAGGATTCATTACCGGACCCTTGTAATGAAATATCTCTTGTCACTTTCGAACCCGGAGGTTCATGACCGCGTGGACATAAGATCTCCATACATCCCTATCCTAAGCATTTTTTCCAATCATCTCCTCTATAATTCACTTCCCTTAAATGTTATTCTCCCACCTCATTATTGGCCTACCTGCTGGCCGCTTTCCCTATAGTTTTGCTACAAGGAGTTTTCATTCCTTTCTTTCGTTTCCCATCGTGCCACATATCTTGCTCATTGTAGTCTCTAGGACTTAATAACAATTATTTTTAAGAACAATTACTGTTCTTATTACATCTGATTTCCCATTAAGATCATACAACTCACTGTTATGTAGCCTTCTCTATTTAGTCTCGTGTTTTCGCGTTTCTTTGGTCAAAAAATGTTCCTAAGAATTTTATCCTCAAATACTTGTAATGCTATCTCCTTCCCTTAAAGTAAGGGATTATGATTTGCACCCATATGACTGGTGGAATAACATTTTTATATATTTAAATGTTTTAAAGAGAAGTTGGGATAAAAAAAAGTCCCTATAATGCATAATAATATGCACTTCCTGAATTGAGTCTATTTTGCTATTTCTTTCTGCATCTCATTCATTTTTTTGAATAATTGTTTCTGGGTATTTGAATTCAGTCACTTCTTCAAAATTTCCCTCATTTGTCTTTAGCTGTCTATCTATTTTATAAAATCTATTAAGTAATCAATTGATTTGGTATTCACTTGATGAAAATCCATTTTAATAAATATAAAATCATATAAAACTTCAAGTTTTATTTATATTTATAAAATGTATTTATAAGTTTGACCATATACTCGTATTTAGTTTACTTCCAGCCCCAGAATGTGTATGCTGACTTTAGTATTTTCTCGTTATCGCTTAATAATATTTCCTCATAGCAAATACCAACAGTTTATTAATACCATTGAGTTGTACGCCTTCTGTTTTCTTTAAGAATTTGACTGCATAATCTAGTATGTAATTGAATAGCAGAGGAGATAGTGCATCACCTTGCTTTAACCCATTGCGGATTTCAAAAGTAAAATATCTCAAAACGTTTTGCCTACCTGCAGGTGCCCATTTCATTAAAATAATAATTTCATAATAACGTTATAATTAAGTCAGTTCATTTTTACAGAAAAAAATATTACAAATACATACACTAGTAGATAGCAACATGGATCCTACATGCGATGTGCTTTTGGCCAGTAAAAAGCATCTGTACTATTAAGGAGAATGAAGTGAAAAATTACAAGCTGTTGCACTTTATTTGATTCTTTAAACATTGAAACCTCAAAGCACTTAGTTGTACTTGTAGGGTAAAGTTAGATAATTTCGCGATAGCATTTTTTTCGGCATACATTTTTTAATTCCCTAAATAAATTAATATTGGAGAGTTAAATTTTGTGTAAATATAAGTTATAACATTTCTTCTTCCTAAATCCATTAAATAAATTATAATAAAAAATACTATTAGCATTTTTAGAACCCGTAACTTCATGGCCGCGCGGGCATAAACTCTCCATACATCCCTATCCTGAGGTATAATTTACTTCCCTCAAATCATAGTTAATGTTATTCTCCCACCTCATTCTTGGTTTATCAACTGGGCGTTTTCCTACACGTCTTTCATTCCCCATTCATGCCACATGTCCTGACCATCGCAGTCTACGAGACTTACTGTTCTTATTATATCTGGCTTCCTATAAAGACCATGTAGTTCACAGTTATGAAGTCTTCTCCATTCACCTGTCTGTTCATCTCTTTTTGGTCCAAAAATTTTCCTAAGAACTTTATTCTCAAAAACTCGTAATCTTCTTTCCTCCCTTAAAGAGTCCATGATTCGCACTCTTATAATATAACTGGTAGAATAATAGTTTTATATATTTTCAGTTTAACGTTTTTTTTTTTTTTTTTTTTGCAGAGAGTTGGAACGTAATGCATAAACGGTAATGCGTAATAAACACGCATTTCCATAATGGAGCCTATGTTTAATTTCTTTGTACATCTCATTCCTATTTATGGTTATTGTTCCTAGGTATTTTAATTCAGCCACATCCTCAAAATTTCACTAATTTTTTATTAACTAATATTAAAAATTTAGCAGATAAACCGACGGTCTGTACAGCTACAGAAATTAGGTTTTTGAGATCAGTTAAGGGTTTTACTAGATTAGATAAATTTAAAAATAGGATATAAGAAAATAATTAAATGTAATATCATTAGAGGAAAGGAATCATCATTATAGAGATCATTGGATTGAACACACAGAAAGAATGAGCTGTAATCGTATTCTTAGACGAATTCAGGAGAGATTTGAGAAGACAACGGAAACATTGGTTTGAGAATTTGTGAAGCAGGAATAGGCTTAAAGGCCTAATCCCTGCTTGAAGAAGAAGAAGAATAAAAAGATAAGAAAAGTATAACACGAAATAACTTATCGCGAATATAGACTATAAATGTTTACTCTGTCTTCTTTAAGTCTAGATCAAATATATCATAATGAATTAGTTATTTTAAGACCTTTCTCCGAAAGGTAAATAAAAACGTGAAAAAATATACCAACGCCGGCGAGTTTGAACCTACGAACTTCGGAACCAGATGTGAGCATAGTTCATCGGAACCTATCCAGATGGATAATTGTTACTAGACGGTACACTTAATGCATTTGCAACATATCGACAATCGTCTATGAGGTTGAAAGGTTAGACATTTTTTTATAAAGGATCTGAAACGAAGTTTAATCAACTATTAACCTAGCGAAGACAAATTGAGAAGTCATTTAAACTGAAATGAAGTGAAATCGGATTAAGAAACTGGTTCAGGGATTGCTTTACTTAAATACGTGACCCATTATTCTATTACCTATTGACTAATGATTAAACCATTTCCGCCAGACTTTAATAAAATTGTAATCCTAACTCGATTTTATCCTGATGTAAGATAATAGTATTAAAAAACTGAATTACTATTTTTTATTTATTACATTAGTCTATAAAGTAGTAATTACAATATTATTTCTGACATGTCGCAGAATGTTTTTCACATAATTCTTGAACCTTCTATATGATCCTCTTTGAAAAGAACCGGTAAAAGATAATACACACCCCGACTTTCTGTATGTGGTTTTTGAATGCAGCAAGTTTAAAGAAATAGCCAATGGATGATGGATTTGAAATTCCTACTAAATTTTGTATAACGTGACAATGTCTGGAATGCATGAAAATACATTGTACTCTCAAATGTGAAATACTTTGAAATATGTCTCACATCAATCATGAGAACTTGAGAGATATGTCGGTGTTGCAGACAATAGGTTAGAAGTGAAGAGTTGAGTACAGTAGAAGGCTCTTCCTTTCACGATGACATGGGGTGGATAGCAGGGAACTCAAGAATAGAATCTCACTATTTTTATTATAGTTTTTTTTCTGGCATTTTCACTTTTCTCAAGTCAAGCAATTATGACTTTTTCGTAAAGCAGATCCTTTTTTTTTATACAAATGTTCTAGATGTGATATTGAAGCATCTATAAACACATTAAAAATCAACTTTTATGTGTAGTGTGTAACTAAATTAAAATTAAAATTAGAAATTAATTTTTTTTTTCAAGATTTACTTCGTTTAAAGTTTATTTACTTTTTTATACTTATTTATTTTTATTTGTTTTTTCTTTTTTAATTTTCCTTTACAATCAAACATAGGACACACATACACATGCAGATCGAAGATGGAGATTTTTAAAATCACTTACTTCGCCCGGGTCGCCGAAATGGAAGGTAGGAGACGGACAAAGTTTATTGGTGGGACATCATTAAGCCTTTATTGTTTATTTAGAGCCGAGAAATGGAAAATAGACTATACATCAACTAAATTAACGGATGTAATTATCAATTTCAGACCTACTGAGCGAGTTGCCTCACGCTGAGGATTATCATCGAGAGTTTAAACTCGGCTGTCGTTTAATCTGACAGGTTTATTGTGGTTTTCCGCAGTCTTTAAGACAAACGTTGGATTGGAATGTCATTAAAAACCATTTAATGTAATTAAAATAAAAAATTTAGATCCTTGATTGGAAAGCTGATGGAAGAGGTGGAAGAGGCAAACCTAGAGAACGTTGGATAGATGGATTGAGGAGAAGTATGAAAGCTAGAGATTTGAGGGAAGAAGATGCTTTAGACAGGAACCTCTGGCGACAAATCACTTTGGGTTGAAGGGGAAACACTGTATTGTGGAATATTCCTAATAAAAAAAATAAAATCAATGAACTTTTACACAAAACACGTACGTAATAAAATACACAATAATAGAAACAAACAATTTAGTTCACTTAATCAATGATTCGGACACGATATGCCCTTAGATGCTGAAACACACACACACACACACACATATATATATTAAATTGGACCTAAGGTATTTGGTGAAAAACATTATTTTTGTCTCTTCCATTTTCCCTAGAAGTTTGAACATTGAATTTTGTTACTTTCTATAGTATTCTAGAAATTTTTATTGAGATTGAAAATATAAATTTCTATACACAACTCTGTTTACGTGCAATAGTTCAGTAATACGTAAATAAATACATTACACTACCAGCTGATCTGGCTACTGTCACTCTCTACTAGATGATGGTTTATAGAGTCACTTGACGCAATCCAAATGTATTTGTTTTCTTAGCCGGATTTTGTTATGCCTCATATCAACTAGCCACATGAGTCTTAATGGACCCCGTTACGTACTCTATAAACACACCAGCGCTGTTCAATCACTGCTCCGCCTATTTACTTTGTGGCCCGCGAAAAACAAAATTGTACTGTTTTAATACATTTTCTTCCTATAAATAAACTATTTTTGATGTGACACTGATTGACTTTTTTTATAATCACTCTTCTTTAACTCCGAAATGTTTCCAAAAGAAAAAAAAATGGCTTGAGGGCAGAAAAAAGTGGACAGCAGTGCTATATACAAGGACACATATCTGTGGTATAGCCGAGACTCGAACCCTGATTCCTGAGATGGTATTTTGACACGCTAAAAATGTTGTCACAAACGTGTACATCAGGTTTAACGATAATTTAAATGCGAGGAGTATACAGTTTAAAACTTTAATGAAATAACGCCTATGATGTAGCGGATTATTAACCTTATTAGTCTATCATCAATATTATCGACATTTTGATATCGACTGAAGTGATAAATTAATTATCAATAGCCTACTAATAAAATTCATTGTTTAAAACCGTTGAAGTGGATAGTCATAAAATAAAATAAAGTTCTCCACACATCCCTATCCTGAGCTAATGTTTTCCAGTCATCCTCTGTATACTCCACTTCCCTCAAATCATGTTTAATTTCATTCTCTCACCTCGTTCTTAGTCTACCAACTGGGTGTTTTCCCTCTGGTTTTCCTACAAGAAGCTCCCATGCCCCTCATTCATTCCCCATTCGTGTCAACACGTCCTGCCCTTCGCTGTCTACGAGACTTAACTTTTCTTCTTATATCTGGTTTCCTATAAAATCATGTAGCTTACTGTTATGAAAGTCTTCTCCATTCGCCTGTCTGTTCATCTCTCCTTGGCCCAAAAAAGTTTTCTAAGAACTTTATTTTACCCAGTGGAATTCATGTGTGCGTTTGTAGACGACGTAAATTACGAAATTAATTATTAGCTATTAGATTTATGTAAATCGCTTAGCGCTAAATTTTGTCTCTAACTTATTTATGTCGAATTATAAAAAAATGTGGTATTTGTATTCGAAGTTGTATTGATAATGGTATCATCAACAGACATAAAATATGCAATGTTAGCATTGCTCTTATATTCCTATTTAGTGAAGTCATTAATAATGTAGGACTATTGGACCTAAAAAGGTTAAGTCTAATTTTTAAATTAATATTCATATTTTATTACCAAATATGTATTTGCCACCTAATTTGCTAAATTAGCTCATTTTCAAAATGTATTGTCTAAATTTTCGAAATTTGTAGTATCAACAACCGACAAAAAATCTAAAATTTACATCGATTTTTTTTTTCAAGAATTGAAACACTATTGTACTTTATTACAACTCTTAATAAAATGAAGATGCTATTTTAATGTGTAGGCCTGGACCATTTATACTGTGAATATAAACGTATTGATTAGAAGTCAAATATGATTAATTTTCTCTGCACTAGGCCTAATCATCATTATCAATTTGCTTTTACGGAATTAGATAATTAGTCGGCCAGTTCTTATCTCATTGAGGTCCAGTCAAGTTTCTTCATTGGATATCCTCGTCGTCTTTTCCTATTACAGTTTTTAGAATATTTCGTAATCTCTCTTTTGGCACTTTGTTCACGCATTTCAGACTTCATTTTATAATTTTATTAAGACTGGAGTATTTTTCTTTCAATTTTTCTACTACTTCTCTATTAGTTTTATAGTCCGATCGTATGTAACCGACTATAATTATTGTCGTTAAGACAACCAATAAAATAATTAATTATATTTCTAAACTATCCTTTATACAATCTAAATAATAAATAAAATTTCACATCCCAAAATTCAATAACCAAGCAATTACTGTAAGTAAATTAACGTCATTAATTCAATATAAAAATAATGTATCCATTTGTTTTTTTAGCATATGTTCATTTTAAAGTATTGGTGATTCGTATATAGAGTTTAAAACGTATTTTATACCTAGAAAAAATACTAATTAAAATTTACGATTTTATATATTTTTTCTGGATCGTTTTCTTCTTTTCATCCCTTGTGTTATATGGACAAAATAGCGATAGGCTATTTCGTTTCAGAATATTTTTTGCATCCTTAATATTTTGAGATGAAGATTTATCTCGCAAAATATGTTCCGAGGTAAGTTATATGGCCAAGAAGAGCACAAAATTTGAACATTGTAATATTATTACAAAATATTTTAATGTTGAATTCTCTCTGTTGTGTATCAAATAGTAAACCAATCAGAATGCCTAGATGTTCATAATAATAAATATATTTGTACCATATGAATTGATGAAGTATTGTTTACAGATAAATTTAAATTTTAAAAAAATTACAACGCTTGAGCTACAATGCACAGCTTTAATTTAAAACGCAGTAAAATGAGATATTTGTGTAGCGATGTGATCACCATGTGTTTAACAGAACATTAAATATTAACAGCACTCGCTTGGAAGGAAGAGCTGTACAAAATAAGGGTTGTGATTTGAACAATGTTATTATTTATTTATTTTAATTTGTATGTGTATCTGTATGACTATATCCAGGAATATATCTTTGATACCACCAGCCTCATGGGCGTTTCTGGCTACAGTTCATGAGGTCCCGGATTCGATTCCCGGTCTGACCATGGGCATTTTCTCTTAAATAGAATTATTCCTGTGGTTTTCCATGGTCTTTTAGTTCAGGACTCTTCTGGCGCTTCATTATCATTTATCACCCCAATCTGAGAAATGGATCACAAATTCCGCCAATGCCAGGGGGTAAAGTCAGAAATATCATAAAAGACAACCTGGTGACATTAAAAAATGCACATATTGGTTAAGAGGGACAGTTTGCAAAAGTACATAATGAAATGAAGTAAACTGATAGTGGATTCCAACTTGAACAACACGTACTTAGTGCTCGCCTTAGAAAAAACCAGTAGTTATGTGTACCGGAGAAACAAATACAGATGACGAATAACCCTATTTATAAATTATTTGTGCAGTGCGATGATTGTAGTCAAAACTTGAAATATCGGAATTCACATCTTTCCTAGAAAAATATTGCAAACAACAAGTTTCTCACCAATCAACACTGCTCAATAATTATCCATCAACACTGTTTTAATGAGGCAACGGACACATAAAAGAATAAGCTATATAGGAAATACTTCATACGGGTTTCTATTGATGAGAAAACAGATGCTAAGGGTTGATTTATTACTAATATTGTGATGGGGAAGATAAATCCTGACATCGCCTCGATTTGTTTGTTCTACTGCAAAGAGGTGGAATGTACTAGCACTCAACTATTGCGAGATTTGTGAATGATGGATTAAAAGATCTGTGGCCGACTGGAATATAAGAGAAGAAGAAATTAATATGTATTCCGACGCTGAACCATACATGCTTAATGCTGCAAGTGCTCTTAAAGTGTCTTAGCCCAATATGCTCAATAATGATTCGTGCGTGGCTCAAGGACTACAATCGTGTTGCTCAAGATATAATTACACACAAGTGAACATATTAATTTCAGCAACAAAAAAGTTTTGATAAAAACAACAAGTATTATCTTACAAACATCAATTGCTAGAGATACTATTCCCTCTGGAACCAGTGTTAACAAGGTGAGGGACATGGATAGAAGAAGTTGACTTCTACAGTGACAATCTAGATGTTGTAAAGAGTGTTGTAAATTAATTTGGTCCTAAAAGTGCTATTTCTGTTTGTGAATCCCAGACTAAATATTATGTCTCCAACATCAACTCCTCCATTGCCTATTTCAGGGGCAACTTCAGCTGACTTCCAGAAAACATCATAGAAACGTCAGGACTTCCTCTGCTAGATTATATTGTTGTCATAGAGGATGTTATTGAAAACTAAGTGTTGTACGTGGAGAAACTATTGCAAGTGTATTGAGTAAATTTAAGAAAAAAGTATTGAAGTGAAATCCTACATATTCAACATTTCACAATATGTGCCAAATTCTAAAGGGAGATGATACGATCCACCCAAGGACATTTCTTCAGGAAAAAATCCTCTCCCAAAATTTTCTCCATCTGCGTCATGTGTCGTGAAGACAATTGTTCTACATATAGGAACATTTTGAGCGACAAACGTTTTTTCAATGACCACAGGAAAATATGTATTTGTTCAATGTTCTACAAAATTAAATGTAGCCTCTACACTTACATTGATTGTTCTAAATAACAAAACATAAATTGGTTTGAATTAAATATGCGATGTTGCATATTTTCCCACTGTACATATTTTACTGCTTTTCACTACATATTTATGTAAATATTTTTCTAAGTGACACTAATTAAAAATTCTACCTCATTATCTCCGTTCCTGTTTAATTTCACTCCTGATTATGCCGTTAGATATACTGAGGTTTAGATATGAAAGGTGTTCACACCAGGTTGGTCTATGCGGATGAAGTGATCTAATAAGATTTAATATATCAAGAAATGCAGAAGTATTTTAAACACTTGCAAGGAAATTGGTTTAGATGTAATACAGAAGAAAGTAGTGATCGAAATATAGCAGACTATGGAACTTTAACTCTAGGAAATAATTGTTATTAAAAGATGAAAATATTCAAATACCGTTTTTGAAGAAAGTATCATTAGAAAGGCCGGTGTATGTAGGAGGATAATATTCGGATGATCTTAGGGAACTGATTATCAGTTATGTGAACAGGGTTATGTTGGCTAAGATCATGGATCAGTGGAGGGCCCAGTGAATGCGGCTTTGAACTATTGCATAAGGCATAGAGTGATTTAGTTATCGGACATTTTGTTATTTAGAATCGGTTATGGTTGTTATTATTATTATTATTATATTTATGTATTTTCCTTCACAAATTAATTTTTATTTTTATAATATATTGAGAAAAAATATTTTCCTTAATCTATGTCTGAAAACAAATGTTCTGTAGTTTATGATACAATACCTAAGGCCGTTACTCAAAGAGCATTTTCGGGATGTAATTAATATTACTATTAATAATATTGTTACTAAAGATATTTTAATCGAGTTCTACGTATGAAATCAAAATTATTTTCAGGTATTCAGGTAACTGTGTAAGTTGCAGTTCATAGTAGATTAATTTAAACCAGATAAGCTATAAAATATTTTATTATATTTTTAAGAAATACAAAAAATAAGTATATTTAACATACTAATCAATTTAAAATATTTATAAAATTTATTTTAATTAAATCAAGTCATGTTGAATTGCGTAATAAGATCTTCAATGCAAATAAAAATTCTAACTAAAATGTAATATCGTATATTGAACTTATAAGTTAAGTTTTATTGCAAACACTATTGTTGCAAGGAAGAGAGGAGAGGCGATTGTTTAGTAACGAGCAGTACTCGGGTATCGTTGGTCCACGGATTATCAAATATATAAGTAGCATCGTGGACATAAAATACCAGTGAACGTATAACAAAATAGTAATCATAAGCATTGTCATTGTTATATATTGTTTATTTATTTACTTATTTATGTATTCAACACCTTCATTTTACTCACTTTCACTTTTACTGTCTCCTCCAAAAATTGTCACCCCTAGCAAATGGCACCGTAGGTAGAACCAGTCCTGGTCATTAAGCTTCACTTTCAGAGCTCTTTTTATATTCACTATACTATTGCAATGTCGGCCGCGGTGGACTATTGCTTATATTCCTTGCCTCTGGTCCCGAGGGTCGCGGGTTCAAACCCGGCTGATATCAATGAATTTTTTAGGATGAAAAATCGAAGGAGAAATCCTGCGGGAAGAAATTTAAGCCATGACTTTAAGATCTTCAGACTCGTAAAAGAACCGCTAGCCTGAATAAAAAGGCCTTTGTGCAAAATTTACAGACCTTCTTCAGCCTATTAATACCTTAGTTGTCTACTAGATGTCTCATTGGATCGGCATGTTGACCGCATATTTCATTACATATCTTGAGAAATAAAAGTAAGTACATTAACTTGGTCTAGTAACTCCTAACAAAGGAAGGACCAAGGCCCACATCGGGCTGTTATGCCATTGTAGATAGATGCTATTCCAGTACTTTATGGCACTTATAGCTTGTAAACAATCAATACATAGAAGGTGATGTAGTTTTTAATTTATTTCTTCAGACAGTAGTTAGAACGTTGAAGCTAATGAAAAATCGTCTTCATAGATTTGGTTACAAATAATTTTTAACAAAAAACAGTAATCGGGAGGAGTTGAAAAGGAAGGAAACATGTGATAGATTGGCATCTCAGTCAAATCAATCACAAAGCGGGAGAGAAAAAGGAGGCCCCGGGCACCGTATTACTGCAATGCGGTGCTGCTGCGCCCTCAGGTCGATCACACTCTTAGCGAAAAGAGTTGTCACACTTGCCAATTCTTACCTTACAACTTCAGTCGCACTCCCACAGTGAGAATGAGTTAAGAGACAAACAAACGCACAAGCAAACAAAGAGGAGGAGGAGGTAATATGACGTGACTAATGGCGAAAAATTGTTAAATTCAGATTTAAAAATGAGAGAAAAACAATAAGTTTAATTTGTACAATGTAGAGAAGAAAAATGATCAAAATCTTATTTAATAAAAGTACTTACTTTGCAAGAGCCGGAAATAACTATCAGTAACGGTCATTTTCAGATTTGGATTTCATCCAAATGCAAAACCCTACTTCTAGGGCTATAGATAAGTGATTTCAAATAAAGAGATACATTAGCACTTAACAAATTGAAAAAATGTGTAATATTTGGAAAAGAGAAAGAGAGAGAGAAAATACCAGGAAACAGGAAAAAATTAACATATTTCTATGGGCGCACAACTAGATGTCGCGGCACTTTTGTGGTTATCCAGAAGGAAGTATACTCTCAAAGCAGATAGACATCTGCCTCACAGATAAGTGAAAAATATAATTTTTTTACTACTTAATGGAATTTATTTACTTCTTAAAAAAGGAAATACATTTGCATTTACATTGCGTAAGAGTCTGCTTGATCATAAGTTCTTTTTTTTTCATGAATAAAAAATAAAAATGAACATAAGAATATAGAAACAATCAATCAATAAGTGAAAAATAGTGATTATAGTGATTCTCATTTTTAATATTGATACACTTAGAGAAATATTTATACGTTAGACTTTATATAGGATATAACTAAAAGAAGAATATGAAAAATGGGGACTTTATATAGACATTGAGAAAACTAAATATCTGTGTATAGGGGAAGAAATGGAAAATATAAATTTCAACAACGGAGAAGAACTAAAACCTAGTATTGAATGCATTTACTTAGGAACAAAATTAGACCATTCAGGCGATAACACAGTGCAAATTAAAAATAGAATCGCTCAAACAAAATAAGCAATAAATGCTTTAAACTCTGTTTGGTGGACCACAAATATTAAAAAAAAATAGAAAATTACAAATATATCAAACCATAATTCAGAGCATTTTAACATATGGTGCTGAAGTCTGGCAAATTCCTGCCAGGGAAACAAAAAAAAAATTATGTACAGAAATGGATGATTTAAGAAGATCAGCTGGAAAATCTAGAATGGATAGGATACGAAATAAAGAAATAAGGGAAATTATGGGTGTAGAAGAGGAGCAGGACATTATAGAAAAGAAAAGATTACAGTGGTATGGCCATGTCAAAATAATTGCCAGAGCAAAGATTGCCTAAAATTGTTATGGAATGGATCCCAATGAAAAGGAGGAAGAGAGAAAGACCGAAGAAAACTAGGATAGAAGGGGTACAAGCAGCTATGAATATCAGAGGATTGGAGGAAGATCAGTGGATGGACAGAGAGGAATGGCGTTTGGTTTCCGGAAGACGGCTGCAGCTGCCATGATACCGGATGATGATGATGATGATGATGATGATATATTTTATTCTATATCAACATTTATTTTGATTTTTTGGACATTCAGAAGTTTATTTTTTTTTTAATTCTCCCTGATATAAACTTTTAAAATAAATAATTTTATTCCTTACACTATAAACAACTATAATAACTCTTATTACATTTATACTAAATACAAAAGAGATCTATATTTAAAATGTCATCTATTTTTAAATAAATTCTTATCAAATTAATAGAAATTAAATCAAGTTATATATATATATATAATAATCTGTTTTGTCTCCTATTCTAGGCTAATTGGTTTTTAACGATAGTAAAACAAATCTCCGTGATGGTACGAAGACATTAACAGATCTGTTATTCAACTATGCAATTTGCACGTTTTTCGAAATTTCAAGAGTTTTATTTACTCTAAACCAATACTAGTAATCTAAAGTTAAGTACTTTTATGTAAAATTGATTCTAATTAAGTACTGCTACAAGATCATTCACTTAAATATGAAGTTTAATATAACAGTAAATTTTAAGATGTTCTTAAAGGAATAAAGTATTATAATGAACTTTAAATTTTAGATATAAAAATATTGCTGAATTTTAATTGTCACTGCTACTAGGCCTATATATCAGTGAGAACTGGAAATTAACGGGAGACCAGTTAAAACAAGTAGAATCTTCAGAAATGGGATTTCTTCGACTTGTGGCAGGTTGTACGTTGTTAGGTAGTAGAAGAAGCTTAGACGTCAGAAATTAACTGAATATACAACCAATTACGGCAATAATCGAAATATATAAGAGTAATTGGAGAGACCACGTTCAACGCATGTCACCAACTAGAATAGCGAAATGTGTCCCGAATTAAAAAGTGTAGGTCGACCTATGAAGAGATGGCGTATCAGTTTTAAACCGGAAGAGGCCAAAAGGCCAAACCTAGATGACGATGATGATATTTTAAATATAACTCACTGAAACGCTATAAAAAAGTTATATTTACGGAAAGCATTTTAAATTAAAGCAACAAATGTATTGTTTGTACATTATGTTCCGAAAAATGTTCCAATATTTACAAAGTAGATAGATAAGATAGATAGATAGATAGATAGATAGATAGATAGATAGATAGATAGATAGATAGATAGATAGATAGATAGATAGATAGATAGATAGATAGATAGATAGATAGATAGATAGATAGATAGATAGATAGATAGATAGATAGATAGATAGATAGATAGATAGATAGATAGATAGATAGATAGATAGATAGATAGATAGATAGATAGATAGATAGATAGATAGATAGATAGATAGATAGATAATGGAATTTATTGCCTTTTTTCAGAAGAAAGAAATGTAGTACAGTAAAACCCCGATAAGAGCCCTAAGAATGCAACCCAGATCTCAGTAACGTGTTGCACTCTGCATTCGGTAGGCGCGCATGTGAAGGCTCCTACAATAGATAATTTAATTTGAAGTGGTTTCTGTGACATAATAATTACTATTAATTATAATTAATAGTACTAGTACAATAATGATGAGTCAGGATACTTCTACAGCAACAAAAATAAGGAAAAAATATCTGTGAACTAACAAAAATAATAACGAAATACTTACTTCTATTTGTATTTATCACAAAGAAGTTAGTTTATGGAAGTACTAGAATTATGCCAGCTGTTACGGAGAGAACAGTTTGTGATAGTGCATGCAAAAATGCATTGCTTTTTCCGTCTTCACAAATTTTACTCTTCAAGAAACGCTTCCTATAACGCTTCAAACTCTCCATCACGCTTCGGTCCATTAGTTGAATGAATAATGTAGTTTTTGCGGGCAGAAAACGCCACGATATTCAATTAGCACTGTGCGGAGTTGAGATTACATGTACTGTAGCATTATCCATTAATAACACAGCTTTTTCAGGCAAATTATGTTGTCGTAAGTACAAAGAAACCTGTGAAATAAACACAATTAAATGATTAGACACAAAGAAAAAATTAATTAAATATTAAAATATACATTTGTATTTTACATATTAACACAACTTGTGGGACAAAAAACATTGAAAAACTATTCAGAAAATATTTCACGTCATCCAAGCATTCTCCTAATAATAATAATAATAATAATGACGACGACGACGATAATAATAATAATAATAATAATAATAATAATAATAATAAACAAGCTAACCAGTCATTCACACTCGCTAATATTCTTGACTTTTAGATTTACCTACATAGATTTACCTTTTATATTTAAAGAAATAATTCTACGGCGCGACAGGCCTAGAAGGCCCTTAGCCTACCAGCCCGCTGCTGGCCTCACGTCCACATGTGTCAATCAGAGGTAGATGATCATCTAGCCAGTGTAGGGGTGACATTTGGCCAGCATGTCGAGTCCCCCAGTCGTTATAGCTGGTTTTCTCAACCTGGAACCGCTACTTATTGTAGTTACCCAAATGCCTCACGATGCTGGGAGACATCTAGGACATCTAGGCCCTGCCGTCCACCCCTTGGGATATCTCGGTCGTCATGACCATACTCCCAAGTCCTAGTTCTAGTCCTCCCTATCCTATTTTCGCGTCCACGTTAAAGTTCACGGTCCTTAAACCAACACCCCAGGGAGAGAGTGTTGGAGTTTGCACTTCTGGGCAATTGCTGAGCTACATAGTACATCAGGTCACTCAATCCTGACGACCCCACAGTTGGTCCACGGGCTCCATGAGCCTAGCCGGGAGGACTGCTGTCGCAGATCCACCGACCATTCCCCTGTTCTGCCTCCAGGGACGTGTCCTGCAGCCGTTGTGAGACCGGCTAGGGCTACAAGCCCAACAGTGTGAGACTTTTAGTACATCCAGGTGCTCATCTCCTGGCGACCCCACAGTTTGTCGACGGGCCCGTAGGCCAAGCCAGGAACCAGTACAGTAGCTCCCCGCTGGACTGGTCCGAGCCGAGCCCTGGTGTGCCCCCAGGGACGCCTTCTGCAGCTGTTGTGGGCCAGCACGGAGCTCGCAAGCTCCAACAGATGAGCAATTAGTACGACAAGGCGCTCAACTCTTGCCTACCCCACTAATGGGTTCACGAGTCCCTTGGACTTAACCGGGAGGACTGTCTAGCAGATCCACCGATCTTTCCCCAGTGCACCAGCTGGGGACGTGTTTGGTTGCTGAAGTGGGTCCAGCCTGAGCATTTAGTACGTCAGGTCGCTCAACTCCTGACGACCTCACAGATTGTCCTTGGGTCACTCGGTTCCAGAGTCGGCGCTAAGTCTCACAGACCAAAAGACCGCGCTTCCTCCTTTCCCGAGCTTATTGACCTGGTGGTAATTCCCAGCATTACGCCCGGTATTGTCCCATCCAGCCCGTTCGCAAGACTAGGCCTAGTCGTGTAGCTGCTGTGAGGCAGCCCACTGAGCAATGTAGGCATCCAGGGAGCTCATCTCCCATGGTGCCCCCACAGATGGCCTCAGGTTCAATGAACCAGGAGATAGGGTGCACGAATCCCTAGTCTCCCACCGCCCCACCAACGGCGGCACAGGCCCCCTGCTGTGGGCCGGGGTCGTTCAGGCTTGACAGCAGGCCCCTATAGCCATATGTTTTTCCTGCTGACCCCACTCATGGTCCGCGAGTCCATCGGACTTGGAAGGGAGGACTGACTAGCAGATCCACCGACCTTTCCCCCACTACGCCACCGAGGGGACGCGTTTTGCTGCTGGAGTGGGCGCAGCACGAGCTATATAGTACGTCAGGTCGCTCGAGTCCTGACGACCCCACAAATGGCCCGCGGGTCCGGTCTGGACCTAGCCGGGAGGAATGCAAGCAAACCACCGACCGTTCCCCTATCCGCCACCCGGGGACGCGCCCTGTTGCTGTTGTGAGCACAGCTGGGGTCCGACGGACCCCCAGGGCGATGCTGGGAGAGCACCGGTCTCATACTGGCCGAAATACCATGAGAAAATTTCTTCTTCCATGGAGACTCGAGCCAGCGCAAGCCCCGTAGATCTGCGCCAAGGCTTTCTACCTTAACCATCGGCTAAAGCGCGGGACTGCTTTATATTTTACAAGTGGTAATTTGTTTCCCACTGGCGTCAGCACAGACGAGTACAGTAATTCTATCTGTTTTAGTTTTATTATCTGGGACTGAGTGTTCTGTTTCCAATGAAAATCTTTTTAGAGAATGTTTTCCAACAAAACACCGTTTCATCACACTTTTAGGCCTAAGTGATATTTCGTTAACTGACGGCTTATTATTTATTCTTTTAAGTTATTTATGAAATGTTGGGATCATAGATGCATAAGAGGTTAATTTGTTACTGTGTATAAAAATATTGCGAATTCTGTATTGGGATTTTAATCTACATAAAAAAAACCTATATTAGGTTTAAAATTAGGATCGCACCGCAGTGCCTCATTTAATTCCAATATTTTCTCACAAATCATTGGGCCTCAAATAGGTTCCAAGACGTCGTTTCTTTATAAATCAATCTTATCTCCCATGTCCAAGTGAGTATGAGCTCCAGTTGACTTCTTATTTCTTGGAGGATACAGGGAAAGAACCAGGTAAGTCAGTTTTTGTTGAGACGGACTTTGAGGCGTCATTAGATTCTGCATGGAAAGGACTATCTTTTACAAGTGCTAAACAGTAAAAGAAACAATTTAAGTTTGGCATACACATGAAGAAGTAGGTACATTGTATATTTAAAATTATTTTTCTACGTTTCATGGTGAAGGACTTGCCTGTTTTTTCCCTGTCCTCCTCAGTTAGTTTCCACCAAACTCTTCAAACTATTTTATTTTCAGAATTAACAATGGCACTTCGAGTTCCTTTTATTCTTTTTATTATGTGAACACTAACATCATGTTCTTCTGACACATGTTTCATACTTTCACTGTTCTCGAGCTTGTTAATAATATATAATTTATAGCAGGATTTTAATATTATAATAAATATGAAAGCTAAAGTTAATAATTTTGTATTTTAAAATTCTTTTAATATAACTTAAATAAATAAAATCATCTAAATAATTCATTGTTAGCTATTGTTGAATAAAATGTATCAGTAACAATTAAAGAAATTGTATTACATAACAGTTTTTGTAAAGAATGCTTTTAAAAATTGTTTTAAGTCATTGTTGTCAAAATTATAAATCCTTCTGTTATAACTGTAATAAGAACACCTGCCTAACTTCATATTCTTAAATGAAAGTAAACTAAACTCTGATTGGATGTTAAAAGAATTAACTTTCTTATTTAACAAATCAAATTAAACCTTATATTTAAATGACTATAACCAATAGAATTTAAATATAACATCATGTATTGTAATAATGTTCTTTAAAATTATAAAAGCAGTACAAATAGGAACAGATTTGTCAGATTGGAAACATATAAATTTCGGAGTCAGACAAGGATGCCCTCTATCACCACTTCTATTTAATGTATAGATTAATGCTATCATCAGACACTGGAGATTGACAGTTCATGGTAATATTCCTCTCTCAAGACACACAATTTTAGACACACTCTTATATGCAGATGATCAGGCTCTTTTCGGCAATAATGAAGATGAATTACAATATTCCACTCATCATCTTAATATAATAGCCCAACGATTTAACATGGAAATATCAACAACAAAATCTAAAGTTATGGCCTTTCAAGGGAAATTCCCAGTAAGAAGTAAAATTTGTATTCAGAATTCAATATTAGAGCAAGTTAATTCATTTAAATACTTAGGATATAATCTAACTTATAATGAGGAATGTGATATATCCTTTAAAATACAAAACTATAATAAAGCTTAAGAATTATCAACCAAGTTTTTAAACCATCAAAAGTACAGAGACACACAAGAATGAAAATCTATAAAATTCTCGCTAGACCCATAATCTGTTATGGCAGTGAAGCTTGGACCATCAGAACTCAGGATGATCGTCATATTACAGCACGGAGATGAAATTTCTGCGACGAACTGCAGGTTATAGCCTTCTAGACCACCAAAGAAATTCAACAATAGCCAGAGAGTTTAACATCGTACCTATATCTGAATACCTCCAAGAATATAGAAACAATTGGCTAGCCCATATTCAGCGCATGGATCGTCACAGAATACCAAAACAAATTCTTCACTACATTCCTCGAGGCAGAAGATCTGTGGGTCGACCTTTTCGGAGATGGCGGGAGACCGTAGACATTGTCACATGTGCCACACTTCAATTTAATTAATAAACATGGATTTTCATCAAGTAAACACCAACTCAATTGATTATATAATAATTAACTGTACACATATACTTCAGAATTTCAGAACTTATTATTTATTGTTTGAGTGTTGTATTCTTTCACAGGTTAGAGTGTTTAAATTGCGTTAGGTTAGCTTAGCTTTTAGGTTTGTTAAATGTTGTGTATATGTTGGTTGCATCCTGTGATTTTATAGTATAAACCGCTTCGCTTTTGTTGGCGCCTGCGCATGGCGTATGATTGGAACTTAGAAAAAATGTTTCGTATCACGTGTTGTAAAGTATTTCCATATTCAACACCCCTGCCAGTACTAGGGCACTAATCAGTAATGTTTAAAAATTGAAGCCGAATTAAAAGAAAAGTAAATAAAGGTAGCATCCCACAGTTTTATAGAAGGTATCTGAATTGTGTATCAAGATTTTCTGGAAGTTATCCGAGTTGCATCCACAAAAATGTAACATTTTCAGGTTCAAAAAGCTAAAGCATTCCTACTTGCGTTTGGGGATTAAACAATCGTCAAACTTTGGTAGACAGTGAATAAATTAATAGACTGAAATTATTCGATTAATTTAGGTACTTATAGTTGGTTACATAATTGAAAATTCTCCAGGCCGAATTTAATTTTACACGCAAAAACATGTATCCAATAAATTATAATTACACTCAGTGTAATGACTTTGTATAGCCATTGCAGTATTTTATA
Organism: Diploptera punctata; assembly: GCA_030220185.1. Lineage (NCBI taxonomy): Eukaryota > Metazoa > Arthropoda > Insecta > Blattodea > Blaberidae > Diploptera > Diploptera punctata. Next base: position 2,817,292 of record JASPKZ010010273.1, read on the forward strand.
GTTCTAACGGATACCCTGATTCACACTCTACTATTAAGAGACCTCCAAGGGCCCGTCAGCGTGCAATTGAAATGTGCGTTCAGAAATCCCTGCGTACGATTCAGTGTTTGCTTTCTGTACCTAAACTGATTAGGCCTAGGTATGCAATTCGAGTTAGTCCGTGATATAACAAAAAAGGAAAATTTCCTGTGAAGATAGGTCCTAACTCAGAAGAGTTAATACCTAATCCATTGAAATAATAGCATAACTTAATAATAATAATAATAATAATAATAATAATAATAATAATAATAATAATACTTTATTTATTCTTCGTGAGCATTTGGCCTGCACGTCTTCTGGATCCTACAATTACCAGACAAGATTTAGATATTTGGGGCCATACGATATGCAGTTGCCGAAGTTGAAGATTTGTGATATAACTTAAATCACTTTAAATCTGCCACGGCACTAATAACTCTCTTCAGGGGAATGAGGAAAAGTTTCTTACACAAATAACAACACTTTATTAACAGTTGAACTATAAGTTAGTTTATTTAAAACTCTCACTTTGGTTAAGATGAATCTTGTAATTTAAAAGTTCAAAAGATACCGGCTTAGGTTGATACTTTTCACTTCTAGAAGATTACTATTTTATGTATTTAACGAATGACGAATGCTAACGGTCAATCCAGTAATTATTATTCATTATTTTCACTTAGAAGCTGTTTTTCACCAAGATGGATGACTATTATATCACTATATAATCTTTCATACTTTTAACACTATTTCTTTCAACCAACATCAATAAAATAAACAATTATTTCCTTATTCTTTAAGGAGCAGTCGCTGAACATGACCGACCATCTTCAAGTATTGTAGCCATCTTGTTATTTCAGTTATAATCTCTATGGTCTGATTGGTCCAACAGAAAAGGAAGGAGTATTTTCAAGCTAACTTCTATCCTCTTCGTCCAATCCCATTTATTTCTTTATAAAATTATCAATTTGAATATTTGAAGTATTTTACATACTGCATCAGTTATAAAAACATCTAACTGTATTAACAGTTTATATTGACCAGTTTGAATATTTTTTTTTATATACTTATAAAAAAATTGAATTCTATAAATCAATCTGATGTCCATTCTTCATATAAATAAATATAATTATAAACAAAACAAAAACCCTTATTATTTTTATATGGGGATAAATATCCGGTTTTAAATTGCCCCTGATTTATTTTAATCTTAGCTACAACTAAGTGTCAGGCTAAATTAAAATAAATCACTTTCCCCAAATATCAAGTTTCTTTCTATACAAGATTCATCTGTATTAGAATCAATACAATGTAATACATCACAATTATAATAAATACATGTTACATAATGAAATAGAAGTATTAATTTTACAAAATTTACATACAATATTTTAAATACACTTTGAACTATTTGAAGTCACCAGCTACAACTAATTAATAGGAGTCTGAAATGGTTTCAAAAGTTCTTTGGAATATTTTCCAATTTCTTTTCTGGAGTCTATTTCTATTAACTCATATGTGGTATCATTAAAATTTTTAAATATTTCATAGGGACCTTTATACAATAGGTTCATCCTATGATATTGTTTCTTTAAAGCATTGGATAGTGAAATATCCCTTATGAGAACTTTGTCTCCAACTTTGGGATTCCACTTCCTTTTATGTCTTTTAACCTTATTGTTGCGCTTTTCTGCACGACATTCTAACCTTTCAATAACTCTTTTACATATTTCCTCGGATGTCTCCTGGATTTGACTTTTATCAATGATAGGTAATGGTAAATTAGCAATTAACCTGTCAGGTTGTTTACCTGTCATTAGGAATATGGGTGCTTCCCCAGTATTGACATTAATTGAATGATTCATAACATTCTCTATGACGCCGATATGTTTTAAACCAGTCAGAATGTTTATGATGGGTCAAAATTCTTAAACTTGTAGTAATTTCCCTATTAACTCTCTCACAGGGATTACTTTTGGGTGATATTTACTACAATGGTACAATTTAATTCCTATCGCAGTAAGTTTATCTTTAAACTTAGGACTTGAGAACACTGAAGCATTATCACTAAGTAGTGCATCAATAGGTCCATAATTAGGTAAATAATCTCTCACAATTTTACCTAGGCAAGCTCTGCTATTTACACTTCTTAATGGATATATTTTTACAAATTTTGAGAATACATCAGATAATACAAGAATATGCTTGTAACCAAATTGAGTAGTAGGCATTTCTCCATGAGTATCCATTACTACTAAGCTATTTACTTTGTTCCTTAATATGTTTTTGTGGAACTATATCATATTTTACGTTCATACATTTGGCTTTTTGACAAGTTATGCATGAAGAAGTAAACTTTCTCAACTTTTTATCTAAATGTTTAACATAAAAAAATTCACTTATGTTGAGAGCTAATTTTTCACAACCTGCATGATTTAAGCCGACATGAAAAGTTCTAAATAGTGGAACTTCCATATTATTAGGAATTATAACTTTCCATTTTTTCACATTTCTCCCATGTAATTTGTAAAGAATGTCATCCTTTATACCAATTTTCTTATTACAATCAATTCCATTTTTGTCATCATTATTTATATCTCTCGCACTATACTTCAATCGTTGTAACTCTATATCAGATTTTTGATGCTCAACAATGTTTTTCATCAACAATGAAAATCCTTTGTCTCTATACAGTTTTACATTAAAACACTTACTACTTCGTGTTTAGGAGTATGTACAGTTTCAGGTATTTTCCCAACACTTTTCAATCTAGACAGGAGGTCAGCAAACACATTCTGTTCTCCTTCTATGTGTTTTATTTCAATATCATAGGAAATTATTTCCATGATCATCCTACTCAGTTTATTATTGGATAATCTACATTTACTTATAAAACTTAGTGAAATGTGGTCACTATGAACAATAACTTTGTTTTTATAAACATAAATTCTAAATTTATTATGTAAAAATGCTGTATAGGGCCGAAACTTTGGGGTCTAGTTCTCGCTGCCCAAATGAAGAAGTTCAATCAATAGAACTAGTAAAATCTACCAGTTTTCATATTTGCTATAGATGCCTTCAATTGTCTCGGGCCTATAATTATTCCCGGACAGTGAAAGAATTAGTCCGACGACTGTCCAAACACAGGCGAATTTTTCCATTTAAAGGTTTTAACACCAGCAAATATGGTTGGCGTAAGGAGAATCAGATTTCTGTACTAGTCCTTCATTAACATGTCATCTATCATTTGATCTGCCTGCTCTCTGATGGCAATAGGGATGGGTCTACTTTTAATATTATAGGTGGATGTTCCATCACTTTAAAGGAATATTTAAAACAGTTGCACAATCCCGGCTTCGAAGAAAAAGAACTCTTATTTTTCATTAAAATGTCATACAACATGCCTTTCTGTTCATTGTTTATGCCATGAGTGTCTTTAACTTTTTCCTTTATCATTTCACAGATGTCTTTTTCAAGTTCGTCACTCACACAATATAATAGAGGAATTTCATCATACTCAGTATTGCAAGAGACACATTCTAAATCACAACATTTACATGCGACATAATCGTCAGCACAACCATTTTCATTATTAAGGCTTTCTTCGCCCTCGACACTTTTGTCGGAAGTACAATTAACTGCAATATTATCTTGCATTTGGCATCCACGGCCATTTACACTTCACTCTCCTCATGAACAACAATATTCTCTATAAAAATGTGTTCTTCAGCAATGTCACTCTCCTTCTTACTTAAATTCTTATTCTCCTCATATTCATTATCAAATGGGATGACGACTCTCACATTATCTTCATTATACAAGGAAATATTCTTACACTCAAAATTTATTATGGCATTATATTGCTCCAACAGGTCGCAGCCTATTAACATATCACAAGACAAGTATGGAGAAATTAAACATATTGCACTGAAGTAATATCCTCCGATATGTAAATCTAGAAGGCACTGTAGCTTAATTGGCAGTTTCTTCTTGCCTATCGCAAGAGTACAATACACTCCACATATTCTTACAGTCATTATCTTATTCCCTTTGTTGACTAAGAAATTATAAAATTTCTGATCTATTGTTGTGTTTGAGCAGCCACTATCCGCTATGCAAGTAACATCATTGTTAAAAATATTTACTTTAATTTTGGGTGGTCGTCCTATGACATTTAATTCTTTATTAGTAACAGGCATAGCATCCTGATTCTTAGAAACATTCAAATGATTATTCAATATTATGCTATCTCGCTGTCTTGAGGTACATAACTTACTATCTCCTCTCATATTTGCTGGTACAATTTCTAAATTTTGAAACCTATCAAAGCATCTATTTTGGACCCCTAAGTTCATAACGATTGAGGTACATTGCGGAGTCTTTAATGTACCTTCTATGCGTTTAAAGCACGAGGTATCCTGTGATTTACTTCGAGGTCATTTTCATTACTAGGTATATCTTGACTTTGGTTGTGAATAGTTACAGAGTCTATTCTATTTTGCTCTGTCCTATCACTAGTTTCATTAATTTGACAATTTTGTTGTCGTTGGAAATACCCTTTATTTTCATTACCATAGGCATTCCTTCTTCTTTTACCTCTACAGGGAGAAGTCCAATACCTATTTCTATTTTCTCCTACTCTGTTAACATCCATATAATTAATTTGTCTGTCATTCCTATTTTCATTACGTTTGAACCATCCATTCTGGTTATTGTTACTATAATTATTAGTCATCCTATTTTTATTTGGGCTGTTTCTATTTTGAACAAACCTATTATTATTGTTGCCCTGTTTGAAACTTCTTTCTCTATTCTCATTATGATATTCATCATTTCTTTTAGTTACAAAATTACTTTTCTTATTATAGGGCTCTGCCCCTTCCCCAAATAAATTTCTTTTACTACATTTATCTACTTCTCTTTTATTCTCTAGTAGAGCTAACAACTCTAACATTTCAGATACATTTTGTGGTCTGGCTACTATCAAATGATATCTAATCTCATCTGGGAAGTGATGCGATAACATAGAAATTAAAGTTCTCTCATCTATTGGAGGCTGTAACAATGATGCCATTTTTGCCTTCTCCAAGAAATAATTAAGATAACCTTGTTTACCATTGTTGGAGAATTTTCCACTAGTTAGGTCTAACCTAAGTTTGTTTTGTCTTTCTGGTCCCCAGTAGTAACCTAAGAAAGAATTTTTAAATGTTTGATAAGTCATTGAATCATGGCAAGCTATCTTAAACCAAGACTCTGCATTGTCTTTTAAACTTTTTCTTATGAAGAACATTCTGAACTTGTCTTCTATTCCTTTGATTTCGAAGTATTCTTCAATTTCCCTAATGAAATCAGTAGGGCTTTGGCCTTCAGTATCACCAAAATTAGGTAAGTTAATTTCCCCTAAAAGATTAGCAGGAATTTTAAATACATTGTTACTACTACTACTACTAGAAGGAGGATCATTATTAACATTACTAGAATGTCCTGACATAACCTCAATCTCCTTTTCACTAGTTTTTGACACATATTTGTTTTCAAGTTCAACAATCTTAGTTATCCATCCTTTAACTTGTTCTTTTATAATAATTACTTCATTTGATATCTTTGATTGAAGTTCTTCATTACCTAAGATAAACACTTTCTTCGGAAATTTTTAGTCTATCTTCGACTTTAGTTCCTAATTCTTCGATTTTATCTTGGCAACTTTGCCTTACCTCAATCAAAGATGTTTCTATTTGATTATGAGTTTCATCAATCTTTTCATTACATTTTTCTATCTCATTTTTACAATCTTTGGCTATATTTACTATTCTCTTTTCCAGTTTAGAATTGTTTTGTTTGCATTCTAACCTAATGCTTTCTAACTTTTGATCTAGTTTTAAGTTATTTTCTTTAATTTCTTTACTAAGATTGGAAATATTTGTATCAATTTTATTGCTGAGATTCGAATTGTCATTCCTAATTTCTTTTAATTCATCACTGTTCTTTTCTAATTTATTACTGAGATTTGAATTGTCATTCCTAATTTCTTTTAATTCATCACTGTTCTTTTCTAATTTATTACTGAGATTAGTTACATTAGCTTCTAATTTACTACTGAGAATTGAATTGTCATTCCTAATTTCTTTTAATTCTGCACTATTCTTTTCCAGTTTATTATTGATATCAGAAATGTTATTTATTAATAATGCTACCCAAGAAGGTGTATCATTAGTTTGATTATTTTCATTGTTACACAAAATTAAATTTTCTTGGCCTTCACTAATTTGTTCGTTTTCAATATTAACAGTTTTACAAGTTATATTTTCGTTATTGGCCATTGTTGGGTATTTTAATATTTTCTTATTTCTTTAAAAGCATTAATTGTTATTATCACTAATTCACTTTTCACATATAAATTTTAACTGTACTCACTTTTGAAGATTTTTATTACTTTCCTCATTCTCGTGGTCCTTGGTTCGATTCAGGTTTACAGGTCCCTGGTTCGATTCCCATTCGAGCCCTCGTTGATGCGCCATGGCGCGACCATTTAAAGTTGTATTTGATTTTATGCCCCTCGTTGTGGAGACATTTAAAGTTGGGTTTCTCGGTGTAATGTCCCAAGTTGTAGATTTAAGATATAATTTAAATCACTTTAAATCTGCCACGGCACTAATAACTCTCTTCAGGGGAATGAGGAAATGTTTCTTACACAAATAACAACACTTTATTAACAGTTGAACGATAAGTTAGTTTATTTAAAACTCTCACTTTGGTCAAGATGAATCTTGTAATTTAAAAGTTCCAAAAGATTCCGGCTTCGGTTGATATTTTTCACTTCTAGAAGATTACCATTTTATGTATTTAATGGATGACGAATGCTAACGGTCAATCCAGTCATTATTATCCATTATTTTCACTTAGAAACTGTTTTTTACCAAGATGGATGACTATTATATCACTATATGATCTTTCATACTTTTAACACTATTTCTTTCAACCAACATCAATAAAATAAACAATTATTTCCTTATTCTTTAAGGAGCAGTCGCTGAACATGACCGACCATCTTCAAGTATTGTAGCCATCTTGTTATTTATGTAATAACCTCTAGGTTCTGATTGGTCCAACAGAAAAGGAAGGAGTATTTTCAAGCTAACTTCTATCCTCTTCGTCCAATCCCATTTATTTCTTTATAAAATTATCAATTTGAATATTTGAAGTATTTTACATACTGCATCAGTTATAAAAACATCTAACTGTATTAACAGTTTATATTGACCAGTTTGAATTTTTTTTTTATATACTTATAAAAAAATTGAATTCTATAAATCAATCTGATGTCCATTCTTCATATAAATAAATATAATTATAAACAAAACAAAAACCCTTATTATTTTTATATGGGGATAAATATCCGGTTTTAGTATAAAAATTAGTATTAGTCTGTTTGTCTGCTCTTTATGACTCAAAAAACTACTTACCTGATTTGAATGGGGTTTTTACCATCATTTAGATATTTTTTCTGGGGCAATTAACATATATAACTTATTACCGTGCGTACTATAGGACCGTAAAAAAAGGCATTCATACACTAAAACGTCGCTTTTTAGACGCTTAAATGACTTAGGCTGCCTAAACCATACCAAATACACCAAATTAATGTACACAGAATTAAATGTCTTGAAAAAATTCTAAAAAAAGTCCGCGGCAGCATGTCTACCTTTTACGGATAACTCACAATAACCAATTTTGTCTTTCAGCTCATTGATGTCAAAAAGATCGGGATAAGTAGATTCCCGGGCAACGCCAGGTAATTAACACGGGGTAGACCTATATAAAATAATTACGATATAAATTTATAATAATTCTTTTTTTGTACTTATTCATCTAAAACATAAAAACACGTTTAATTTATTTAGGCGTAAGCCATATGTAATAACAGTTAAGTCTCGTTGGCTGCGATGGGCAGGACATGTGGCACGTATGGGGGATGAAAGAGGTGCATAGAAGCTTCTGGTAGGAAAACCAGAAGGAAAACTCCCAGTTGATAGGCCGACAACGAGATGGGAGAATAACATAAATGATTTGAGGGAAGTAGATTATATAGGGAATGATTGGAAAACATTAGCTCAGGATAGGGATGTATGAGAGCTTATGTCCGCGCGGCTATGAACCTACGGGTTCGATAGAGCCAATGAGTTAGGCGTGGCAGCTCATACCCGGTATTAGCTAATTAATAATAAAAGGTAAATTATTTGTTTATTGTAAACATGGCTATATAATAATAGACGGGATGGCACGCCACCATTTTGTAATAATGTCTTCTGATAATCATTATAATATTAAGACTATACATTCACACTTTCACCACGCAATGAGCATTTTTTTTTTTAGCGTTTTACTTCATATGTACACACACACATCAGTCTTAAACTCTCTCTAACTTTTGTTTGTAATTTTTGTCTAACAAAAGTTCTTAGATTGAATTTCGATCGGTTAGGTTCTAAAATATATTGAAATTTTAAAAATGGCTCTTTGTTAATTTATGATAATTTGATTGCTCGTAATTTCATATTTACACATATTGGTCTGAAAACTTAAAAAGCTAACAAACACCGTTAATTAGAAAGAATTTCCGTCCAATAGGTTTAAGATTTCTAAAACAATTGCATTTCTTAATATATGGTTATTTGAAGATCGTAACAATAACTGATGCCACGAGAATAACATTGTTAATTTTAACATTCTGCTTAATCAAATTTGCACAATGATTCGATTAAAACATGTTAACTCATTTTTCCGACATCTGCATTGAGATAAAATAATAAATCATAAAATTGATATATGAAAAAGTCACTTTTTCTTTTAAATCAAAAAATGTACTTTTAGTTGTACAACGTTCATACTTCCTTATTTGTATGCTAAAATTTAGAGTTAAGTAAATCCGAGACTAAACCGTATCTTTTACTGTTTCGCACTTCTAAATGATAGTGGTTTTCATGGAAAATCTAATGATACCTCAAACTCAATTTCGACAAAAAAAATACTTACCTGGTTCTTTCCCTGTTCTTTTAACATTAATTCCCAAAAACGCTTATATTACGACATAAAAAATATATATGCCTATTTGTTATTGCCGCTCTTTATCTGATGTACATCCGAGCGCTCTAAAGGTATTATATTACAGACTAGAAGATTCCTGATCTAATTTACTTAATCTCAAGATATGTGAAATTTTGATCTGCATGATATAGTAATGTAGCTTGAAATATTTTATTTTATTTTATTTATTTCCTGTAGTTCCTAAATGGAACGTAGGACACCAGTAAAGTTACTCCAGCATACTCTGCTTCCAGCCAGCCATTTCACTTGTTTCCAGCTTTTCCCTACTTCCTTTGCTTCCTCCTCTACTGATCGCTTCCAAATTTTCTCAATGTGTGGCCTATCCAATTCCAGTTTCTTTGTTTTTTTGGTGACATATTGGAGATTGGTTGGTTTTCAACACAGTTCTTCATTTGATATTATTTCCGGCCATCTTATATTTAAAATAGCCTCAGACATCTCTTTACAAAGGTCTGCAAACTTTTTATTTGTTGCTTCCGTAACGTTCCATGTTTCGTAACCATAGAGGTAGACTGATTTTACGTTGGTGTTGAACAGTCTCAAATTTTGTCTTCAAAATGATGTTGATAGTTTTCCGTATGGAGTATAATCGCGCAAAAGCTACACTTGCTAGACGAATTCGTCTTTTTATATCTTCTTCTGCTCTTCCGGTTTTTGTAACCATACTTCCTAAATATGTGATGGATTCAACTTCTTCAATGTCAACAACATTAACTTTTAATTTATTTTGATTGTTACAATTTATCCTCATCTGTTTTGTTTTAGAGGAGTTTATTTTCAACCCAACATTCTTTGCTTCATCTTGTAGCCTCTTAACCTTAGTCTCCATTAGCTTGAAATTGCCTACATATAATTGCAGAATTACACGTTGCATTTGTGAAAGTGGATTACAGGAGATAATTAAAAGTAGATAAAATAAGAAATTGTAGATATACACCCATATGGCATCGGTGGTTCTGGGGTTAAGTACTTTGCCTCTTCACACGAGGATCGGGTTTAATCAGACAGAGGTCGAAATCCAAGGTAAAAGTCCTCCGGGAGGGACTTTAAGCCCATTGGCCCCGAATCTGTAGATTTTCGGGCTCATAAAAAAACCTCGTGCCAAAATTAGAGCCTCTGAGCAAAATATAATCGGAATTTCTCATCCACGTTGTATCTTAGTTCCCTACTAGATGGCTATTTGGAGCGATGAGCTAACCACTTGTCATTCGCTGACATTTGAATGAAATAAGCGTAATTATTAGCTCCCATAAGGGAGCACGCTTATCCCCTGTGAAGATATATTGGGATATAGAGAGACTGAGATAGACACTTAATAGAGAAATTAAATTTTCGATAATGAATCAATCAGTCATTCGTTTATTTGAACGGTTCAGATTGAACAAAATCATTGGTTGACAAGTAGGCTATATAATTTCCTTTTCATCTATTTTAATTTAGTGAACATATTCAAGTAGTTCAACACATTCAAAGAATGGATGACAAGTGCATTTCTAAAAACATATTAAACTACAGATCTCAGGGTAAAAGAAATATGGAGAGACCAAGAAGACTTTAGTAAGACTACCCACTATATGTTATAATGGGGAGCATAATATTGATTATGATAATTTTCAAGTAGTTACAGAAAAAGGAGTTTACAGAATGTGAAGATTTCTTATAATTGTATTCACTACATATGAATATATTTAGGGCCTGTAAATCTTGCAAAGTAGTCCATGATTAAGGTCTGGTCATGCATTTCGAATATATAAAAATATAAATCCTGTCATTTTTTAGGAGATGAAGTTCCTCAGATACGTTGCAGGATATACTCTAAAATACCATAATCCTAATGAAACAATAAGGCAAGAACTCAAAAGTTTTAATCTAAATGAAACAAAAACAAGGCTATAACAAAAATGGCATGAGCATATTTTAAGAATATGTTCTTTTAGGCTAACAAAACAAGCACTGTCGTACCAGCCTCAAGGCTCTAGAGATGTGGGACGTCCTAGAAGACCATGGGAAGATGAATTCTGAGATCGAAACAGGTCGAGGACCTACCAAGATGATGATGATTCTTTTTAGGAAACCCTTGAGGGAAAGACAATTAGGTAGACCTAAGCGTATATATGGGGAATAATATTCTAATGGATCTTAGGGAACTATACAACGAAGTTATGAATTGGATTAATTTGGCTGAGGAGCGCCTTTTTGTAAATACGGCATTGAACCCAAGTTCCATAAACCACGGATAATTAGTTAACACATGACTAGGCTCATAGCCGTTATAGCAAACATTTCATTTAGGAGATGGACAAGCTCAAAATACGAAATTGCTACTCGAACAAATAGTAGTTTTATAAACTATAGACCAAAACTTGGAAGCTATTGATCTTAGGATGCATGTTTATAGTAACAATTTTATTGTATTCTACCTCCTCTATAAAAATAAGAATATTTTACTCAGAATCTCCTGTGTTGCTTAAATTGTTTGTTACAGGAAACAAAAAAATGATTTCAGATTAGTATTTTATCTTAAAATAGTTATAGTATTAGGTTTGTTAAATGAAAGTAAGGTTATGTAATGAGACAGAGTGATTCCTGCATTATTAGCCATGAAGGTACAACATTGTGTAATAATTTTTTATTTTTTATTTTGTCATTTCAATTCTATACTTTCTATACCATGAAAATCCATAAACATAAACATGAAATTCTGTGACGTTATAAATGAAGAGCTTATAGAATTATAGGCTAATGAAAACGGGATTGTTTATAACTGAAACTGCTTCATTATCTAGCGCAATGCTTGTATCTCTTGTTTTTCAGTACAAACATGATTTCTATTGTTGTGTTTCCTTCATTGTGATAACTGGATTCCATATCATATCTAGAAGAGTTACATGTTGAACCAATATTGCTTATTGTATTGTACGTTAATGTAAAGCGGTCTAAGGATCTTCTCATATTTGTATCGAAGTTTGTATTGTGTATGATTTGTAAATGATTTGTTGGAAGATATATAAAGTTTGTTGTATGTTGGAGTGGTTATAGGTTATATTTGGTAGACCTGCATTTAAGGTTATGTCTATACAGGAAATCAGTATGACAAATGGTTCAGTTATCAGTCAATACAAAATACATTATATTTTTTTGACCAGCATGATATTTAGGTCCTTTTCCCCTAAAAATTGTATTTGATAACAGTTTGAAACAGGCAGCAAAACCCCTCGAAAACCATACAAACCATAATAAAATAACAGGGAATGTTATTCCATACATACTCACACATCATCGAGATATCGAATCGCAACAATCAATCGCCGCGTCACCATTCCTATCATACCATCCCCCCTCTCTACATGCGAAACAACTGGCCAAAGCATGGGAGTACATAGGAGGAAGGGATTTCCAAATGAATGAGCCTGCTGACACGAGAAATGGAGTTCTAGCACGGGTGGAAATGATAAAATAGCCAATATCCTACATGTTTTGCCAAACTACGAATCCAGTAACTATACAATAGAGAGATATTTTATGACAACAAAAATGAATTGGCGATGGTAGCAAATTTTGAATGGGGAAGTTTTAGCTAGCTGAACTGGGAGGTGAGTTTAACTTTTATTGTTGGGGAATTCCTCACTATCTATGTGTGTGTGTTTCCGATACAGAGCTCTGCGATCCGAAATGTAAGCATAGCGAGTGATTTAAAACAAGCTGCCGATAATAATATGATTCCAATCTGGGATTCTAGAAATCTACTGCATTTCACTATAGATGGATAAATAACATGGTATTGTTTGTGCGAAACCGTAATCACATAACCAAATTAGCAATGTAATACGTTTACACACTGCTTTGATAATTGAAAATATGTTTGATAAAAAAGTGAAAATGCCAAAAAATCGTTAAACATTAATAATATTCGAGTTTCAAACAGCTATAAAATAAAATTACTTTACAAGTAGTTACAAATCAGAGCTTTATTAAAAGTAGACGTATTTAGAACATGAAAGCATAGAATTAATAAAAATAAGTTCTTGTGAGTTGTATAAATATACGCCTACACATAAATTTAAAAAGAGAGAAAATAAAATGTATCATTAAATATTCTATTCATGTCCACCGCTGTGGTCTCGGGGTAGCGTGCTGCCTTGTCACGCAGCGGGCCCGGGTTCGATCCCCGGTCGGGACAGTTTTTCTGGGTGAGGTTTTTATCGGGGTTTTTCCTCACCTGTAAGACAAATGTCAGGAAAACTTTAAGGCCCAAACGGGCCCGAAATCATATGGCTATCGCAATCATCATCATTCATATTCATCTTAGGTTAAGCTTAGGTTCAGGGACTCTCCTGGCGCACCATCATCATCATCATCACCCATCATATCATCGGGGCAACGTAACCCCGCCTTCCAGGCGCCTCAACCTCAGAAGTGGGTTACAAGTACGCCATGCCAGGAGAAAAACCAGGAATGTCGAAAGACAAACCTGGGGCATTTGAAAAAAAATATAGGCCTATATATATATATATATATATATATTCCATTCATTGTTTTCCGGTAGATATACAGATATATTCTATGTTGATGGTTAATTTTGATAAGGTGGTAGTGCATAAATTAAAGCGTTTAACTTTACATATCATGTAGAAACACGCCTTTAGCGAATTCCGATGGAATGAAGTTTCTGAGATTCTTCTCATGAAAATATTTTTGAAAAATTCGTACAAATCTTCACCGATCCTTTCTAGAAGACACAGAAAATGATAATGGATCAACATTTATTTACGTACGATAATTTTTATATAATGCCCGTTAACGCACTAGCTGCCGCAATTTTTGTTTTATCAGAACCAAACTTAGAACATGGCAATCGATTAAAATAAATAAGGTCAAGTTCGTTAATTAGCAAATTCCAACCATTAAGTGTAGGAGCTCACCTGAAACGAAAATTTAAAAATCGCTCTAGTGATCGCAATTTTTCATATTTCGCGACTAAACACAATATATGATATTAAAATAAAACGAAAAAGGCACTGTTAATAAATAAGTGAAATCCGACCATTACATGTGGGGTTTTACCTTGAAACCCGAAATTAAATATTCGCTCTTGCAGTCTCTACGTTTGCTTCGTCCCAATGTATCAGAATGTAATAAAATTTAATTAATCCTTAAATTGGTAATGCATCCAATAAACACCTTCATTTATTTAATATTTTAAATTAAGAAACAGAGACATTAATCAGTGGAAATTATTTAAATTTGTGTCAAATTATATAACAAAATTAAAAAAGTAATGACTGTCGGTTACCATAGGTTTGCATGAGAAACTGAGTTCCTACAATTTAACAAAAGAAATATATATTCCGTAAACCAGCAAAATCGGGTCATAACTTCGACTTGCTGAGGAATTCGCTTAGTTTACGCAATTCCTGGGTGACGGACTTTTTTGTACCAATATGGATTTTGGCACATCCGTATAAGACGATATGCTTATTATTGCAGTTAAATTTAATTTTAATGCAATAAACAAATATCAAATGCCCCAGGTTTGTCTTTCGACATTCCTGGTTTCTCTCCTGGCATGGCATACTTGTAACTCACTTCTGAGGTTGGGGCGCCTGGAAGGCGGGGATACGTTGCCCCGGTGATATGATGGGTGATGATGATAATGGTGCGCCAGGAGAGAGTCCCTAATCCTAAGCTTAACCTAAGATGAATATGAATGATGATTGCGATGGCCGTATGATTTCGGGGACCGTTTGGGCCTTAAAGTTTTCCTGACATTTGTCTTACAGGTGAGGAAAAACCCCGATAAAAACCTCACCCAGAAAAACTGTCCCGACCGGGGATCGAACCCGGGCCCGCTGCATGACAAGGCAGCACGCTACCCCGAGGCCACAGCGGTGGAATTATAAAAATAATATCAAATATATATTTATACATGTAGTACAAGAGATTGAAAAATATAATTTATGAAATATTAGTCACAGATTCAAGCGCATCGTATATATAAAGCATCAAGTTTAAATGGAATCCGAACAGATACAATACATTCAGGAGGAGAATGATTGATAGACAAGATACACAGCTTGCTTAAAATGACTTAATAAAAAGAGGCTCTTCCGAATGGAAGAATAGAGTATAGTACCTATCTATAAGAAAGGAGATAAATCCTATTGTTAGAACTATAAGAGCATATTATTATTTTCAATTTCGTACAAAAATCTAACATATAACTTACGAGAGTATCCAGGTTTACTCTTTATATTTATAAGATTACAACGATTCGGAATCTACACACGATGACCTGAATCTTTGGCTAGTTCTTTTTGCATTATATATTACACCACCAAATTAATTTCGCACGGGCGGTGGGGAAAAGTTTTAGCGCTAGTGTCGCCGAATTACTGAATCTGTGGAAGGGATGTAGGAGAAGACTGTACATCGGATTACGTACTGAAATGGTTGAGTTTTAAGTGTGGGCGGAGGATCCCTAAACATATGTGAAAGATCTTAATATGGTTGTCAAGTTAGTCATTTAAGCACGGAACGCTCAAGCGGTCGGAACATTTAAAATCACAGTATTCGTCGTCTCTCCGGTACCAGCCTCACAATAAATCACAAGTGGCAACATGTAATGAGAAGGCACAGCCCATTCCTACAGTAACCCCAATAGTAACAGGGTTGTCAAATTAGTCACTTTGCCAATGACCGCCTATAAGGACGGACCATTAAAATCCATAGTATTTGTCAGCTCTCTACCTGCCAGATAAAGAACATATACAGAACACAGGAAGTGGCAACATAGTAAGGAAGAGAAAGAGAAAGACAGCATATTAGTTAACATATTTTCCGCCTATGCCGAGTACTTGGTGGAGTAATACATACCGGTATAGTTAGTGAACTAGATCTCAATAATCTGCATTTATCTGAATGTTAAAATTAAATTATCCATAGAGGTAATTATCATAATTCTAGTGATTACATGGTTATGTGTCATTTATTAAGAAAATTAAGTAACGCGTTTATATATCCGCCTTCTACAACGATGTTTGAGTCACCTACCTATTCGTCACTAAAAATAAGCATAGTAGCGATGGCAGAGCTCTCTGGTGTCCGTGTCATGTGTTAGAGGTTGCGTCATGTATCATTCAGATCTCTGCTCTTTTATTTTACTTTTTTTACCTCATTCTGTATTCTGTGGTGAGGAGGGGACAAGAGCTCCCTAAGGACCCATATTTCCTAGCCTCTCTCTCTCTCTCTTTCTCCCTCCACAACAAACCGGCCTCGGTTGAGATATTCACAATTTTATCAGCGATTTTTCCCAACGTACCTCTTAGATTTATGCATATCGAGGGACCGTTTAGATCTTTCCTCATACCACTAAAATCCACCCCCTTCCAAGTATCTTCTTCCCTCTGCCATTCTTTCTATCATTTTTGTCAAAAAATGTGAAATTTATACGTTATCGTCCTCCCTCTTTGCCGCTGTACAGGAAAGGAAAACCCTGATACAAAAATAGCCACATAATTCGAGCAAAGTTGTCTATAAAAGAGAAATTTATCAGTGTGAGAGTTTTGCTTTACTTCCACTTACAGTGGCGGTTTTCTTTGGTTATTTTTTTTTTCTAAAATTCGACTTGTGTTTAATGCATCAATGCAATCACGATTCTGAATGTTTAAAGTCTAGAAGTCTACCTACACCTTCACATTTTTGCCGTCGGGACTAAAATATTTGTAAAACTAAATTATTATTTTACCTGCAAATCATACATTTACTAAAATTTGCGACGATTAAGCATAATTAATGATAAAGCAATACTTTATTAAACTGTTATTTCATATTCCAACATATATTAAATTACGGATGTGAATAACTGAACTGCATGCAGAAAGGGCATATTAAACAAATTTTTAAATTTTAGTTTTTATACATCAATCGATATCTGGGGAGTAACTAGGGCCTGTATGAACTGTGTTTAAAGGACAATACGTATTCCCTCTAGAACATGGTTTCTCTCGCTGTTCATTTTCATGAAATAAGCAGAAGAGTCATATCTAATACAGATATTTCCATTCTGCAAAGTAGGGAATGTCTGGCGTTTTGTTATGGTAGCCCCCTGAAATTCATGTATTGGATCATGATTTTTTCCGTTGTTGTTATTATTGATCAATACATAATTATTTAAACCCTTAAACGCATGACTTTTTTATTCACTCGATGAATTTAACAGATGAGAGAGCAAGAAGAGACATCCCCAAGAAAATAAAATTACCTTCCAATTGTGCTAGTTGAGACACATTAAATATGAAGGAAAACTTGTTACTTGTGAGTACATTGATGGAATTACCAAGCACAATTTCTCCTTAATGTTACAATGAATCTCTGGGTCTACCTCATGAGAATTTGTACATCACTGGCATTATCCCAATACGCATATAAAGAGAAAGATCTGTAAAAACGTGTACAAAATATCCCCGCAGGATACAGTGAATCTGAAGAGAAATTTTTCGAGTACTCTACTACATACACAGTAGAACAGGATGACGAATTGGAAGAAAAGCTATATGTAATTATTATACACAAGCAGTTTTGCCCACTTCCTTATATCCCACCACGAGAAATATCAGAAACATATTTTTTCCTGTTGTTTATTGGTTTTTTTTATTCCTACCTAATACCGGCTTTCCTGGAGTTCGGAATTCCTAAAAAGTTAGACCTATACGAATATGTCTAAATGGCTCAAAGAGTAGGGTGCGTGTAGGTAAACAATTTTCAGACACTTTTGAAATCCAGAATGGGTTGAAGCAAGGAGATGCACTATCTCCTCTACTATTTAATTTTGTACCAGAGCATGCCATTAAACCTTTAGAGAATGAGGAAGGCTTACAACTCAATGGTATTAATAAGCTGTTAGTTTATGCTGATGATGTAGTAGTACTGGCCGATAGCGAGGAGATACTAATGGCCAACACGCACACACTATTGAGTAACACTAAGAAATTAGGACTGGAAGTAAATATCAGTAAAACTAAATATATGGTCACACGTAGAAATTCAGTATATAATGGAAATGGACAGCTAATGACAAATGAGGGAAATTTTGAGGAAGTGGCTGAATTCAAATACCTAGGAACAATAATCACAAATAGGAATGAGATGCACAAAGAAATTAAACATAGGCTCAATTCTGGAAATGCATGCTATTATACATTGCAGAGACTTTTGATGTCCCAACTCCTTTCAAAAAACGTTAAGCTGAAAAAATATAAAACTATTATTCTACCAGTTATATTGTATGGGTGCGAAACATGGACTCTTACTTTAAGGGAGGAAAGGAGATTACGAGTATTTGAGAATAAAGTTCTTAGGAAAATTTTTGGACCAAAGAGAGATGAACAGACAGGTGAATGGAGAAGACTACATAACAATGAACTACATGGTCTTTATAGGAAACCAGATATAATAAGAGCAGTTAAGTCTCGTAGACTGCGATGGGCAGGACATGTTGCGCGTATGGGGAATGAAAGACGTGCATGGAGGCTTCTTGTAGGAAAGCCAGAAGGAAAACGCCCAGTTGGTAGACCAAGAAGAATGAGGTGGGAGAACAACATTAACTATGATTTGAGGGAAGTAGATTATACAGGGAATGATTGGAAAGCATTAGCTCAGGATAGGGATGTATGGAAAGCTTATGTCCGCGCGGCCATGAACCTACGGGTTCGATAGTGCCAGTGAGTAAGTAAGTAAGTAATACCGGCTTTCCTCTTTACAGCAGTTCGCCCTTGATTCCTGCTTTCCAGAGATTCCTATCTTCCCATTGTCCCTCTTCCATACTCCTCTTCACCATGGCAAGATATATTCTCTCATACCATGTTCTTCTTCTCCCCCTCTTCCTGGTACCATCCAATCTAACACCTGTTTAGGCCACTGGTCTTCCGACATCCGTTGTACATGTCCATACCACTGTAAAGCTCTCTTTGTTATGCTTTCGATAACAGTTTCTTGTGCATCCATTTCTTGTCTGATATACGTATTTCGAATATGTTGTAGCCTGGAGATTTTCTGGCAGCTCTTCTCAAAAATCCATTTCAAACTGCAGTTATTCTGTTGGCATGAGAGAATCAAAACTTGTTGACATTCATAGTCGAACTATATTAATAATTTAGTTGAGGAAAACGGAATTGACAGGTGCCAATTTTATATTTAACGTTCCCTTATGGGCATGATATCAAGTTGGGGCGGAGATAAGTATAAAAAAATTGTAAGGTAGCTTACTGTTCTCTCGTATACCCAGGAAACTCCTGTAATGAGAGGGGAACACTATATATATATATATATATATATATATATATATATATATATATGACATGATAAGAAAAATAAATGCTCGGACGGGACTTGAACCCGGACCTCTGGATTTGCGCTATCGATTACGCTACCGTGCATGTCTAGTACAAACATTCATTCTTCTCATATATATTCTCATTATTACTAGATGTAGTGGGAACTCTGTCTCCACTGCCACGTAGTAGCTCCTATCACAAGTAAGCAAATTGAAGATAATATATTTTACTTTATAGCAGTGACGCTTTATCGATGTTATAATTACATTTCTGACAATGAGCAAAGCAAGCTTAATATGACATGATAAGAAAAATAAATGCTCGGATAGGACTTGAACCCGGACCTCTGGATTTATATTCTAGTACGCTACCGATTACGCTACCGAGCAAGTCTAATACAAACATTCATTCTTCTTATATATATATATTCTCATTATTACTAGATGTAGTGCTGTCTCCACTGCCACCTAGTAACTCCTATCACAAATAAGCAAATTAAAGATAATATTTTTACTTTATAGCAGTGACGCCTTATCGATGTTATAATTAAATTTTTGACATTGAGCAATGCAAGCTTAATATGACATGATAAGAAAAATAAATGCTCGGACGGGACTTGAACCCGGACCTCTGCAATCACGCTGTGCTTTGCAGCTTTACTAGGGAATTATAGATGTGATAGCTTCCCATTGCTTTCCATACCGGTGAAGGATGATGATAAGGGTGTTGATGATGGCCGGATGATTTTCGGGGACCATTGGGCCCTAAGCTCCCTGACATTTGTCTTACAGGTGAAGAAAAACCCCGAAAAAACCTCATCCACGAGCCTGTCCCGACCGGGAATCTAACCCGGGACTACTGCGTGACAAGGCAGCACGCTACCTCGAGACTTATATATATATATATATATATATATATATATATATATATATATATAAGTGGAATAATACATAAAATGATGAATGTAATGTGTGTATATATATATATATATATATATTTATTTTTTTCTAATGAAAATTATTGGAAAGTATTTGTGATTAAGTTAACATTCCATCCATCCATCCAATGACTGATTGGCTCAAATTCGAGCTTTGGCCTCCTCTAACTTCTGCCTCCAACAATTTCAAATTGGCGCAGCAAGCCTCCAGTTACGACACTTAAAGTAGGTTTGCAGCATATTCCTTAATAACCATCCTCCCATCTTAATTTTTTTCGGGCTTCCAACTCGTCTATTCCCCATAAAAATTGCTGTAAGTACCTTTTTTGGTGCTCGGTCTATTGAGAGCCTTTGTACATGGCCAGCCCATTCCAATTCCTTTAACTTAATAAAATTGACACGGTCAGGTTCATTAAAATGGAACATTAATTGGAAGTTGCAAAATATTGAACTAAGCACACGAAAAAAATTCTGGAGATATTAATACGTTTATAGTAAAGAACTCATAAAACCAACGAAAAGTATTATTAAGTATATTGGAGGGAAACAATATTTAAGGAAATGCTGTCTAACATGAAAGAGTTAAATTAAAATTATTTTTAGTGATGATTCTGGTTACATGACACTTTATGAAAATAGATGTCAATCGTTGGGTTATATTGAGACAATGAATTCAGTGTACAGAAATGGACATTTCGATACAGGAATTACGTCTTACTGCGCAAACTATACGTCATCGCGTCTCCATCTCGAGTGTCATCTTTATGAAGAGTGCCAAATGCTTTCCTATCTATCCTTTCCTTTCCTAGTTCGCACCCTGTGCTATTGCGCATTCCCCCTCTCCCTGTGAACTCTCATAAATAGCTGTGTTTTGTAACATCGAATGATCATCTACTTAGTCACCATTCGAGTCTGGTCAGAACAGCTCAGGAGAGCTGATTTTGTTTGTTTAGTCCAGTAAGCCAGGGTGGGGACGCTAGGACAGTATTTCCCCCAACCCGAGGCTGGACTAGAGTGAGTGATAATGCATGTATGTTTGTTAATTTATATCATATTTTCTTTCTGTATAGATGATCTATTATGATTTCCTTTCTTTGTAAATCGAATATTTATTTATTCATCTTTTTATTATATCTGCCTATATTTTGACTCGCATTAAAAGCTTTAGTTGTGCTTTTTTTTTACTTATGCCTATTCATTCTGTAGTTAACATAAGTCAGATATCAAAGTCAAATTCCAAAAGCTTGCTCAAGCGTGTGTTAGTTCCTTTATCCGAAAGCTTCCACGATTGTATTTTATAACTCAGAAAACATTACATATTTGGAGAATTGAGTAAAGAAAGTTGAATTCCTCTTTGCCTCTATGGGCCCGGGCAAAGATGTCACAATTTGAACAATCTATGCTTTCCAATCAAAATAGTTATCAACAATAACGGTTTGATCCAGCACCTATACGGTGCATCAGTAAGTAAGTAAGTAAATGCACACACATCAAATTTTACTGGCATTTGATCAAAGGCACTTGACATCCACCTCTTCTATTAAAGTTGATAAGTTATTTTCCACACAAATTCACGATCGTATTTTGCATTCGAACTTATTCATCAAGAGTACAATGATATTCACAAATATAATTGGTTGTCTATTGAAGAAATTGAAATTTTAATGTAACTTACATTTTCCTCCCTACATCTAGTAGAATCCTGTAATGAGGAGGAACTCTATTTTCGGGTGTTCAAGATCTACATCTGTACTAACTCACTGGCACTATCATATCCGTAGTTCATGGTCGCGCGGACATAAGCTCTCCATACATCCCAACCTGAACTTATGTTTTCCAATAATCTACTTCGCTCAAATCATGGTTGATGTAATTCTGCCACCTCGTTCTTGGTATATCAAATGGGCGTTTCCCGTCTTGCTTTCCAACAAGAAGCTTCCATGCCTATCTTTCATTCCTCATTCGTGCCACATGTCCTGTGATGGCGAATGAACTAGGGACATGGCAGCTTCTTTTAGGTAAACCAGAGGGAAAACGCCCAGTTGTTAAACCAAGAATGAGGTGGGTGAATAACATTAACCATGATTTGAGGGAAGTAAAATATCCTGGGGATGGTTGGAAAACGTTAGCTGAGGATAGGGATGTATGACGAGCTTGCGTCCACACAGCCATGGACCTACGGATTCAATAGTGCCAGTGAGTTATAGCCAGGTAAATTTAAAAAATGTTAGTGAAATAAATTGATTTGTACAAGAATATGACTGTGACTGACTGACCACCACTGACTTTTATCAATATCTTTAGACCTTTCTCCTCTTTCGTCTCTTCTGCCCCTCTTCTTGACCGCTCTGGACTCTTGTAACTCAAAGTATACACTAGATTGCATTTACAAGTAGTGGTCCCTAGCGGCGTTATCTGTCACTGCAGTAGCCATCTTGAGAGAGGGTGGAACAAGACAAGGGAACGTTTGCCCATTCTTCCTGTAAGCTCTTACATAAATTTGAATTCCGTCTGGTAAATGACCAAAAAAAGTCTACATAGTTTCATAAAAAAGCATGTCTTCTCCCAAGATCAAGTCATGAAACTTTCCACATGGTTCTGTACTAAACTCATCGCGTTTCGATAGAAATAAATAAATTATTAACAACGTCTTCGGAAGAGGTAATTATGAACACAAATTACATTATTCATAAAAGTTATCATCATAATATTTGTTCACTTCTTCTGTGTCATGTAATTAGGATATAAGTATCAATAATCGTATTTCTGATCAGATTAAATACGAGTTAACACTAATACACTTACATGGGCTCGAGATTATATATATATATATATATATGTGTGTGTGTGTGTGTGTGTGCATGCGTGCGTGCGTGCGATAACTATATTTTTGACATTTAACAATGAAGGCAAATATGGCATTAAAAGAAAAATAAATTCCTGAGTCGGGATTTGAACCCGAATTTCTTTCGTACGTTTAGCGCTCTAACCATCTGAGCTACTCAGGAATCCTAACACAAACATTTATTTTTCTTATATGTATAGTATTATCAATTTACACGAGAGATATTGGGATATCGTTCCAACTGCCATCTAGTGGCCACTATAACAAGTAAGCATACTTAAAGAAAATATGTACTTTATACCAGTAACGGTTGTATTTTTAGATGTTGTAACTATATTTTTGACATTTAGCAACGAAGGCAAATATTATATATAAATATAATCAATGGAATAAATAGAGATGAAATGGGGAATGCCGATCACTTTATCAATTGGTCGAATGACTATCGTATTATTCGTAAAAATGAATTAAAAAAACAGAATTGTTTACTGTTATATTACTTACATAGATGTGCAAAAAAATTACAAATGTACTATCAACTAACTTGAAAAAAAAATTGTATTCTAGTACCTGGGTTTGATCTGAGTTCTTTCAACACTGGGTACTTTGAAAACTGAAGAAAATGCTGAAATGCATTAAAATACAATAGTTACTGTCTCTGCGAAAATAAATCACGCGTAAGTCTTTGCTGTATGATAACCATTTATGTTCTGCATAAATCTTTTGAACATGAAGTACACCTATACCCATGCCTACATCACAACAGACATTTTTATCAGGTGCTCAATTGCATTTTTTAAACGTTAACGAGGTAGCGTGCTGCCTTGCCACGCAGCGGACCCGGGTTTGATACCCGGTCGGGGCAGTTTTTCTGGGTGAGGTTTTTATCGAGGTTTTTCCTCACCTGTAAGACAAATGTCAGGAATACTTTAAGGCCCAAACGGTTCCCAAAATCATATGGCCATCATCACATCATCATTCTTATCATCATCATCATCATCATCATCCTTCGCCGGTGTGGAAAGCAACGGGAAGCTACCACACCTACAATTCCCTAGTAAAGCTGTAAAGCATAGCATGAAAATGCTATGATTGCAGTGAAGGACCTGCCCTCGGGCAGAATTACTATGGATGGAATGAAAAATAAAATAAACATATTCGAACTTGTGGAGTCACTTCTACCATTCGGTTAATTCCGATCTTGTTTGATCGGAATTACCCCAAAGTGCCATGTTGGAAATATTTTGGCACCATTTCATATTGGAGTTACATATTGAAACTGCAAGTGGTTATTTCATATTAACATTCCCTCTGTTATCACAATGTGTAAAATGAATACATTTAATTTATAAATACCTCTCGACCTGGCATAAATCAGCTCAGCTTCCTTACAATGAGAGTGTACAAAACACTAAATGTCCACCACATTGTAGAGATGCTACTCAGCCAGCATTGCCATTATACACAATGCTTGAAATACTTCGCAGAAGATGCTAGGGATATTCAGAATGCTGTTCTAATAGTGGTTGCTGAATAAAATCGTAATCTGAATTGCCTCCTGGTCGGAATTCTCCCACTTTACTACTATAAAGAATAAAAATAGGAGGCTATGTTTACTTCATCTTGCGTAGAAACAAATCAAGATTGACATCTGGAGAAGTGAGATTTATGAGGAGCAACAAGGATATAGGCCTAAAGAGTCAGATTTCAAAACAAATAACGAAATTGTAAGGAATTAAAATTATCCTCAAATTTGAAACATTAACAGATTAGTTCCAGACGTAGAAAAAATCATAATGACCAGAAGATTTCCAAATAGTAAAAGAGATGGTAGCAGAACTATGAAGAGTCTACACATAAATTCTTAAATAGATGTATTGCTCATATAAGATTGATTGAGACTAATTAAACAAATCTAGTTTAATTATACTTATTTCCTTAATTAGGTCTATACTTTTTTCTTAACAAGTAGGCTAGTTATTTTTACTTTGAGCTTAGCCAATATTTTTAAAAGATTGCCGCCACTGAATATAAAAATTAGTGTTTTTAACAACTACATGCTGACTCAATCGAACCAGTAAGTTCATGGCAGTGCGGTCGTAAGTTCTCCATATATCCCTATCCTGAATTAATATTTTTCAATCATCCCACAATTTACCTCCTCAAATCATGGTTCATATTATCCATCTATGTTATTCTTGCCATACTTACTGCGCCTTCCCTCTGGTTTTCCTACAAGGAATTTCCATTACCCTGTTTCATTCCCCATTCATGCCACATGCAGTCAACGAGACTAAAAAAATAGTACAAATGAAACATATGAGAATTGGTATGCAACAGTGTAAAAAATCATACGTTTTTATTGTGGCATAGAGGCACATTTTTACAAAATTACAAAATATGATTATCATTTCTATAACAATATTGAAGGTGCTGAGCGGTTAATATGGGATTTAGATATACGTAATATCAATTGAATGGATAACAATAGAATTCGGAAACAGATTCTTCATTACAAACCACTAGGACGAAAAAATGTTGGAAGACCCAATAAAAGATGGATAGACCAAATTCTAACATAAGATCGGAACAGACCAGCAGGTCTAATCCTTGATGCTGCTGATGATGATATACTTAATGGCTACAAACACCTCACAGCTCCGTCGCTTGCTTTTATAAGGTGGTTCGAGAGCTCTGCAGCTATTCCCATTCTTCATAAAGAGCATTTTTGATGTCTGATTGTCCTTGGTGGATGCTGGTTGGATGCAATTTGTTTTCCTAATTCTCTAAAGGGTACATATCTGGGAACTCACTGGCCAATCCGTGGGCTGGATAACTTCCCTTTCAAGGAAGTTGTCCACCGGGTATGCGAACATGTAATGTTGTCCATAACTATGAAGTGTGGACCAACTACACCTCCGAAATGCCACACAACTTGTTCCAGTAGCCTACTTCGTCTTTCTACGTCTGGAAATTCACAGTACCACCAACGATTATGTGCAGGTCTTCGCGTCTATTGAACACTACGCCTTTCCACATGAGTATGCCACGTAATGTGCACCGTACCTTTCTACGATGTATGTGGGATTAAACCGGGTTCCACGTTCACTGCAGATATTGTGCGACGGATATCATTGGTCAAACTGTATCTGGACATTCCTCCATTCATTCAAAGGCCAATTCTTACCGTTGCTGGCTCCAATGTAAACTGTACATTATGTATAATCGAGTGAGTGGGACACATTGCAGGACGTCTGGGACAGAGACCGGCTGCATTAAGCATCCGGTACACAGTTTGCCTAGACACTCGAATTCCTGAGGAGGATCGAAGCTCGGAAGTCAGTTTCTTGCAGGCATCCACCGATTTCGACGTGCAGTTAAATTCAGATATCGGTTCTGTTGCGGCGTTGTGATCATGAGTGACCTTGTACTTGCATACGACGAACACATCCTGTGTCTTGGAACATTTACCAAGTCTGAAAATAAAACTCTGTGGCACATTAAGGATTCGAGAGAGTTCGGTATGTGTCTGAACTGTTTCTGGAAGTTCGATTACTCTACCCCACAAAAGAGGGCCCAATTTGGCATCTTCGTGGTTTTGGTGCTGTTCTGTAAACACTTTGCTAAGATACTCCCTCTATTCGCAATAGGAGAACAATCACGAATAGGCCACTCTGTGGTTTTGTTTACCTTTGTATCACGTGTCTATTCGAAGGTGGAGGTACATTCTTTCTATGCAAAGATCACAAGTGAGGTGAGATACACTTTGTGATAAAGATCGCTCACTTTTTCTCTTACATTGATCTGTTTTGCGAATTGTGCTTCGGATTTGGACTCTAGTGCAGATTGATAGTTCGATTCTTTCAATTCATCTGGAAGAGTCTCTTTATCTCAAGACTTTCTAAGTAAAACGATGTATCGTGCCCATCAACTTTTCTCCCCTGATTTTATGATATCTGATGGGTTTCTATCTGAACAAAATACTTTATACATCTTTAATTTTTTATTTTCCTATCGCCGTTTCAACCTCTTATTCGATCAACTCAGCGATTTATATTATTTTTTACAAATTACATATTCTTTATTATTCTGTCCTGCATACACACTTCATCTAATTAAAGTGATTTTTCCATCTATTATATATATTCTTGGTATCTGCTGCCATTTCCCCATTATAATCCCTGATTACAGTTGTTCTAGTCTGAATCACTTTCCTTCATCCCTACCTCACTGATACAATCCTCTCATATACTTCTTTCTTTGCGTTCTTTAATTTTCTCTCCCAATATTCGCTCTTAAAAAACCTAGTGGTTTCCTGACTTGTGTTACCCAAATGTTCGAATTATATTTCTTTGTTTCATGCAGCTAATTCGCTTTTGCTAGCTTCCTTTTATTTACCATGTAACCACATTTCCCATCACACCTTTCTTATTTTGTCTCTTGCTTTTAAATTACCTATGATGACAATTACTAATGCCTCTTATACTTACTTACTCACTGGCACTATTGAACCCGTAGGTTCATGGCCGCGCGGACTTAAGCTCCCCATACATCCCTATCCTGAGCTAATGCTGTCCAATCATTCCCTGTATAATCTACTTCCATCAAATCAGTCTCGCAATCTCTATTTATAATAGTTTCTTCTTCAATTGTCACATTTCCACTTGGATATTCAAGCATTTAATATCTATTAGGTTTTTGACCTAATATTCTTGCCGTAGTTCACAATTTCTCTCTTTTTTTATACTTTTTTTCATAAATATATTTGGCATTTGTACTTCCCTTATGAGGTAAAACCTTTCTCTGGTTTTAATCTGATCAGTTGATAACACGAATTCAAGTGTATTCCCTAATAGACCAAACATCGACGGTAATATTATTCCAGCGTTTATCTACTAATACATGATGTATCTAGTTTTGCCTTTTATTATTTGAAGAAATCCAAGTGTGGTGTGTGTGTGTGTGTGTGTGTGTATTTTGATCTCAAATATTTTATAATAGAATCTAATTTTTCCACCAAATTCCATTTTCATTGTATTTTTATTTATTTATTTTTATTTAATTAAAGGTAAGGTAAGTTTACACAGATATGTGTAGGAAATAAAATACATTGGAACACGTCCTTGGAAAAAGTCGAGGCTTGGTAGTGTTTAGCATGATGCTAGCATGCAAATTTGACCCTTAAAAACACGGTATATGTTACGAGAGGGTTCCGGTGGTATCTTGATCTGGTATAGGTCTCTCCGAGTAACCCTCGTAACCTCCCTCACAACCCCTCCTCCCTCCCTCTCTCTCTCTCTCTCTCTCTCTCTCTCTCTCTCTCTCTCTCTCTCTCTCTCTCTCTCTCTGGTGCACACACAGACACACATACTCGTTCAAATGCAAAACTCTGAACAATGGAACTTAGTGACAAGATCTTTGAGGGTGAGGGAGTTAGACTATGATTTCGATTATCGATAGTGGAATATCTTGTTTTTTAGACCACCCCTATCGTCACCCTTTGCAGAAACAAGTTTTTTTCTGTCATTTTTCACTTTCCTCGAGATAGTGAATGGAAGTGACACAGGAGGGTTTTTGAATTGAAACTTGTCAGCTTGTGGTTTTTTTTTGTTTGTTCGATCTTGTTTTCCGCTAGACAAAAATTGTAAATACAATGAGATAAATCTACAAAAGAGAAATCATAATTTAATTGGTTCTTTTAATGTAGCATCGTTTCAAAACCACATTAATAGATTCTCTGAAGGGGAAAGGAAAAAATGGACTGTTCTTTTTAAAAAGTAAGTATGGGAGACTTGCCAGAGCACTCATATTTGTATGTTATTAAAATATATTTACCCCCGTCAGTAATTTTATCATTATGTGAAAAAACAGATTTTATAATAAAATTCAAACGTTTAAGTATTTATTATGTAATCAAATTGGAATTGGGGCGTGTAACTTGATGAAAAAATCCCCATTAAACTTATTTAAGTAAAATTACCGGTAAAGTTAATTATTTATAAGTTTAAAACAGTTATATCCATTTTTTTTATTTTAGGGGTATTCCACGATGCAGTGTTTCTTCTTTCATCCCCAAAGTGCATTTGTTCGCCAGGGTTTTCCCTGTACTAAAGCATTTTTCTTTCTTCCCTTCTCAAATATCTAGCTTTCTAACTTCTCTTCACTCTATCATTCCATCGTTATTCTTAAGGCCCTGTCTTTTCCACTTCTCCCATGTTCGCATTAGTTTAGTTATATTCATAATTGTTTTATTATTTATCTCCTTACTTTATTATATAACTTTGTAGGTATTTTTACGTCTCTCTCCCCACCCTGTCTAAAGAGACACTATCTATCGGGAGAGGATTTTTAAAATTTGGATCACAATACATACTTTCTGACTACACAAAGACCTGACGGCCCCCCTCTCTCGATGAATGATCAGCTCAATATCAGGACCGTCTCCGTGACAACACGAACATTTAAGACAAGACACATTATTCTCATATACATTCATACTAAACATACTATACGGTAGTTAAGGTGGCCAAATGGCATTTGGGCCTTATATTTCCTTATAGGTGAGGTAAAACCCAAAAGAACCTCGTCGAGGAAATTTGTCCCGAGGTTCGAACTGGGCCCCCTTCTTTCGAGGCAATGGCGTTACCGCATACATTACAGCAAAATAAGAAATACGTAACTATAAAATATTATTTCAGAGAACAGTAAATTTAAATATTAAGCAATACTGTTTATTTAAACAACCGTATATGAAATAATTGAGATGAACATTTAGTGCTCTTAATAATAAACTAGTATTAGATAGGAATTAATTTTTACTCTATCTACTATGGCATGACAGCCTAATATTGAGACTTAGCTTCTCCTATGATATGTTACTAGACCAAGTGAATTTAGATAAGCTTATTTCCTACAGATGCCATGAATGGTATGCGATCACCATACCGACCCAATGAGACAGCTGGTAGGAAACTAAGGCATTACTAGGATTATGAAGGTCGATAAAGTTTTCTTAGAAGCCTCTTTATTCAGACTTAAGGTTCTTTTACGAGCCCGAAAATCTTCGGACTAGGGATACACGGCTTAACGTTCCTCCCGAAGCACTTGTTCCTTAGATTTTTCCATCCTAAAAAAATCCATTGGTACCCACTGAGTATGAACCCGCGACCCACGGAACCAGAAGCAAGGGACATAACCACTAATCCACCGCAGCCAAATAATTATTTTTTTTACTATTATAATTTAATGTTTCTGATATTTATATAATGATAATCATTTATTATTACAATTGAACAATATTATCACATTAGGGAACAAATCAGAGATTTATCAAATTGATTGCAAAGATGAAATATATACATAGGAAAAACAAAAAGGAACTTGAATACAAGATTGAAAGAATATCTTAGAAATGTATAAAATTGGGAAGTAGAAAAATCTGCGATAGCAGCACGTGCATGGTCAGAAAATACAAAATCGAAACAAAGGCCAAATTTATGAAACAGATAAATCTAAGGAACTCACAGTTTGGGATAAAATTCACATCTACGAAAATAAAAAGAAAATAATTAATTTTGAAATTCCCAGAGAAAGAGATTCGATTAAGTTAATCGGTCAGCCAGCAGAGGGAGCAGAAATCAATCTATAGGATTGCCAACCGCCGATTCAACAGTTAGAAGAAATTGAGAATGTTACGTAACGTACAGAGATCGGTCGTCAAGAAATCTACAAATAAGAGGTGAGTCATGAAAATTCTCTCTGACTATTTAACTCATGTCGCAAATGGTAGTCAGTGACCAATCACGTTTCAATGAATTCTGTTTTACACCAATGACAGTCGTGTTTCACCTCGCTCTTTATCGATTTCTCTTTATCAGCTCCTGCTTTTGGAATAAGGATTCCTCCTTTTTTAATATTCTCTATAGGTTAGACCATTATTTTTCTCCAACAAATACATTGAATATAGCAAATAATGAATAGATTCATTGATTTTACTGAGTTGTTTTTTTTTTCAAAATATAAATGATTAACCTATAATGTTGATTATAATAGTTTGATGTGTTTCATTATTTCTCCACTAGAGTGCATTTTTACAATATTGCGATCCTATTTGGCAATAAATAATATGATCGAGTTGCAGTGAATATACATAACCTCACATTTCTAATTTGTTTTCAAACATCACCGTTTACATTAACTATATAAATATTTTAAAACACCGGTAACTATATTCAAATAATTATTTTTTAGTAAAGAGCTTAATTTTATTCGTTAAATAGTCCTAACAAATGCCACTCTTGATTTCCAAATTATCTATCTAAATTCATACACTCCTCACTTCGTGAGTCGTGAATTCATCGATAATTTGGAAATCACTCGTGGCATTACTTATGATAATTCATATTTTTCACAGTAAATTTTATATAACTTATGAGGTATTGACCTATGTTTATGGTCACAAGGAGTAAGTTGTGAAGCATAAAACCGTTATTTTCAGGAAAATATATTTATGAGATGCCAAAAAACGAACACCTTCAAAACTCATAATGAAGCATTAGAGTCCTGTATTACTAAATTATTTACATATCACAGAAGATGTGAGTGACGATCACAGCAGACTTAATTCATTTTGGCCATTTTCCAGTATTAACAGGGTTAACCTATCAATCATTCTGAGTTTCATATATTTTATTCTTAATCTTTTAGGAGGTATACTTCTATTTATTTATGTAACAAGATTAGCCTCAAATGAAATATTTAAACTATCTACAAAATTAATATTAATTACATCCATTATAATCCCTATATTATCATTATTATTTTATAATTTTCCCTTCCCCATTTACTTAACTTATTTGCCGTGACCACATATATATTGTAGCATATTTAAATTACAAAATAAATTAAAATAATAGCATATTGAAACATTTAAAATTATAAAATTAAAGTTTTACAAAATTATGGCAGTGCCTGCCTTAACATATGCAAACGAGAATTGAACCGTTCAGAAAAATAGAAACTGCAGAATGAAGTTATTACGTTCAGTAGCAGGTGTGACAATTTTGGACAGGAAAAGAAATGAAGGTATATAAAAGGCTTAAATATTTTTAATTTAACAAATATAATTGACGACATAAGAAACAACTGCTATGAACATGTTAAAAGAATGCCTACAAATAGAATCCCTCAGATGTTATTTAAGTACAAACCAATAGGACATACCGCAGAAGTGTTGGACGCCCAATTTACTAGCTGGGAAGATTCATTAAATTCCACTTGTTGTGAAAACAGGTCAAAAGGCCTAATTTCATGAAGTAGAAGAATTTCAAATTGAGAAAATTAATCTTAATAGAGGAAAACGCAACGTTCGTAGTCGTAACCTATCAAATGAATCGGTAAATGATATTGTGATGATTTTGTATTAACCACTGAAATGTTGTATCTTAACTTAGTTGACTTGATGAAATTGACTTTTTGTGATCTTTACGTGACTACGTTGACCTATGCTGATCATAGCGTGACTAACTTAACCCTGATAGAGCGAAATAGAATATCTACCTTTTAATTCTTCCAAATTTAATTATTTTGTAAATTAACCGATCCGAATCTTAATACATCCATAAATTAATGATGGATTTAACGTGATAAAAATAAAGTAAGATGTTCCATTCATATATATATTCATTTGGAAGAGACACACACACACACACACACACACACACACACACATACACACACATACACACACACACACACACACACACACATATATATATATATATATATATATAAGGCCTATATATATATATATATATATATGAAAAGAAAAATGAATGCTTGAGTCGGGATTTGAAGCCGAGTCTCTAAACTCTGTACGTTTAGCGCTCTAACGACCTGAGCTACCCAAGAATTCCAACACAAACATACATTTTTCTTATACATGTAGTATTTTCAATTCACACAAGAGGTAGCGGAAATTTCTTCCGACTGACATCTAGTGGCTAACATAACAGTTAAGCAAATTTTTAAAGAGAATATTTACTTTATAGCAGTACCGCTTGTATATATAGATGTTATAACTATATTTTTGACATTTGACAATGAAGGCAAATATGATATGAAAAGAAAAATTAATGCTTGAGTCGGGATTTGAACCCGAGTCTCTAAACTCTGTACGTTTAGCGCTCTAACGACCTGAGCTACCCAAGAATTCCAACACAAACATACATTATATATATATACACACACACACACACAGCGTGATTCAGAAATATTGCTATAAGTTTGATCGCATTTTGTGACGAAAATATTATTACTAAAGGAAATACGTCGTTATCATTGGAAAGAGAATCCTTCAAATTACAACAATAGAACAAAACAAATCACTTACAACAACACTAAGCGAGTCACTTTATTGCTTCAAACTGTTCGCCGTTTACATCCAACCATAATTGGCAACGCTTTGGGAAGTCATTGATTGCGTTATGATACATGTTTAGAGGAATAGCTCTAATTTCTTCCTCAATCACTAATTTCAGCATTTCGACGTCTTGAGGTTTCCGGGCATAAACCTTCTCCTTCAAATAACCCCACAACCAATAGTCACATGCTGTGGGGTCAGGGGAACTGGCTGGCTATTCAATTGGCCCCCCACCCACCTGTTTTACAAATGATCATCCAAAATTTCCCTCACCGCAATTGCATAGTGAGGAGGCGCACCATCCTGCTGATGTATTATTGGTGAATAGCGAGGAGATACAAAGGGCCAACTCTATTGAGTAACAGCAGGAAATTGGGACTGGAAGTAAACATCAATGAAACGAAATGTATATTCATATATAGAAATACATTAAATACTGGAAATGGACAGCTAATGACGAAAGAGAATAGAACAGACAGGTGAATGGAGAAGACTACATAACAGTGAGCTTCATGGTCTTTATAGAAATCCAGATTTAATAAGAAACAGTTAAGTCTTGTATACTGCGATGGACAGGACATGAAGCTCGAATGGGGAATGAAAGAGGTGCATGGAAGCTTCTTGTAGGAAAACCAGAGGTGAACGCCCAGTTGGTAGACCAAGAATGAGGTGGGAAAATAACATTAACCATGATTTGAAGGAAGTAGATTATACAGGAGATGATTTGGAAAACATTAAATTAGGATAGGGATGTATGAAGAGCTTATGTCCGTGCGGCCATGAATCTACGGATTCGATAATGCCATTGAGTTAGTTAGTCTATACACACTGATAGAATTTGTGATGTATCATTCTGACTGAAAAATTTCATGATGACCGATATTTTCAACATATAGGCCTACTGTGAGTTATGCATATTCTCAAAATAATACTGTACGTTTAACAAATAGGCCTATTTGCTTTTTGTATCTATCACCAAATATGAATGAGTTAGCTTCAGAAATAGTCTTTTTTTATATGAATAATCTCCTATATTGTGTATACGTAATCTGTTAGTAGGCCTATATAAAATATAAATTTGTATCTATCTCTTTTCCTAGTTTTTTCTCTTCTTCCCCTCCTTTCCTCTCCCCCAATTCTGCCATTGTCAATTTCATTTCCGCATTGTGTTTCTAATGTCTTTCTCTCGTACAGTATGTATTTCCTTTTTCTCTTTGTTACCTATTACATTAAAAAATGGTCAGTATGTTACACGCAATCTGTGCCATATGTTTGAGGCCAAAAAAGTTCAAGCAGGTGCTTAGAACAAGTACATTGTGTCATTTAAATGTGTGGGATGGGGTGTGCGCGTATCTCTGCAACTGCACAGATTTAACACGTCACTTCCGTTTAATTCCTCGCTCGGGTTTGTTGCAGTTATAAATCTTTACTTTAACTCCCTCCTTCCGGGATTTACATGCATAGTTCCGGTTACGGCTGCGATTTCCGGATCTTCGGCTGATGGAGTAAAATACAACTACCTGCAAAAGTCAGGCAGGGGTAGAACAAGTGCTATTCGTCTTATATTTTAAGATTTCCAATTTCTTTATGTGATAGCCTATTTATTTTATATATTATTTATACCTGTGTCTATAGAATGACTAGACAATTCAGTTTCGTAGAAAATAATCTATTTTAAATGATGATGATGATGATGATTATATGATCACAAATTCTTGACTTCCAAAACAACACAAATATATACAATGTGCAAATTACAATGAAACATAAATACAAATTATATTAAATTATTTATCAAGTGTAAAAATAATGTGGTACGAATGGGGAATGAAAGAAAGGCATATAAACTCCTTATAGGAAAACCAGAGAGAAAGCAGCCAGTTGGCAGGCCAAGAATGAGATGGGAGAATAAGTTTAGGCCTAATATTAACCATGATTTGAGGGAAGTAGATTATACCTACAGGAGATAATTGGAAAACATTAGCTCAGGATATGGATGTATGGAGAGCTTATGTTCGCGTGGCCATTAACCTTCACGTTCGATAATGCCAGTGAGTTAGCTAGTATTAAGGTATAAATATTAATATATTATGAAATAAACTGTATACATACTTTTTCCAGTCTGTGACTTCAGTTGGGAGCCTAAACCCCCTACCACCCCAAGAGCCTCCCAAGGCCTGTAGTGAGATGACTTTAACCTTATGTGATTTATTGTTATTGAGTATTGCATCATGTTTTATTGTTAGATTTGCAGACGTTTCTGAACTCTTGCTGGCCCTGTCACATTACAACACAATAATCCGAAGTAATATTTTTGGACAACCCTTGAAATCCTTATAGCCTATCAATACTTACATACATAAGGACTTTATTAAACTAAAAGTAAGATATATACAATGTTATTTACAAATATGGATCGCACGGGCAGTAAGCCATACGTGCTGTTGACAGTCCGTTACAATAAGTTGATGTTTGGTAATAATAGGACTTAAAACAAAAAAAAAACAATATATCAATAGGATGATCTTGTAGAAGATTTCCGGACTGTTGGCCATGGTCTTGAGGCTTGTAGTTCCCCAAAGTTTCGCCAGAGACTGCGTCCGGGGAACTACAAGCCTCAAGACCACGGCCAACAGCCCGGAAATCTTCTACAAGATCATCATAGTAACTCCGGCCGTGAAAGCCTAAGTCAAAATATATCAATACTTTTTATACTCGCTGCTTAAACGTTAAGACAGTATGTTACAAGAAGGAAGGTAACGTCTCAAAATGGTCAGAGTGTTTAAACTGGCCTAAACTTTATAACGACTATTTTACGAGGTATAAATCTACGACAGGGGATCCGCGGCTTTACGTTATTTCCGAATAAACCCATGATCAAGATTTTAGGCCCTTAAAATCTCTCAACTGCTGCCGGATTTGAACCATGTACGTCAAAACTATAGATTTGGTAATCAGTAGTTCACCAGTATAGATTTTTCTATAAGTAAATTATTTTTATTTTATTTTTCTACAATTATGCAAAACCATTGTATTTTTGATTGGTGAAGTATATGGACGAAATGTAGGCCTAGTCATGTTTTTTACATAAAATTGCATTGTTGTTGAGTTTATATATATACATAATAGGCCTATATAATTTTAAGTTACAATTAAGGTTAAGAGAATGCTATTGTTAATCTACAAATTTCAAACTGCTTATTTCACAAGAAAGAAGATCTACAATAGAACATCTATAATAATAAAACATTTATGCGTAATAGTGCGTTTTGTCGTACTTACAGCAGTGGCGACCATAATTGAAAGTTCAACTTCCTACATTTCGTGGTTGCCAACCTAAATAACCATACTGTAATATTACTTATTACAAACCTCCTGCTGGAAGTAAAATTTATACAAAAATATATCCAAAATGTAGTGTTAATATACATTGTACGAAACAAATCACTGTATTTTAAATGAACTGAACTTTATTTGAAACAATATATATCAATAAATACGCACTTGCCGCCATTTCATTACTGATTGGTGTCACGGCCTGCTGCAGTCTCAACTAATAAACATTGCCCACACTTTTAACGCCAGTCAGTTGTCTATAATGAACGGAAATATTTCCAACAAAGATGTTATTATTTTACTATTATTAATCATTTTGAAAACATCATCGCTCGAAAAAATAATGTACAACGCACGTTTGTTAAGTGTTTTACAGAATCTCGGAAATTAAAAACCTCGCTATAGCTCCGTTTTTAAACATTTCCTCGCTTCTGTAAACAACCACTTCCCAACCTCGCACCGTAATATACTATTAAATATATAGTAATTATTCGTTAGGGAAACAAAATTGTAAAAGTAAAAAAAGTAAAGTGATCCCACAACAGGCCTCAGGAGGCCCTTGGGGTAGTAGGAGGTTAAGGCTCCCACATTTTCTAGACAATCGGCACTTTATGTCAGCCGGGTTGTCAGCCCTGCGTGACGACCGCCTTTACCCCAGAACAAGCGTCTGGTACTCATAATAATTATTAATTTTAGACGGATATTGTAATGCAAAATGAGAACAGAAAATAACAATCAATGGAAAACAAAATACTATTGTATTTTATTTAATAAATAAAACTATCACAGTTTTATGTGATTTTCATAAATATTTATTTTATTCAACATTCGTAACAGCTGTTTCAATTAATCTGATATCTTCTTCAGACGAATGTCGTACATACAAATAATAAATGTTCTATTTATG
This sequence comes from Diploptera punctata, assembly GCA_030220185.1. Taxonomy (NCBI): domain Eukaryota; kingdom Metazoa; phylum Arthropoda; class Insecta; order Blattodea; family Blaberidae; genus Diploptera; species Diploptera punctata. Next base: position 2,855,191 of record JASPKZ010010273.1, read on the forward strand.
CGTATAGTTAACTTATGTAAAAAATGTAACCAAGCAATTTAATATAAACAAAGGTAAACAAATTAGGCTGTAGAGAAATGTATAACATATATTTGTTTATAAATTTAACAGAGGTGAATTATTTAGATCTAATTGGGAGTTTTATAACTTATTGCTTTTCTCTAATGTATTTATTTCTATAGTTTCTAATTTTTTTTTTTTCCTCTGCTACAAACATGTAGAACTTTGGAATCTGAATTAAAGCAATGATCATATCAAAGTAAGTGGTTAGCGTAGTTTGAACTTTACAACATATAATAATAAAATGTAAGTAAAACAAGGAACAGTTATCAAGTGTATAGGTATAGGTTGGAATGTGGCAGGTACGACAATATTTTTATAGGCCAAACAGACAGACTGTTTATTTCTTGTGTAAAAATATGAGGGCATATAATAGAAATCTCCATACTTCGAACTACACTAACCGCTTACTCGAATTTGATAATTATTTTAATTCATATTTTGAAGTTTGTCGGCCGCGGTGGACTAGTGGTTATGCTCCTTGCCTCTGGTCCCAAGGTTCGCGGGTTCAAACCCGGCCGGGGTCGATGGATTTTTTAGGACGGAAAAATCCAAGGAGCAAGTCCTCCGGGAGGGACTTTAAGCCGTGGGTCCCGAGTCTGAAGATTTTCAGGCTCGTAAAAAATCCTCAAGCCTGAATGAAAAGGCCTCTAAGCAAAATTTACCGAATTTTCCCGTCCTAGTACTATCTTGGTTTCCTATATGTCAGTATGAGGCGGAACGCTGACCACGTACCACTCAAAATGACATCCGTACGAAAACAAGTGTAACTAAATTAGTATGGTTCAAATTCTTCCCTGTAGGGGGAGAGCGCCTAAATCTCTGTAAAGGGAAAACATAGGCTAACAATACAATACAATTTTGAAGTTTTACATGTTTGTAGAAAAAGGTAGATATTTTAGAAACTTTAGAAATAAGTATATTAAGGAAAAATAATAAGTTATTAAATTCCCAATTAGATCTAAATGATTCACCTCTGTTAAATTTATAAAAACATATGTAATTTGTTTACCTTTACCTTTAAATATATAACTTGTTTACCTTATATATATATATATATATATATATATATTATTGCTTGGTTACATTTGTTTACATAGTTAACTGTATGCATAAATATACATTTTATTTGTATTGAAGACATTCGTCTGATGAAGATACAGTGCATTGAAACAGCTGTTATAGAATGAGGTGGGAGAATAACAATAACTATGATTTGAGAGAAGTAGATTATGCAGGAAATGATTGGAAAACATTAGCTCAGGATAGGGATGTATGGAGAGCTTGTGTCCGCGCGGCCATGAACCTACGGGTTCGATAGTGTCAGTGAGTTAGTTAGTTACGAATGTTAAATAGAATCAATATTTATGAAAATCATATTAAACTCTGATAGTTTTATTTATTAAATGCATAATAGATTTTTATCAAGTAAACACAGTCACTACTTATTTTAGGAATTCACGCTATGAGGTATATTCATATGAGGTGAGTGATAAAAAATTTTACCTAAATAAATTGATTACTAATGTAATCTTCGTGAAAGTATAAATTTAGAATAATAAATATTAGTCTCTTCTTCTTTAGTGCTATATTATTTTGAGTTTAATCTTGATCTCTCTAATCACCTCCACCCGTTCTTGTCGGTCTTTAACCTTCATTCTCTTTTAATACTTAAGATGCCTAATGACGTTGTATGATACACATCATTCTTCGTTTTCAAACTCTTCTTTTTCCAACTAAAGGTAAAGTGATCCGACTATAGACCTCAGGAGGCCATTGGGGTAGTAGGATGTTAAGGCTCCCACTTTTTTTTGACAATCGGCACTTGATGTCAGCCAGGTTGTCAGCCCTGTGTGACGACCGCCTTTACCTCCTGAACAAGCGTCTGGTACTCATTTTCTATAGAGGCTGTGTCGCCAGAAGGTTTGGGTCAGTTTAAAAATCCTGACCCACCGGAACTCGAACCCTCGACCTTCCGGCTTGTAGCGCAGTGCCTTAACCACTACGCTACAACTACTTTTGTAACTTTTCCTCATACCAGGACTTCTTATTAAGTCAGTCCGGCTAGATCCCTATGTTTTCTCAACAGAACTATTTGTTTTGTAGGTGCAAGGTTAATGATGAGGAAATAAAAATATATTTATCATTTTATATTTGTGTTTTAGGCTATCCGGTTTGGTGTATTTTCACAAAGCATCGCCTAATGAAACTGTGAGGCCTTATACAATCTTCTTTGAGGTGAGTACAAGCACCAGCTGAAGGGCACAGTCATTGTATTAGCGCATTTTATTCAATTTGATAATACTTTATTAGACACTAATTTCAGAGCTATAATGTTGAAAGTAATTTGCATTATAATCTCAAATACCAGAGAATGCATTAATCGATTCATCAATAATCCGATCCTCTCGTTAAGATAGAAATGCATAGGCCCCTATACATTCACCCATAGTTTTGTAGTCAATGCATAATGTTTACTGCAAACACATCATTCTCAAATATTCTCTCTGCTCTGCTTCTCTCTTCGTTTCTGCATGCGATTCACATATTTTATGTTGTCTGCCGTCCACCATTTCTTCAAGTGATTCCTTCAGTTGGCAGTTTTTTATTAGCCAGTGACCCAGTCATTTAATTCCCTCTTATTTTACATTTTCACAATCATTCTTCTTCCATCCATTGTTCTTAGTATAACTTCATTTTTTGTCTGCTTATTTCACATGTTCCTTCTTCTCCATGTCCATATGTCTAGTACTTCCAGTCTTCTCTCCTCATCGCGTTTCATCTATGATTTATGCTTTATTTATTTTTATCATGAGTTATTCTGCACCATTATCGATTTCACACTGATGCTGAAATTCTTCCTATCCTGGTACACAGTTCCTTAAGGAATGCTTCCAATTCTTATATTATTTTAAACGTTATTAAATCAGTTAGAAACCTAATTCTATTTACCTAAGAGAGGGAATGAGGTCATGCAACCTAGTGACTTGTAAATGTCGGTGAATTTAAAATATGATTGAACTAAACAATATTTCACTAGAAAAGAACTCATAATGGACGATGTATAACTGGCCTTAGGTATATAGGCGTACCAGAAGTACGTATTCTCTGAAGTTAACATCAAACTACTTAATTATTTTTCAAAACGTATTCAGTGTGTCCCAAAATCTAGGTCTGGTAGGGTAAACCGGATAATTTATTTTTATTTTAACTAGATGTAAGAATCATTTTTGTCTATTTTTTAACCTGGTTGAATAGTAGACAAGGCCTTAGGACCTTAACTCTGCCAGGTAAAATAAAACTATTATTATTATTATTATTATTATTATTATTATTATTATTATTATTATTATTATTATTATTATTATTATTATTATTATTATTATTATTATTATTATTATTATTATTACCTCAGGTGTATTATCTGGTAGAACAAATCGGGCGTCGGAAAAGTATTTTCGGATGTAGTTTGCTTCGGATAAATGATTGGTTCTGCATTGATATCGGATTCGATCTCTTACCAGGTCGTTTTTATGATTGAGTTTTATTTTCGTTCTAAATTTTAAGCGAATATTAGGAAATGCAGATCAGATTTCCTTTTCAAGAAAGGCTATAATTTTCGAACTTATTTAATTTGCTTTGCGAACTTAATAAAGTAGACAGTATATGAGCGCGATTAAATAAAATAATCGATAGTTACTATTATTAGCATTCTTCCAATCAAAATATTCAGGAATATTATTTTTTGTCTCTTAGATTTCCAACATTTACAAACTTTTCTGTCGTTAAGACATCATGTAAACCGGGTCGTAACCTATTTTTTCTTCCTACAAATGATCAAATTTACATTACTTTGGTCTTCAGCAAAGTTAGTGAAATTACAACAGTTAATATGACACATCTTGTTTCACGTCCCATTAGGGTCACGACTCAGATGTTGTTAATCATTATTTTAAAGCGTTGGTGTTCTAAAGAGTCATATACCAGGTCATAGATTAAAGTTAAAGCAATTTCCATAAAATATGTTTTATGATTTAGAAAATGAATTCCGGTGAAGTGGACTTGCCTGTTAATGCGATATTAATCACGGATGAAGTAATTTATTAGTAGGACTGCCATTTGACTGGATATTGGATTCATGACTTAAGAATGCCAGATGATTGAACGATGGGTGTGATATTCTCACTTTTCATATGTCTCTCACTCGTTCTATCCCCCTCTCCCTTCATCTACCTCACACCTTCTTCTCCAGGGCACCTAAAAAGTATCTTCCCAATATATTACATAATTTAATTAAATGATAATACTAGAGATCTGTAACAGCAATGTCTGCTTTCCTGATATTTTTTTTTAATTAGCCTAATATAAACACACCATATAAGATAGGCCTATAGAAAATCAAGTGCCAACTTTCATTATTCAATGCAATCCAAGTTAATGAGTTATAATTTACCTCTGAATTATATATATAATTACCTATTATTATTATTATTATTATTATTATTATTATTAATCAGTTAACAATCAACTACGTGGTCTTTATAGGAAGCCAGATATAATAAGAACAGTTAAGTCTCGTAGACTGCGATGGGCAGGACATGTTGCGCGTATGGGGAATGAAAGACTTGCATGGAAGGTTCTTGCAGGAAAGCCAGAGGGAAAACGCCCAGTTGGTAGACCAAGAATGAGGTGGGAGAATAACATTAACTATGATTTGAGGGAAGTAGTTTATACAGGGAATGATTGGAAAGCATTAGCTCAGGATAGGGATGTATGGAGAGCTTATGTCCGAGCGGCCTTGAACCTACGGGTTCGATATTGCCAGTGAGTGAGTAAGTATTGTTATTGGTAGTGGTAGTAATAGTAGTAGTAGTAGTAGTAGTAGTAATATTAATATGAAAAATGGATTTTTGGAGGCGATCGACAAAAATTTCAAGAAGGGATAGGATCAGAAACAGTACAATAAGGGAAATTATGCAAGTTGAAAAACATATTAGGAGAAATAGAAGAAAAACGTTTGAAATGGTATGGGCACCTCATAAGAATGGAAGGAAGAGATAATAACAAAGAAGATCGTTAATTGGAAAGCTAATGGAAGAAGTGGAAGAGGCAGGTCTAGATAGATAGATAGATAGATGGAAAGCTCTGCGGCCATCACTTAAGTGTTGGCGGTGAGCGATCCATTTTGGTCCTCCTTAATAGGTAGAACCCCGGGTTCCTGTAAAATACTTTAGCCCCGGTTTAAATTTTGAATTTAATTTTGAAGTTAATTAGCAGAGTGAAGTCGGAAGCGGACCTTTTGGGGTTCTATTCCAGCATTTGCTCTTTGGATTGAGGGAAACCGCTTAAAACCTCAATCGGAATAGTCGATCACGCGGGATCTTGCCAAGTTTGGCTTTCGGATGACTCTATATTGGGAGGGCATCCAGGCTTCTCTTTATTTAAATATAATGTGCGTACATTTCAGATTATTACAATTAATCATACAATTATGGTAACGTGCATTTTTTAATTTTTTTTTGTATTCTTCAGTTGTTGCTGTTCTATCTGTAGTTGTCAGGTGATGTCAGTTTCTCTGGAACTGGTGGGATGAACCTGTAGCAGTAAGATTAGTTATTAGTTTTTAATTTGTTGTGTTAATATATTTTATTAATGTACATTATATGCTAATGTTGTAATTGTAATTGAATAATTGTGTAATGTGTTTCTGTGTGTGTGTGTGTGTGTGGTGTGTGTGTGTGTGTGTGTGTGTGTGTGTGTGTGTGTGTGTGTGTGTGTGTGTGCCCTATCAGCTTTCACTGGTCAAGTGTTGTCCAGGATCCATTTTGGACGCTTGTGTTTGTTGTTGGCTGTTTCATAGGTTCCCAGCGATGCCACGAGTGGATTATCATGGCCTTCACATGTATTATAAAATTTAAGAGCCATGCGTTTAATATACTCCTCGATTGTTTCTACACCCGTTTGATCGTGTAATATGTCAACCTGGTGTTACACGCGGTAGTTTTGTAATCATATATAATAATTTGTTTTGAAAAACTTGCAGTTTCTTTATGTGAGTTCTAGCGGCGTGTCCCCATATGGGGCTTGCGTACGTGAGTACTGGCCTTAATAGTGCCTTGTAGATTGTTAGCCCTGTGTTTATTCGAATTTTGTTATGGTTATTTAAAATAGGGTATAGCAGCTTCAATGTCCCATACGCTTTGCCTAAGGTATTTTGGATATGTTGTTTAAACAGTAGTTTTTTGTCGAGTGTTACACCTAAATAAATGGCTTCGTTTTTCCACTCGATATTGTGTCCATAAAGACTTAATTGTGGGGGCATGTATCGATATTGAGAATACCTTTTTGTATAAAGAACTGCTTGGCATTTATCTACGTTTATTTTTTATTCTCCATTTTCCAACCATGGTTCGAGAATATTAAGATTATTTTGAATCTGTCTAGACGCGTGTATTGTTCGGGAGGATTGACTAGTGATTAGAGTGTCATCTGCATACATATATAGATGAGTGTTGTTATGTCTATTGTCATGTGGAATATCATTTATGTATATATTGAAAAGTGTAGGTCCTAGAATACTGCCTTGTGGCACTCCACTATAGACGGGCCGCAGGGCGGATTTTGAGTTATGGAAAGCAACTTCGAATTGCCTATTGTTTATATATTTAGCTATTAAATGAATTATTCCGTCATCTAATCCTGTTTCGACCATTTTCCGTAGTAGGCCGTGATGCCACACTCTGTCGAAGGCTTGTTTTATATCTAAGTATAATCCAATCGTGACACGATTTTCGTTGAACCCTCTAGTGATATGTTCAACAAGTCTCATTAGCTGGGTTACTGTGCTATGTTTTGGACGGAATCCGTTCTGTTCATCCCGAATTACATTTAATTGTTTTAGATTGTGATTAAGGCGCTTACATATAATTTTTTCAGATACCTTACTCATTGTGTTTAATAATGTTATCGGGCGATAATTTCCTGGTTCTCTAGGATTTTTTCCAGGTTTGGGGAATAATATTATACGCCCAGTTTTCCATGTTTTTGGGAAATACTTCATTTCGAACATAGCATTTATTATTTTTGCTAAAAATGCATATCCGATGTTGGGTAATTGTTTCAGCACTATGTTTTGTATGCCATCAGGGCCAGGTGCTTTTCTATCGGGAAGGTGATTTATTAGCCATTTGACTTCTGAGACGTTTGTTTTCTGATTTGTTTATTGGGTATTCTATTTAGAAATTCTTGGACCATTGTTTCCGTTTCCCTTGTAAATTGCGGGTTATTCGGAGGGTCATGTGGTACAAAGGTTCGCTCCAGATGATTTGCAAATGCTTCCGCTTTTTCCTGATCTGTGACGGCTTTCCCGTTAGGCAAGATGAGAGGGGGATATGTATCCGCTTTGTGTGTTACTTTTTTAACCATGTTCCATGTTCTCGGCATGTCCTTAGTATCTAGACTGCCGATTACATTTTCCCAGGTGTCTGACACGAATGTTTGTATAGCAACCTTGATTCTTTGTTGCAGATCATTCATTTCTTGCCTGTATTGCAAGTTATTGTGATGCCTTTGCCATTTTCTTCTTGCATCGTTCCTTTGCCTAATTAGGCGTAGGATATGATCTGGGAGATACGGCTGGTTGGTTCTAATAGATTTTTTTGGAATATTAGTGTTAATAGCCGTATTTATGCTATTTGTTAGGCTGTCTACCCCCGTGTCAATATCATTAGGCGTGTTTAATGGTCGATCTTGTAATGAATTTTCAATATCTATTTTTAATTGGGTCCAGTTTGCTAATTTGTAATTCGGGATTTGTCTTGTTTGAACTCTGCTTGGTCTACCTCTTAGTGTAAGGCGCACTGGGAGGTGGTCTGATTGGAGGTTATTTTCTACCGTGATATCACAGGGAATGTTAATATTTTTCATTAAAGCGATATCAAGAATATCTGGTCGAAAATGTATGTTATTAGGGTAGTGAGTGGGCTTATCTGGTGCCAGGATTTGAAAGCTCCTATTGGAGTCGTAAAAAAATCCCCTGAGTTTGTTGCCGGCCCTATTACTTGTTCTGCAGCCCCAATCAGTATGCTTGGCATTTAAATCGCCAGCTAGTATTATATTGTTATTTGTTCCTATCAGATTTTCTATATCATTTATGTCTATATCTCCTGGAGGATTATAAGTACAAATTAGTGTTACCGTATGGCGGCCAATTTTAAGTCCAATGGCTACGCATTCCGTCCTATTTGTGATGGGTAAGTCGACTAGGTTATGTTTGACGGTTTTATGTACCAAGATGGCCACACCACCGCCTTGTCTATTGTTTCTATCCAACCTATATGTTGAATAGTTTCTGTTGTTGAATTTTTCTCTATCCGTGAGGTGAGTTTCCGTTATTAGTGCTATGGGAATTTTATTTTTGTTTAAATAGTGTAGTAGTTCTGCTTTTTTATTACGGATGCCTTGAGCATTCCAGAATAGGATCCCAGTTCCCCTACTACCCATGATCAGTAGAAGCTCAATAGGGTGCTGACAAAGCGTGCAGCTACGTGTGGCAATACCCTAAGGGTGGGCTCTCTCCTCAGCGTGTCATATGCATCGTCTAGTGCATCAAATACCGCCGAGATGAGACCATCCTCGTGTATTGAGTGACTCTCACTCCTGTCGTCTGGTACGTTGTTAGCGTCCCGACGATCTGGGAGTGGACTATCACTATGTTGGTTATTGATTGGTTCAGTAGGACCTTTACTATACTGTATCCTGGCTTCCCACATCTTCCGCTGCTCCAGGAATCTGTTCCGCTCCTCTCGCAACTTTTGCCACTCGGCTCTAAGTTGCTGAGTTTGCCTAGAAAGCAGTTCCTGTTGTTGCTGCAGTTGATGCTGAACTCGTCGGATTTCCAGCATTTGTGGGTCCTCTGATTGTGTGGGCTGGTATTGTTGCTGCTGGTGTTCTTGGGTATTATTATTGGGTCGAGCTTCAGGTGCTGGAGCACGATCCCGAGGCTCTTGGAGCCTTGTGGGCTGCGGCTGAGCCTGAGTTCTGGGATCTCTTTGGACCGCCAGAGAATACTCACGGTTCTCCGCCTCCCTCATGACTCTCTCGCCCGTTCTCAGTGCTTGCAACGCCTGTTCTCTTTGTGCTTGAGGAACGTGTTGTGGTGTATTATTGGGTCTGTTAATTCGTCTGTTTTGTATTGGCGTTCCTCGTGCTCTTTGTGGCGTGTGTGCAATGTTGTTTTGTGTAGTGTTGTTTCTGCCCCTGTTTCTAATGGAATTCATCACTGCCTTCCTGATTGGGCACTGATTTGAGGTTGCTGTGTGCGACCCTTTACAGTTTGCACAGCGTGGTGCGCAATTCGGAGGCAGTCTGCAGTCTGTGTCTGGGTGTGAATCAGCACAGATCCTGCAGCGTGGCGAGGCCATACATGATTCCCTGTAATGTTGGAATTTTAGGCAATTTTTACATTGCACTACAGGGTCCCTATTCCTGTATGGTTCTACCAGGACTGAGTAATAGCACAGACTTCTTAGGTTATATATTTGCTTATTTGCAGCGTTATCCGGAAGCTCCACTGAAAATAAGGGATAAGGAGCTCCAGTTGGGGATTTCATATTTTTACATTCTGTGATTTGGAAGCCTTTTACTCGAAGTGCTTCCTCAATTGTCTCTGGGTGGGTGTTACTTGGTACGCCACGGATTACGACGCTTAGGACCTTGCGTCTCGTTTCGATTAGAGAACAATGGATGGATGGAGTGAAAATAAGTATGGAAGCTAGAGGTTTGAGGGAAGAAGATGCTTTAGACAGGAACCTCTGGCGACAATTCACTTTGGGTTGAAGGAGAAACACTATTGTGGAATATCCCTGGAAATATTATTATTATTATTATTATTATTATTATTATTATTATTATTATTATTATTATTATTATTATTATTATATTGGCTGTTAGGAATTCAACTCTGTAGATTTTGCATTCGTAACATGTATGCAGTTCTCCGTTGGGGCAGCATGTTTTTTTTTCTTCATGAAAACAGATCAGAAGGCAAATTCCTTGATTCAGACATAACGGGCATTTCGAAAAAAAAAATCTCTGTGTGCAAACATTGTTCCAACCAGACTACCACTTTTATCGATGCGATTACAAGAAAGCTGGAGACAACTTAACAACTTACTTTGCTCCTTACCGAGAATAGAAGGAGTAAATATCGTGTACATGATGTACGAGGATGTTCATTGGTCACCAAAAAAGTAGTTGCGCAGATTGAGCCATGAATCATACTACTCATGACATTTGTCAGTGTGTGCAAAAAAAAAAAAAAAAAAAATCGGGCTTACATGCAAGCAAAGTGTGCGAGTGCTGGAATTGAAATAACAAGACATGAAAAGCTATTAATGGATGCAGTGGAAAACACTTATTCTCAGAAGTCCCTAAAATTACTCTTCAATTTAGAACAGATTCCATGCATGTGCTATTATTGAATTAGAAGTTATAATTCAAATTTAGAATTGGTAAATTAATATCAAGGGATTAAGTCAGAACTAATTATTGATTCTAATTCGAGTAATGAAATAAGATAGGTTGATTATTCAATATTTGTTGAATGCAACTGAAATGTTTTGATTAACTACCGTAAAAATTATAATGGTTTATGTGAATCGCCATATATTTTATGGTACAAATAATTTGATCTTGTGTTTGTTCTGAAATTCTTATGTAGTTGATATTTGTTCTTATTTCTTATACGTACTATTACATGCAGAGGATACATCAGAGTTGCCATTTTTCATAAATAGAAATTAGCTTTAATATATCGAGAAAATGTATGTATTGCTGGCGTTATCTCTTTTCATTTTCAGTAAGAAAGGTAATAGTTAGGGTTGAACTAAACTCAGCCTAAGAACGGAATTTGAGTTAAATAATATGTATAGGCAGGCTATAGGCGAAACCAACTCAAACTCTTCATTGTGTATAGTAGACCACCCAAGACCACGATATGTCTAGGAATATCAATATTTGCAAATTCTGAAGGAATGAAGCTATTGAGGTTGTTCTCGTGATTTTTTTTAATATCCTCAACCCGTGTCCAACTCATGGTCGCGACGAGGGAGCCCCTTATATAGAGGTCTGTGAATGACAAGGGTGACGACCAACCATGCCTGACGCACCATCACGGGGGCAGATGAAAGAAATGAAACGAAATGGATGAGATGAGTATGGAGAAATGGTGAAATGGAAATTATGGCAGGGAAACACGGGTGAAAACCCCGAGAAAAACCTACCCAAGCTCCGTTTCGTCCACCACGAAACCCACATGAAGTGACCGACACTCGATCTGGGGACCCTAGCAGTGGGATGCGAGCGTTTAATCATATATATATATATATATATATATATATATATATATGATTGGAAAAAACGTTATACAAATAATGAAAGGCGACTTTATACCCAAAACTAGATCCCAAAGGGTAGAATAAATGTTGAAAGAACGTATAGAAGATGGACTCAAAAGTGTTAAAGAATGAGACCAGAACAAGTCTTATGTGACTTAATCTACGAAACTGATGATAATGATATATATATATATATATGTGTGTGTGTGTGTGTGTGTGTGTGTGCGCGCGTGTGCGTGTGCGTGCGTGCGTTTAACGCTCCAATAACAGCAATCTTTAGGAACAAATTCGGCATGACAATAAATTAATAAATTCAAGTTCGATAACCAACAACATCGGACCACTTAGAATAGGAGTTACCCTAAAGCGAGAAATTAAAAACAGATCTAGCAGCTACAATTTTCAAATTTTCACAGCGAAACTTGATATATGCTATTCAAATAAAAAATATATTCTCCAGAAGATCAGTGAAATCTGACTATTAGAAGTGGGAATTTACGTGATACATGATTATTAAATTTATTTAAGTGTGTTAAGGGAATTAATGACAATCCCGTTCTTAGAATATTTTTGCTCGTTCTACAAGAAAAATGTGTCAGCATTTTCGTTCCATACTGTTACAATATAATAAATCCTTTTCTATTTGTGCGATCTCTCATATGGAGATCCAGGCACGTTTGTGATTGACCAAATACTTCAGCATACATTCTATGCTTGAGCTCTGAAAAGTGAAAGATTATACCTCATCCATCTTGTGCGATTGGAGGGAAGGAAATAGTTGACTTGATGGCAATTTGGGGGTTGGTCTGGAATTTCAGGCGGTTCTATCAGTAGCTTGGTTGACGTCACACATTTGGTCAATACTTGCAGCCTCTCAGGTCAAGGATATGAGAAAGAAAAAAAAATCTCAAACTAAATTTATAACTTTCAAAACTTGCCTGTAATAATTACTATTTAAAATCAGCGTTTACACGATTCTTACTTGTTATCAGTCATCATTGTATCATTATACACACACACACACACACACACACACACACACATAATACTTACTTAATACTTAATACAGGCTTTCCACTTTACAGCAGTTTGCCCTTGATTCCTGCTTTCCAGAGATTCCTATCTTCCCATTGTCCATCTTCCATACCCCTCTTCATCATGGCATCATATATTCCCTCATACCATGCTCTTCTACTTCTCCCCCTCTTCCTTCTGCCTGGTACCATCCAATCCAACACCTGTTTAGGCCACTGATCTTCCGGCATCCGTTGTACATGTCCATACCATTGTAGAGCTCTCTTTGTTATCCTATCGATAACAGTTTCTTGTGCATCCATTTCTTGTCTGATATATGTATTTCGAATATGTTGTAGCCTGGATATTCTCATACTTCTCCGTAATCCATCCATTTCTGTCGCCAAGATTCTTTTCTGCATCCTTTCATTTATTGTCCAGCTTTCTGATCCATATGTAAGTATACTTTCTATTATTGTCTGTATAATCCCTTTTTTTGTTTTTCTGGTCAAATTTCTATTCCATAAAAGACCATTCAGGGATCTAATCGCCTTCCTTGCACAATTTACTCTGTTAATAATATATTTTTCACAAGTACCAGATTTATCTATTATAGATCCAAGATATTTAAATTCTTCAACACGTTTAATTATCATATTATTTATTTGTAGGTCTTCTGAATTTCCTCCGATTACCATATATTCTGTTTTAATATAATTTATCTTCAGTCCACCTACCTCAAATGCATCGACCAACTTTCTGATCATATATTCTATATCTTCTTTATCTTGTCCTATTATAATCTGGTCATCAGCGAATAATAAATTGTGCAGTAAATGGCCATTAATGTTGATTCCCATTCCCCTACATGACTTATTCCATTTCATTAATACATCTTCTAAATATATCTTGAACAATGTTGGTGACATCCCGCATCCTTGTCTTAATCCTTTTGTTATATCAAATTCTGAGGATATTCTATTTCCAACCTTAATACTTGCTTTACAATCATACATTATTTTTATAAAATGTATGAGAGATTTAGATATTCCAAACTTCTCCATTGCCACCCAAAGCTTGTTGATGGGTACAGAGTCATATGCCTTTTCCAGGTCTATAAATGCCATATGAACTTCTTTTCCTTTAGCCAACATCTTTTCCGTAATCTGCCTGATCACAAATATATTATCAAGGCACGATTTACCTGCTGTGAAACCTGTTTGTTCTTCTGATATTCTATTTTGTATTAGTTCCTCCAATCTGATTTTAATAATTGTACTTAACGTTCTACTAATTGCTGCCATAACACTGATGCCTCTATAGTTTGATGGATCTCTTTTATTCCCTTTATTTTTGTATATTGCACTAATATACGATAATTTCCACTCATCTGGAATAGGATCTCCTTCTATCACTTGGTTAAAAAGTCTAGTTAAAATTCTTATAATTCCTGAACCACCATATTTAATTAGTTCCATGGTTATTCCTCCTGGACCTGCCGCTTTTCCATTTTTTGCTGTTCTCAACACGTTTCTTACCTCCTCTTCTGTTATAGGTTCTATTAAGTCACCCTTTCCATTATCCAGTGTAGCATAGTCTATAAATTCTCTCCTAGTTTCTGTTAAAAGCATTTTAAAATATTCCTGAAAAGTTTTCATTGGTACTAAATTAAAACTCTTTGCCATATTATCATTTCGCATGTTTGTAATTGTCCTCCATGCTTGGGCTGACTTTGAATAGCCTACTGTATGCTCGATTTCTCCACATACCCTATTCCACATTTCTTTTTTATGTTTCCTGACTTCTGCTTTAACCTTTCTTTTAAGTATGTTATAACTTTGATAATCTTCATCTTTCTTGGAACTTAAATATTTTTGATATGCATTTTTCTTTTCTGTTATGATATCAAGTATTTCCTTATTCACCCAATGGTTTTTATGGTGTTTATCATTTTCCAGACCAAGTGCTTCTCTTGCTGCTTCATGTATATATTTTTTCAAATGTTCATAAATAACGACAGAGTTCCAATCTTCATCAAATTTTAATTTTTCGGTGAGGCGTTGGGCATATAGATTTTTAATACTCTCATCTTGTAGTAAATGTAGATTATATCTACATTTTTCTAATTCATTTTCTATTTCTATATTTTGATCTTTATTTACCTTTTGCCTGTTTATAGGGCATACTATCCTAGTTGACAGCATATAATGATCTGTTCCACATTCGGGTCCTCGATTCACTCTAACATCTTGAACTATAATATTTCTCCGTTTCCTCACTATTACATAATCAATTATCGATCGTAGACCTTTAGTGCGTTGTTCCCACGTATATCTATGGATGTCCCGATGTTTAAACATCGAATTCATAATAATTAGGTCATTCACTTTGCATTCTTCTTTTAAACGTTGTCCATTTTCATTCTCAATATCTTCTCCATATGGACCAACTATGTCACCTGTCCCCTTTCCAACTCTGCTATTCAAATCTCCCATAATTATTAATTCCTTCTTTTGAGAAATCTTTTCTACCAATCCAGTAAATTTTTCAAAGTATTGTTCCTTTATTACATGTGATGCATCGTTTGTTGGGGCATATGTACCTATTATTACTACTTCTTTCCCATACATTGTTATTTCCATAACTATAAATCTTTCATCTATTTCTTCTATTTGTTTTATTGAGGATTTCCATCTCTTCTTAATTAAAATTGATACTCCTCCTTTAGCTCTCTCCGATTTTTCCACCCCACTCCATACATGCATGTATTCACCAATCATTTCTTGACCTTTCCCTTTCCTTTTCGTTTCTGTCAGAACTGCTATATCCACCCCCTTCTTTGTAATCTCGTTAAGTACTTCATTATTCTTAGTATTCCAACCTTGTATGTTCCAAGTTGCCAAAATCATTGTCCTTTTTCTTAGCCAAAGTCTATGCCTGTTGATCTGTCCGGCTTTATCTCTCTTTGCAGGAAACGTAACAATTATTTTTTATGGAACGGGTTGTCAGCCCTTCGCCAACCCCCGCATTTGGGGGACCTAACCAGAGCCTCATTTGCCGGTTTTCGGGATTCCTATTGGGCCTTCTCGGCTACCGTAGCGGTCACGGGGAAACTAGTCCCCACCGTACATCACCCCAATAGGCTATTCCGTACTTCCCGTTGCCCACCCCTCGGGACGTGGACCACTGAGGTTGGATTTTGAGGGGCAATATATTTGACAAACCAACAGTGTTAAAATTATTTTAAAAACCATCAGGTGTTTATGCCCCACCCTGTATAAGTAATGGCAATTATGATAATGATAGTGAATTCAATTAATAAACCAGGTCATGACATAGAATGGTATTTCCTTGAATCAAAACATCAACAGTTGATCAATTGAAATATCTACTTAATTAGCTATATTCATGCATGTAGGCCTATCTAACTACATACCCCGTACTACTTAGTGTGGGGATTAGGGTGCTCGCTAGTAGGAGTGTTTTAATGAAGCTAATTTAGTTATGCTTATTTACCAATAGATATCAGCAGGTAATATGGAGACAGCCTATCGCCTCAGTGAGACATCTAGTGGACAACTAAGGTATTACTTGAACAACTGTCGGCAAATTTTGCACAGAGGCCTCTTTATTCAGGTTTGTGCTTCATTTACGAGACTGAGAGTTTTCAGACTCGGCACCCAAGGCTTAAAATCCCTGCCGAATGACTTGTCCCTTGGATTTTTCCATCCTAAATTCCATCAACCGTGGCTGGGTTTGAACCCGCGTCCCTCAAAAGTAGAGGCAAGGAACATAACCACCACGGCCCACCTCTATTCATTAATAAGGAGGTTAAATCAACGTGATTTATAAACTAATTCTTGACAGAAATTCGTCGAACTAAACCTCCGGTAAAATTATCAGAGCCGTATTTTTTTTTTCAAGGTACGCGTTCTGCAAGCCGCATATGACTTGAATTTAGTTGTGTGACAGATAGCCTATTAGGGGAAGGTTTTTGAATTTACGTAAATAATCATTAATAAAATTAAAGAGATTTCATAACGTACAACTTTGTTCATATCTTATAATTTATCATTAGAATTCTCCAAATATTTACTCACAATATGTTTGAAAAAACTAATGGACGGAAATAATATATCTCGTGTCTGTATTCAGCTTCAGTAGGCCAATAAAAAATTGGTATCGTTCTTTATTCGTTCTGGGCGGCAGACTGCCGTGAGCACCATGTTCTGAAATATCTACTGCGCTATCCCAGTATATTATGGATGAATGAAATGAATTGTACTCTACGGTGTTATGTGGGTTGTAGGTTGTCTTCCGGGTCCGGCACACCAGGTACTCCTCTCATCACTCATCGACAAATTTGGGTTGATCCTGTTGCCGCGAGGAAGGATTATAACCATCCCCTTGGCTCGTTCTGCCTTTTTAAAATTGCTCAGGCACGGAGTCATGAGGCAGCATCCTGGTGTACTCCACTAGATCCCCACAATCATATATTTTCAACACTTGTGAGTGCCAAGCAAACTGTTTTTCCTAACATGAAATGAGGTGAAGGGTGATATGAAATGAATGAATGTGATATGAAATGACATGAACGGGAGGGAAGGGAGACTAGAGAGTATTGGTGAGATGAAATTCGGAAATCCGAAAATCCCGGTATGGCCCACCACCAATATCCCGGTGGAACCACCAGGGTTCGGACTTGAGATCGCAGTCGGAATAGCCGCGCACTAACTAACTAACTAACTAACTAACTAACTCACTGGCACTATCGAACCCGTAGCTTCATGACCGCGTGGACATAAGCTCTCCATACATCCCTATCCTGCGCTAATGTTTTCCAATCATTTCCTGTATAATCTACTTCCCTCAAATCATAGTTAATCTTATCCTCCCACCTCATTCTTGCTTTACCAACTGGGCGTTTTCCTTCTGGTTTTCCTACAAGAAGCTTCCATGCACGTCTTTCATTCCCCATTCGTGGCACATGTCCTGCCCATCGCAGTCTACGAGACTTAACTGTTCTTATTATATCTGGCTTCCTATAAAGACCATGTAGTTCATTGTTATGTAGTCTTCTCCATTCACCTCTCCGTTCATCTCTCTTCGGTCCAAAAAATTTCCTAATGACCTTATTCTCAAATACTCGTAATCTCCTTTCCTTCCTTAATGTAAGGGTGCATGTTTCGCATCCATATAATGTAACTAGTAGAATAATAGTTTTATATATTTTCAATTTGACGTTTTTTTTAAGGAGTTCGGGCGTCAAGAGTCCCTGTAATGCATAGTAGCACGCATTTCCAGAATCGAGCCTATGTTAGCCACGCATATAGGCCTACCCAGACGGCCATCGGTATCGTTTTTGTCTACCTTTTCGATATACAATACCCTAATTCTTAACCCATTAGTGCTCTGCGTTACATAAATGGTACATTCTGATTTTTTCTTTTATAATTGTCTAGTGTATTTTTCTGTATAAGGGCTTATCCCCAAAACTGAAACCAACACATAATAAAGTATGTAGGTCTAACATAATTTATAAAAAATCGGGGCGTGGCTGTGTCGTGGACACGGCTGTATGTTTTACGTGATTACGTGTACATAACGGGTAGTCTTTTCTTTGAGCGTATTATATGTATGTCATAATCATCTTTCAACACTAACAAGTCCTTCGAATTCCCATGTTTTAATTGTGATGGCAAAATTTTCCTTTTTGTCGGGTTCAGGGAAGAAATAATAATAATAATAATAATAATAATAATAATAATAATAATACTTTATTTATTCTGGCAGAGTTAAGGCCATAAGGCCCTCTCTTCCACTCAACCAGTACAAATACAAATAAATATTCGACAAATATAAATATTCGACAAATCAAGTGAACAAATAATTGCTGTGTTATAACTTTATTAATGATAGTTTGTGATACGAAAAGTATATATTAAATTCGATATATTTATAGTAAATTTTGATATAGAAGTGATTACATCATCCACTTGCATATACTCGGCCGCCCCAGCTGCAGATATACTGGCGCCGTCGTTGATCCGCTCGGACGCCTTCATTCTTTTACATTCCCGGCACCGCACCGCTTCACTCTGTCATATGGTGTTGTATGGGTACCACTGGATCGCTCTTGAGAAGCCCTTTCTAACCATACCCTATATGACCTCTATATTTTGATTTGGCTTTTTGACGAGTATAGGCTGACATTCTTTATTTATTTTTAATGTTTTATATACGCAATCAATAAATTTTGATGAGAGCTGACGATTTAAAGTCAAACGAACGTCATAGCTTCTCCGAGTCAAAATTTATAGTAAACTAAAATTATGTGACGCAGCGCAACGACCTCAAAACGGCGCGCTTCCTCCTCCGCCGCGCGCGATGCGTAACAATCCATACTCACCGTAACGAATTCTTTGATCCTTTATCTATCGAGTGATTTAATAAAATTTTGGATTTAGATGATAGAAATGTAGCTGTAACACTAAACAGTGTCACTCGATTTTATCAGTTTTCTGAATAGTCCCCCTCCACTGAGACGCAAATTTACGTAAAGACGCATTCACGTCAAAACAAAAACTAAAATATTTGTTTTAATTCGTACGAAAACTTAGAATATTCTAACAAATAATTACAAACATCCACCGCTGTGGTCTGGAGATAGCGTACTGCCTTTTCACGCAGCGGGCCCGGGTTCGTTCCCTGGTCGGGACAAGTTTCCTGGGTGATGGTTTTTTTCGGGGATTTTCCTCACCTGTGAGGTAAATACACTCATTAAGTCGTATAAGAAATTGTTTACCGTTTTCTCTAAGGAAAATGTTAGTAGAAACACTTGCAATGCCCCATTTTGATTATTGTGATACTCTTTTTACTGACCTACATACTATTCCTACCCAAAGACTTCAACATATTCATAATTCTTGCATACGTTTTATTTGTGGTATACGTAGATTTGATCACGTTACACCATTCCTGGAACAATTGTCATGACTTCGTCTAATTTATCGTACAAGCATCCATTCCCTATGCTTTCTCTATAACATATTACACACATCATTACCTTATTATTTATCATACCGCTTCACTAGACTCTCTCATACATATAAATTAGATACCCGATCCCTTGAGCACAGTGTCCTTTATATCCCTCCTCATCATACCACCTATTATTCGAAATCTTTTATAGTTTCTCTTGCTAGAACATGGAATTCTCTTCCACCGTATGTCAGAAACTGCCAAACTTTACCATCTTTCAGAAACAAACTGAAAATAAAATTACTAACAGAAACAACTCACTAATATTACTTTTTAAGAATTAATAATGTGTTTTTTCATTATTTAATAAAAATAGACAAGATTTGTTAATACATTACTTAATGCCTTGTATAAAAAGCATAGATTAATTCATTGTAGTTTACTACTTTCTTTGTATTTTTTTCTTTCTTTTCTTTTTATGTATAGTAGATTCGAGCTGTTATTCCTTCTTGTATTCATTATATCATTAATTTAATTTTAATTGTATTTAATTTCATTGTATTATTATACATTAGTTTCATTATAATTCAATTTGACACATAATTAATTGTTT
The DNA here is from genome assembly GCA_030220185.1 of Diploptera punctata. Classification (NCBI taxonomy): domain Eukaryota; kingdom Metazoa; phylum Arthropoda; class Insecta; order Blattodea; family Blaberidae; genus Diploptera; species Diploptera punctata. Next base: position 2,875,255 of record JASPKZ010010273.1, read on the forward strand.
AATATGACTATTATTATAATTTGTTTGTATTCATATGTAACATATGTTTGTCCTGGTGAGTGGAAAAGAAGGCCACATGGCCTTAACTCAACCAGGCTAAATAAATATATTCTATTCTATTCTAAATGTCAGGAAACTTTAAGGCCCAAACGATCCCTGAACATCATCTGGCCATCATTATCATCATCATCATTCATATCCATTAAGTTTAGGATTAAGACCTCTCCTGGCGCATCATTACCATCACCTCCTATCATATAACACAGGGACAGCATAACTCCGCCTTCCAGGTGCTCCTATCTTAGAAGTGGGTTACAATAACGCAATGCCAGGAGAGAATATCTGAATGTCGATATGACAATATGGTGGCATTGAATAAAAAAATTGAATCACTTTTTAGTGGTAGAAACAAAGGTCTACGTTATATTATTTTTTATAATATTGAACTTGGATATTCTATAGTTAATTATGTAGAAAGCATTGTGATTGAACAAAATTTTACTTATTCCCATGAACTATAATAGGCTATCTACCATCTGAAAAAATATAATTTAGTTTATTTAAACTTACCGTTTATAAATACACCTTCCATAATAGTAGATCACAGGGGTCAGTAATTGACTATATTTTAATCAAATTTATTATACATAGACGAAAAGATTGGAAAGGTCATATAAAAAGAATGGAAGACAACCGATGTGCAAAAGGAGCTAAAGAAGATAGACAATAGACGGGAGAAGAACAAATAGGAAGACCAGCGAAGAGGTGGATAGACAGTGAATGCAAATCCAATTCATCTTCCTCCGAGGAGTGATGTTGGAAATAAACAGGATGAAAATCCTACAAATTATGAAGAAGAAGAAGAAGAAGAAGAAACTTACCATTAAATTCCTGTGAAATTATTTTCGAACACAAAGCAATGCTAACAAAAAATGTGTGTTCTAATGGAATAAATGTAATTGCCTTATTTGTTTATATTGCATGAGTGAAAACAGTTTAACTAGATACTTGAATACTTTAGATTAAATCTAGAAAACCTGCAGTGTGTTAAGAAATATGACATGCACACCTGAGTAGCGAGGACCTAGACATAAATTAGCAAGGAGGTACGTGAGAGATAGCGGTGAAGTCTCATGGGGACAGTCTGAGAGTGAACTTCTTGCACCGGGTATAATTTGCTCTTATCTTGATGCATGTGCTCTGATACCCTCCATGAGTATGCCCACTATTATGTACCTCTACAGTAAGCAACTTGTTTGTCTTAATGGCTCAGGGTTGGTTAAATCTCATTCCATTTCTTTATAAGCACGAAATGTGTTGGCTTGTGTTCACTGTTTCATGAAATCGAGCTCAATTATAGCAAGAGCGGAGGTTTTTGTGAAAAATTATAGTAGAACAGATTCATATGGATTACTCAAAGCACAGGATAGTTTAATAATTCCGATTTTTCGTTAATCTTAACAATTTTATATGTTCATAACAAGGTTATATATATATTACAAAATCGAAATATAGATGCATAACTGCTATAAAGTTTTATTATCTTTATAAACTTACTTCAATACTAATAAAATTCATTGTTAAAACCGTTGAGGTGGAGAGTCATAAAATAAGTTAAAATATACCTTCTTAGGTAAAATCCGTCGTCCTCAACTTATAAAATATGTAACCTTTATGCCTGTAGGCCTTTCAGAACATCAGTTCCATCTTCAGCAGGTCCCTCTTCGCTACAACATCCAGTATGATGGTTGATGCTGCAGGTCCTAATGTGGTGTGTTAAGAAATATTTGTCAAAAATATATTTATAATATCTATATATACAAGCGTTACTGCTATAAAGTAAATATTCTCTTTAATAATTTGCTTAACTGTTATGTTAGCCGCTAGATGGCAGTCGGAAGATCTTTCCGCTACCTCTTGTGTGAATTGAGAATACTACATGTATAAGAAAATTGTATGTTTGTCTTGGAATTCTTGGGTAGCTCAGTTGGTTAGAGCGCTAAAGGTACAGACTTTAGAGACTCGAGTTCAAATCCCGACTCAAGCATTCTTTTTTCTTTTCATATTATATATATATATATATATATATATATATATATATATATTTATATATATATTAGAGTCGGTCGCGGTGAACTAGTGGTTATGCTTCTTACCTCTGGTCCCAAGGGTCTCGGGTTCAAACCCGGCCGTAGTCGATGGATTTTTTTAGGACGGAAAAATCCAAGGAGCAAGTCCTCTGGGAGGGTAAGCCGTGGGTCCCGAGTGTGAAGATTTTCAGGCTCGTAAAAGTTCCTTAACCCTGAATAAAAAAGTCTCTAAGCAAAATTTACCAACCTCAACGTCCTAGTAACCTTAGTTGCCTGTTAGATGTATCACTGAGCCGGTGTGTTGACCGCATCCCATTCACGACATCTACGGGCAAGTAAGGAAATTAAAAATTAAGTTGGTCTACCTATTAACTCCTAACAAAGGAGAGGCTATAATAAGTAATATATTTTAGGGTATATTTTAGGGTATATTTTTCGTGGCTTCTCCATGGTGCAAATGGTTAGACTCTCGTCATCCAGCTCTGGATCCCGAGTTCGCATCTCGATTGGGTTCATGGTGAACGAATCGGACACAGGGCACGGTTTCTTGGAGTTTCAATCGTTTTTCCTTGCCGAACACTTAATTTTACCATTTATCCTTAATCATGGCATCCGTTTCGTTCCATTTAATTTCATCTGCCCATGTGAAGGCACGAGAGACATGGTCAACCGGCTTCCATTTATATCACAGACGTTCAACAATAAGTACTTCATCTCATTTCTTCCTGAATTGCGATGACAAGAGTAGAGGGTTTACTATTGTAATTTCATATGTGAGTTCATAAGTGTTTATTCTGAAGTTGGACTCTATTGATTTTCATTTATGAGTAAGAACCACTATAGACAGAACATCTTCTCAAGGGATGTTCTTTTATAGGCCTATATAGACCTATAGTGTTTTGTCTGTTTAATGGATTTAACGTAGCATATTTCTGGTAAGAGTCTATAGCAACGACGCGACGGTCTATATGATTATTCTAGAAATTATTGAATTATAAAATGAAAATAATCTTTCAGTAATAGATTTTGAGATCACTACAAATAAAAGAATCCGTAAGTTTTTACACCTGAGAATGTTGACGTTCTACCTTTCCTCACCAGAAAATTTCTATCGGCCTTGGCTCTCGGATCTCGAAATAGGGGATGCCATAGCCCTCGGTTAAAGGAATATCAAAAGATCAGATAATATTGCATTAAAATAATATCATTTTTTTTTATTGCACGACTTCAATTTGTAGGAACCCCTGTATAAGTCATGTCATTATGCACTATATCCTCTTTGGATTCCCTTATTTTCTGTACACATTTTACCCACTAATTGTCTTTCTTTTCCCATATTTTCTGAGTCACTGTTATTTAGAAAGCTGCCATATTTTAAGAAAATGCAAAAAAAAAAAAATTACTATGATTTATATTAATAAACATCCTCATCATCATTAGGCCTGCATATTATTATCTTAATACGAATTTTGTTCAGTATTTTTTAACATATTTCATATCACTTTTGAATTTATTATTTAAATAAATAAAATGAAATATTACATTAATAATTCATTTAGTCTTCATTGAAGGATATTCGAATAATTTATTCACTTTCAGCAATTTTTTGATACAGGATTGTTAATTATTAAACATAACATTAAATAACCAATCAACAAATTGCTGGAGATGAATAAGTTACCAGAATGACTTTCAAGGAATTAAACAACATTGAAATTTAGGAAGACTGAATGAACTATTACAGTAAAATACAATTTGTATTTATTAGCGAATTTTATTAAAGAGTTTATATTTTTCTGATTCAAGACATTTTATATTAGGTTTTATGACTATCGGTCATCATTTATTAAAAAAATTCTTCAATATTTATTTACAGTGAGATGGCGCAACACTATTTACGTTTAGAGCTATTCGATAAACATGTAGACATATTCCACAATCATTTCACTTTTTATACTACACGTTAAGATAAGTATTTACAATATATCTTAATTTTAATTACTTTATGACTATATTGACAAGCAAACAAATAGTATATTCCCATGGGATAGTGTGTGACGTTAATGAAATGGAGGCCTTCAGGGTGCTACAGTCCAGTGTTGTTCCTGATTAGCTGCCAATCTCTCTCGCCGTATAATTCGTTATTAGCGAAGCGTTGCGTTGTTTTTGATAAGTGGTTACTGAGAGTTCTCATGCTTACCAACTCGTATTTACTTGCCCGAAACTAATGCATACATTTAACCCTCGAACGTGTCTTATAAGTAGAGTCCTGATTTTTATAGATAAGTTTGCAATACAGATCGCATATGTTATTGAACTGTTTGTGTGTGAAACCAAGATAAAAGACAGTCAGCAGTCTTATTTCTCATTATACTATTCAACTGTGTGTGGAAACAAAACAAAAGACAGTCATAAGTAGGGCTAGGACTTTTATGTACCAAAAATTAAGATTGCAACATAGTATAATGTGAAGTTAGACTTACGACTGTCTTTTATTTTGGTTTCACACACACACACACACACACAATTGAATAGTGTAATGAGAAGTTAGACATCTGACTGTTTTTTATTTTGGTTTCACACACAAACAGTTGAATGATATAGGCTATACTATCTGCATTGCAACCTTACCTTTTATTACATAAAAAATCCTAGCCCTAGTTATAAGTCAACCTTCTCATTATACTACGTTGCAATCTTATCTTTTATCCGGACTCTTCTTATAAGTAGAGTCCGGATTTTTATGTACCAAAAGGTAAGATTTATACATAGTAGGCCATAATGGAAAGTTGTTTTGGTCTCATATATAAATACACTGCTCAAAAAAATTAGGGGATATTGTAGAATAACCTATTAAGACTATGTTTTTTGGAATAGTATTAGATGCAATCACTTTCTATTATTCCAAGATAATGTAAATAAGAGTTTGAAGTTGTTACGTAACCTCGGTACCCCACCAGAGGGCAGTGTCTGTACTGTTGATGTGAAAGGGTGGTGCGGGGGTGAATGTTTTGTTGCTGTTTTTAAATCCAGTCCAGTTTTCAGTTAGTGAATGACTTGCCTTAGGGACAGTGATGCCTTGACAACGTGATTTACCTGAACCAATGGCTTGGAGGGCCATAGGAAGGATGGAAGCTGGACAGACACAACAAGAGGTGGCACAAGCCATTGGGGTGTCTCAAAGCGTGATTTCCAGTCTTTGGAATCATTTTCAAAGAACATACTGTTCACAGAAGAGCCGGACAAGGTCGACCAAGGGCAACAACAGCAAGGGATGACCGTTACCTCTTGTTAATAGCCCGTCGGAATAGACAGCAGAATGCAACTCAACTGCGAAATACACTTCAAACAGCAACAGGACGCAGGGTGTCAACTCAAACTGTCGCTAATCGACTGCATGGAAGTGGTCTCTATGCCCGTAGGCCCATGGTGTGTACCAGGTTAACTCCACAACACCGTAGAGATCGCAGAAACTGGGCGGAGGAACATCGTGGGTGGAGGCATGCTGAATGGAGATCAGTTCTTTTTTCTGATGAGTCGCGATTCAACATGGAATGTGATAGTCGGCGTGTATTCATCTGGAGAGAAAAAGGGACACGAAACAATCCAGCTTTTGTACGTAAAAGATCCCCATATGGTGGCGGTGGATTGATGGTGTAGGCAGGAGTTAGTAGTGGTGGACGTACGGACCTCTACGTTATCCAAGGTGGTACTTTGACTGCGGTAAAGTATAGAGATGAGATTCTCCGACCTTTTATCGTGCCTTATGCTGATGCCATAGGTGATTCTTTTCTTTTTATGGACGATAATGCACGACCCCACAGAGCTGGCTTGGTGGACGACATGCTGGAAGTGGAGGGTATCGAGCGTATGCAATGGCCAGCTTCCTCCCCGGACTTAAATCCGATTGAGCATGTGTGGGATGCATTAGGCAGGTGCATTGCAGGCAGACCAGCACCTCCCACAACTGTTCCAGAGCTGCACATTGCTCTTATGGAAGAGTGGCCACGTATACCACAAGAACCCATTGCTAACCTCATTGCATCAATGCCATACAGGTGTGAGGCAGTGCTGGCCGTTCGAGGAGACCATACACCATACTAAAGAAACATTTTCACCCATGTTTGCCATATTCCTAATCAGGATCTCTTTGACATCTGGTGTGGTTCAGAGGTTACGTAATGACTTCAAACTCTTGTTGACATTCTTTTGGAGTAATAGAAAGTGATTGCATCTAATACTGTTCCTAAAAACATAGTCTTAATAGGTTATTCTACAATATCCCCTAATTTTTTTGAGCAGTGTAGTTGAATATTAATCATTATGACTATTTTACTCATGCCCCAAGTGGCAGTCAATGACCAATCACGTTTCAATGAATTTTGTTTTACAACCAATCACAGTCGTGTTTCACCTGGATGTTTATCTACCTATATTTATCATATTAAAGAAAGCTTCTCGTTTTTAATATTCTGTACAGGTCATAGCATTATTTTGCAGTGACTGACTCTCGAACATATACGTTGAATATAGCAAATAATGAACAGATGTGTTTTTAAATAATGATTTTAGGGAGTTGTTTCCTAAAGAGTAATTAATAACCTATAATATTGGTTATAATATACAGTTAGATGTTTCATTTTTTTCTCCACTAGGATGTATTCATACATATTGCGACCCTATTTGGCAATAAATAATGTGATCTAGTTGCAGTGGATGAACAAGAGAAACATAACCAAACATTTCTCATTCGTCTTCAAAAATTGGCCGTTTACATTAAATATATAAATATTTTAAAATAACTATATTTAAATAATGATTTGTGAATAAACAGCCTAATTTTATTCGTTAAATAGTCCTAACAAATGCCAGTCTTGGTTCCCAAATCCTCTAGATAAATTGGAAATCACTCGTGGTGTTACTTATGAAAAGTAAGACTATCTTCCTGATATTGGTTATTTCGTTATATGTTATAAAATTTCCTTTAAGAGCAAATGCTCATGTTGATATTTTTTTCAGAAATAAAGAATAATTTATAACTTAAATACACTAAAACTGAGCTTACAAAACCATTAGTTCTCGAGGAAGTAAAAAAAGAAACATCACGAAATAACCACTATAACGAAATTAGCATAGTTTGCTCTGTTGTGATAGATCCAGATCTTTGAAAACATCATACAATCTAAATCTAGGTGTATAATACTGTATGATAGTGGAAGATGAAGCAAAGGCCCAGTGAAATATAATTTAGAAGCGTTGGTAGGGATGAGACCTCATAACCAGAAACATTAATCTCAGGGAGAGGATTGACAAGTGGCGGGAAACTGAACACCTTTACAAAACTATACTTCACTGTGACGTGCCTCTTTGACCTCTTCTTGTGCGCCTCGATTTTTTTTTTTTTTTTTTTTTTTGGAGACACATCAAGTCCTGTCCAATTTTGTATGCTTAATTATCTCTTCATCCGTGCTTTAATAATCAAACTTAAAACACTGGTCAACATAGTAAAACCTTTTTTCTTTCACAAGAACTGAATGATCTGAATCTCTTTTTCATGATAAGGTCAAATGCTCTTTTTTTTTTTTTTCGTGAGGCAGGATGTTTTTGCGGCACATTTTAAAACTTTTATCCAATAATGATTTTTTAAGAAAGTAACACTAAATGATAAAAATAAAGTCTCGACTTTACTTTGATTTACGTAATATGTTGCATATTGTGACATATTGTTGATCTGTTGCTAAAATGATCACCTTCGAATGTCGCGGGGGGCGACAGGACTCCTTATAATGTAGTTGGAGTTGAATTCGGGTCGTGTGCAGCTTACAAGTAAACTCTCCAGACATGCTTTCTGGAGGTATCACTTTCCAGATATATATATATATATATATATATATATATATATATATATATGATCTGACTGATCATTCGTGTCCAAGTAACGGACCAGTGAATGTGTGGAAAAGCAATGGGCAATGTCTTCAATGTTTTGTGAGTGAAAAATGTCTTCGAGTATGACGACCTGAATTTACAAAATTGTGAAGAAGAGACTCTTATAACAGAAAATTATATTTGCATGTAGATTGAAATATTGAAAAATAAATAAAGAATATTTGGAAATTTTATGTAAATATTTGTGAAATTAAATTAAAGAAATTTGGCCTGTAACCCACGCACCGCCATATTTTGCTATTGGCCTCTCTTTTCTTAGCTAGACTAGGATGCTGATCGTTCTCGTCGAGTAGGTCTTTATTCCTTGCTTCTTTTAGAATCTCTATGTCTTCAAGGATGCTGATCCAGGATCCAGGAATAAAGATCCAGGATCAGCATCCTTGAAGACATAGAGATTCTAAAAGAAGCAAGGAATAAAGACCTACTCAACGAGAACATAACCGCAGACCAAAATCCATTATACAATCTATACAACACCATCAGCCATCAGTTCCAGTTAAAACGCAGAAGATGAAATATTGTTTTCGAAAGGCCTCCATATTAGAATAACTTGAAGAAGTTTAATAACTTAGTTGAGGACGACTGACTTACCAGGTAAAAATTATATAATTAACATATTATTAAATGTTTCTGTTATCTAGGAAGTTGCCCCACGTTGATTATTCTTCCAGGGACGACCTCAGCTTTGTGCTGTCAAAAAAGTTTGTACATGATCCAGAATAAAAAAAAAAGTTTCTGCTATTTTATGACACCGTGACACCTGCGAATAAGTGGCTATTAGTGTCATGTTGGCCGATGTGATAACACATGTTCCTGCTAGAGCCAATTGCCGACATGTTTACTCACATATAAGGGTATTTTATCCCGGAGTCTACCTTCATTAGTGAGCAAGTTAGGGTGAAAAAATGGCCAAGTTAGTATACATCAGATTAATTTAGCATTCACTTGTTTGTTAGCGGGTTTTTGTGATAAGCTGTCTACACTATTTGAGCAATTACTAATACATATTTTACTTCGTAAATATGATGGTTTTAAGTAATTTTGAGCTAAACTTCTCACCTCATTTTAAGGTATTTCTCAATTTTTATGGAAAAAAATCAACATATATATTTCTTTCGGGTAATTATTAATTTACTGCAAAAATAAATTGTGTGTTTTGTCATTTTTTTATTTGCTTTTACGTACGTGGCATGGTGACAAAATCCTTAACTTGTCTTCCGACAGTTCGTGGCACTGTAAGGCCCTGAGTGTAAAATTATCTACTAAGGAGAATATATTATATATATATATGTAGAGAGAGAGACAGAGACAGAGAGAATTAGATAACGAGATAGTACATACATGAATAACTTGCTATATACAGAGGGAATTTCATAAATAGAATGCAGCTAGAAAATAAATAATGAATATGTTTTTATTATGAAATCTAAAGTAGGATACTGGCTATTTCCTCGCGTTTAACTTGCCTACCGAGTATAGACTTTTTAAATTTAATTTTCAAAATTATATTGACTTATAATTTACGGAGATGCATTTGTTTTTTCATCCGTTCTTTTCTGCACTCGGTGTAGTACAGATCTGTGTAATAACCAGTGAAATTACTTCTTACTTTGCAGATGTCAGAAAAAATGCTCAATTTCATTTTGAAGCCTTTGTTGTCTTTAATAACTCCACATAGGACAACAGAGTTGTTAATTTTTTTGCTATGCTTTACTCATAGCTTATGAGCAACAAACTACTGTAGTTAGAGCAAATGGAAGCGTTGTACCGATGTATAAATACAGCACACATAAATTACTAGAGACTGGGTAATGAAATTCCTGACAGATGACCCTTCCAGGTCAAGAGTCGGGGGACTCATCGATATCCCTCACCCTTGCTGTGGCCAGTGTCCGCCTGCCGCACACAGAATAGACATCACCTGAACAGGTGTTTCAACCAATATCGACAATTCGTCATTACTTTTTTTCGTTTATCATTTGACACATTTCTGTATTTATAATATTGATGTTTCATTTTGATGATCATAGTTGTATTTTACAAGAGTAGAAAATTATTTACATCAATTTCAGGTTCTAACATTTTATTCCCAATAATTTCATAAATATTACTGCGTTGTACAGAATCCCGGTCCGAAATTAGGATTAAGCAAAAATTAAGGACTACAAAGTATATATGTTATAATTAAATTGTTTGACATTGAGCAACAAGCTTAATATGACATGATAAGAAAAATAAATGCCTGGACGGGATTCGAACCCGGACCTCTGAGTTGATATCTCAGTGCGTAAGTGGTAGCGGACTGAGATATCAATATTCAGAGGTCCGGGTTCGAATCCCGTCCAGGCATTTATTTTTCTTATCATGTCATATATATATATAAAACTCATCGATATTAAGTTTTTGAGTTCCCTGACGTTTCGCCGGAGATTGGGTCAGACATCTTCAAGCTCTTAAGGGAAATATCCTATGACTACTGTCATAAAAGGCTGAATAACTTTGTGTCTGTGTGTTTCAGCCTTTCATCGTCTAATTCAACTATGGTCGAGTGCAATTAGCATTCCAGGAATGCACTAGTCTGTCATATTAGAACTAGGGATTAAATGTAATTAGAATCTAATTATTGGTTAATTCCGAATAGATGTTTCCTGCCGGGTTGGTTAGAGGTACCAGGTCCGTAGACCAGTGAACGTGATAATGTTTCTTTTCATGTCGTATTTGACTTTCATTGCTAATTTAATTATATTATAAGATGACTATGTATATAAATATATATATATATATATATATATATATATATATATATATATGTTATATTGCAGATTTTCGCGGATATATGTATGAATATGAAAGTTTTCTTGGGTTTTCCGCGTCTTGGATTCACGTTCGGCCTCTGGCCACTGATTCCGACGTTTCGGCATGATCCCACATGCCATTATCAAGGAATGTTAAGTTCGAGTCACAGGTTTAGGTCTTATATAATAAAATACATAGTTTTCGCAGTGGTCCGTTTCCGAAGACGTAGGTCTTATGTAATAAAATACATAGAGTTTTATTATATAAGACCTAAACCTGTGACTCGAACTTACCATTCCTTGATAATGGCATGTGGAATTATGCCGAAACGTCGGAATCAGTGGCCAGAGGCCGAACTTGAATCCAAGACGCGGCAAACCCAAGAAAACTTTCATATTCATATATATATATATATATATATATATGTTATAATTAAATATTTAAAATTGAGCAATGCAAGCTTAATATGGTATGATAAGAAAAATAAATGCCTGGACGGGATTCGAACCCGGATATCTGAATCTGTACCTCAGTGTGATGTCCATTACACCACCAGGCGAATCCAATTCAAACATTTATTTTTCTTATATATGTATTATATTCTCCATTATTACTAGATGTCGCGAGAACTCTGTTCTCTTTAATTTGCTTACTTGTTATAGTCAGCTACTAGATGGCAGTGAAGACCGAGTTCTCGCGACATCTAGTAATAATGGAGAATATAATACATGTATAAGAAAAATAAATGTTTGAATTGGATTCGCCTGGTGGTGTATTGGATATCACACTGAGGTACAGACTCAGAGATCCGGGTTCGAATCCCGTCCAGGCATTTATTTTTCTTATCATACCATATATATATATATATATATATATATATATTATAATTTAAAAGTTTATTTATTTTATACTATGTATCAATACAATATTTTGAAAAGGTCAGAAAATAGAGATTACCGGTACATTAAAATATACTGTAATGTCAACTAAAAATGTAATATTCGCAATTTACACTAATATATAATTTAAAATATGGCAAACTTTTCTATTAATTTTACAAGTTAACAAGCAGCGTGATAATTAACACTTTTAAAATTAATATTAAAGCACCGTTGATATTATGTAATTCTTCTTCTTCTTCTTCATTATCACGGTTTAGGCTTATTTACTAGCCTGTTCCGGCTCCAAATTGCTGCTGTTTCCATCTTTTCTTTGGTCTTCCCAAACTTCTTCTTCTTCGTGGTGAATAGTTGTATGCTGCTTTTGGTATTCTATTCTCAGTCATCCTTGACAAGTGTTCTTTCCAGTTTGTTCTGTATTTCACTATTGTTGTGTTTAATTCCTCTAATTTTAGTTGTTGTCTTTTTTTTCTGTGTTATGTTTTTTATCTGTTCTTTGATATCCTGCTATTGGTCTGAGGAATTTCATTTCAGCAGTTTGTATTCTTTGTTATGTAATAAGATATTAAATATAGAATTGGTACCTGATAAGCCAGTCGTCCTCAACTAAATTATTAAACATTATCAGGTAGTTCCAATATGGAGGCCATTCATCTTCTGCATTTTAACTGGTACTGATGTTGTATAAGTTGTACAACGGGTTTAGATCTGCGGATGTGTTCTCATTGAGTAGGTCTGTATTCTTTGCTTCTTTTAGAATTTCTATACTTTCAAGGATGTTGATCCTGTTGTTGTTGTTGTTGTTGTTGTTATACTCTCTGTATAGTACTGACATAGTATTATCTATTTTGTCGAACTAATGACCCGTTTCTAGTAGGCTATGTGTTTGACAAAAAAAAATATGAATAACGAAGAAAAATCAAGTACTGGTAGAAATTACCTTCATTTTGTTTTATTATCACATAAATTAATGTAAATGGCTGATTACACATTCATAACTAAAAGTTTATCGAATGATTAATTTTTGTTGGCATATTCTATTTTGGATATTTGCCTGTTAGTTTTATTCGCATGTTATCTTGGAATAGCCCTAATAACCTCAACATTCCATATGAGTCTTTCATTATTGGCAGAGGTTATTTTAGGCGTTTTAATTAGTTTTAGAATACTATGCACAGTAGACCTACAAGTTAATATTTATTTACTAATAATAATGAACTTCAACATAGTATGAAATAAAATAATGTTCGTTGCTCCATTCCATTAACACAATTAACACAGTTTTTAACCTCTCACCTTATAGATATTTTACATGCCACACGTCAGCTGGACCTTACAATAATACAAATGTTCGTTACAAGGACTGAAAATATTTTACGATTTAGTTTCAAAATTCCGGCCTCTGTTAAACTTCGATCATGAACCATCTCAACTCACCCGTAAAAACAGATCTTCAATCCTTGTAACATATATAATCACTAGAAGTCCCGGCCACACGTTGCTGTGGCTAAGGTATACGTTAAAAATTTAAATTAAGTTGCTGTCTTTCAGCCAGATTACTTAAAACTAATACTTACACACGAAATTAATAATATTGAAAATAAAATAAACACTGAACACACTTAAATTATGAAATAATCAATATTTGTAATTCAATTGAAATTCGCGGTTGCAACAAAAAGCAGAGCCATCTGGATCTCTCTTTCTTAAATAATAAACCAATTACCTTACCAAACTACCTTACACCGCCATCTGTTAGAATCGTATGGAACTCACAGATAATTACACCGCCATCTGTTAGAATCGTATGGAACTCACAGATAATTATAACTCTTTGTTAAATAATAAACAAATAATTTGCAATAAAAAATAATGCGACTATAAATTTAGTTATAAACTACCCTAAGTCTCAAGCTGGATCAAACTGCACACAGTGTGTAAAATGTTATTAAAATCGGTTCAGTAGTTTAGGATTCCATCGCGGACAAACAACGTGACACGAATTTTTTATACATATATTAAGATAATATCAAACTTAGCCAAATGTGTACTTATAACGAATTATAAACTATCTTCTTAATACATGCCATGAGTTTTACATCTTGCAGATCCTAGTTGCTTAGCAGTATAACGTTGAGAATTATATCCACAAAAATTGGAATTTATTTTCTGTAGCCTATGTGTCGACAGTATAAGCAGAGCAGTGGTAGTGACGTCAGGAAAGGCCAGCTTGATGCCCTAATATAAGTTGCATTACACTTTTCATTCTCAAAAACAACACAGAAGTCCAGGTTTTTATAGCCTTATTTCTATTTGTTGTTAAAGGTTAAAATCTATTTGCATCTTATTTTATTTCAGTAATTATTATTAACTCCTCCTTGTAAATTCATAATATTCGATGAAAGTTCTATGTACTAAAATATTTTGTTGCCATCTGAAGTTTCCTTGAGGATAGTCATTAATATGTAATCTACTAACTCTTATAGGCCTAAATCTGAATTTTAACAGATACATTCAACCTCAAAAAATTAAGTATAGCACATAAAACGAAATTTAGTTTTTAATATTAAATTTACATTTACTGTCTATTATAATGGTTTGTGATATTCCTTAAAGTTAAAAAAATACAATTATTTACATTGTTATCAAAGATAAGAATAGGACTCACGCGTTTGACATACACTTACGCTATATTTTAAATAAAATTGAAAATAGTAAATATATAATTACTTTTTTAGTAATTACTTTGAGAAAACAAGCAAGTTTGATTTTTTTAGAAGTATCAGATGATGTGATTAATATAAATACATAAATGAAAAATATAAACAGCCGTGATAAGATTCTTAAGGAAAACAATAGGGATGAATAAAGGAATGAATTAATTAGAAAAGAACTTGGAATTTATAATATTGGACAAATTATTTCAGATAAAAAGAAGAATGGGTATGCACATAGTAACATAGAACAGCTGGCCAGGCATAGGTCCTACGAATATAGACATACAGGACGGCGTGATGTAGGACATACGAGGGGAAGTCGGGGAATGAGATTCTATAAGATAGATAGATGATTTAGACCCTATATGAGCAGAACAGATCTAAAGATCTATCAAGGAGAAGATGAAGAAGAAGAAGAAATAAATTTTATGTGCAGAAGAAATAAATTTTATTTAGCGTGATTGTACTTGTATAATTTTTGTAATTTAAATTAGGCGAGTTTGATTTTATGATCATTATTATTTTACTAGAAGGCCTTCTTGGAAGATGTTAGACAATCGTAAACATGTTCTGGTTTCGTGTTTTATTTCGAGAAGAGCCTTCTGTCTTTAAAGTTATATAGTTACTTTCTATTGTAGTATGAACTGTTTTATGCAGGTTGGGAAATCTGTTAGGTGACTTTATTTTGATACATATTGTATGTATCTTCTTTGAATTTATAAATAAGTTTTATTTTAAGTGAATTAATTTATAATGTTCTCAAAATATGTAAATTTGATTTGTAATAATCTGCTACTTTACTCAGATAATTAATTTCGCTCTTAATCAATATGCAGTATTTAAAACCAATTGTCTAGAGTAAATTATTCCATGTGCTGTATGATCCACTGTCTTCTAATGGGTTAATAATTTAAAAACCTGCATTTTATACAATTTTTTTAAAAGGAAAGTCGAAAGTTATGAGTGTAGTGCCCACAGGTTGTGGATCTATGTAATACCATCCGCTTCAGTAAATCCATCACCCAGAATTAGCAATTTAGCGCAGCGTCTAATTGGTGCAGTGTATCTAACGGGTGTTTACAACGCTCTGCATGTAAATGCAGTACTTCTACATCCCACCCATACTACACATGAAAACGGGGGAAAGAAAGAAATATCCCCAAGAAGGAAAATTATTTATAATTTGCGTTATATGGGTTTTTACAACTTTCAGAGAATAATTGGAACATAATAACTGAAGTTGGGTATGTATTGAAAGTTTATTTATAGCCGCACGGCCAATAAGTTCAAAGTTTGATAGTGCCAATGAGTTATTTATACGGTTATTAAAACCGGATATTTATCCCCATATAAAAATAATAAGGGTTTTTGTTTTGTTTATAATTATATTTATTTATATGAAGAATGGACATCAGATTGATTTATAGAATTCAAATTTTTTTATAAGTATATAAAAAAAAATAACTGGTCAATATAAACTGTTAATACAGTTAGATGTTTTTATAACTGATGCAGTATGTAAAATACTTCAAATATTCAAATTGATAATTTTTATAAAGAAATAAATGGGATTGGTGGAATTGGATAGAAGTTAACTTGAGAATACTCCTTCCTTTTCTGTTGGACCAATCAGACCATAGAGATTATAACTGAAATAACAAGATGGCTACAATACTTGAAGATGGTCGGTCATGTTCAGCGACTGCTCCTTAAAGAATAAGGAAATAATTGTTTATTTTATTGATGTTGGTTGAAAGAAATAGTGTTAAAAGTATGAAAGATTATATAGTGATATAATAGTCATCCATCTTGGTGAAAAACAGTTTCTAAGTGAAAATAATGAATAATAATGACTGGATTGACCGTTAGCATTCGTCATCCATTAAATACATAAAATGGTAATCTTCTAGAAGTGAAAAATATCAACCTAAGCCGGAATCTTTTGGAACTTTTAAATTACAAGATTCATCTTGACCAAAGTGAAAGTTTTAAATAAACTAACTTATCGTTCAACTGTTAATAAAGTGTTGTTATTTGTGTAAGAAACTTTTCCTCATTCCCCTGAAGAGAGTTATTAGTGCCGTGGCAGATTTAAAGTGATTTAAGTTATATCACAAATCTTCAACTTCGGATATCTCACCGAGAAACCCAACTTTAAATGTCTCCACAACGAGGGGCACAAAATTAAATACAGCTTCAAATGGCGCATCAACGAGGGCTCGAATGGGAATCGAACCAGGGACCTGTAAACCTGAATCGAACCAAGGACCACGAGAATGAGGAAAGTAATAAAAATCTTCAAAAGTGAGTACAGTTAAAATTTATATGTGAAAAGTGAATTAGTGATAATAACAATTAATGCTTTTAAGAAATAAGAAAATATTAAAATACCCAACAATGGCCAATAACGAAAATACAACTTGTAAAACTGTTAATATTGAAAACGAACAATTAGTGAAGGCCAAGAAAATTTAATTTTGTGTAACAATGAAAATAATGAAACTAATGATACACCTCCTTGGGTAGCATTATTAATAAGTAAATTAGAGAAGAATAGTGCAGAATTAAAAGAAATTAGGAAAGACAATTCAAATCTCAGTAATAAATTAGAAAAGAATAGTGATGAATTAAAAGAAATTAGGAATGACAATTCAAATCTCAGTAATAAATTAGAAAAGAATAGTGATGAATTAAAAGAAATTAGGAATGACAATTCGAATCTCAGCAATAAAATTGATACAAATATTTCCAATCTTAGTAAAGAAATTAAAGAAAATAACTTAAAACTAGATGAAAAATTAGAAAGCATTAGGTTAGAATGCAAACAAAACAATTCTAAACTGGAAAAGAGAATAGTAAATATAGCCAAAGATTGTAAAAATGAGATAGAAAAATGTAACGAAAAGATTGATGAAACTCATAATCAAATAGAAACATCTTTGATTGAGTAAGGCAAAGTTGCCAAGATAAAATCGAAGAATTAGGAACTAAAGTCGAAGATAGACTAAAAATTTCCGAAGAAAGTGTTATCTTAGGTAATGAAGAACTTCAATCAAAGATAACAAATGAAGTAATTATTATAAAAGAACAAGTTGAAGGATGGATAACTAAGATTGTTGAACTTGAAAACAAATATGTGTCAAAAACTAGTGAAAAGGAGATTGAGGTTATGTCAGGACATTCTAGTAATGTTAATAATGATCCTCCTTCTAGTAGTAGTAGTAAAAATGTATGTAAAATTCCTGCTAATCTTTTAGGGGAAATTAACTTACCTAATTTTGGTGATACTGTAGGCCAAAGCCCTACTGATTTCATTAGGGAAATTGAAGAATACTTCGAAATCAAAGGAATAGAAGACAAGTTCAGAATGTTCTTCATAAGAAAAAGTTAAAAGACAATGCAGAGTCTTGGTTTAAGATAGCTTGCCATGATTCAATGACTTATCAAACATTTAAAAATGCTTTCTTAGGTTACTACTGGGGACCAGAAAGACAAAACAAACTTAGGTTAGACCTAACTAGTGGAAAATTCTCCAACAATGGTAAACAAGGTTATCTTAATTATTTCTTGGAGAAGGCAAAAATGGCATCATTGTTACAGCCTCCAATAGATGAGAGAACTTTAATTTCTATGTTATCGCATCACTTCCCAGATGAGATTAGATATCATTTGATAGTAGCCAGACCACAAAATGTTTCTGAAATGTTAGAGTTGTTAGCTCTACTAGAGAATAAAAGAGAAGTAGATAAATGTAGTAAAAGAAATTTATTTGGGGAAGGGGCAGAGCCCTATAATAAGAAAGGTAATTTTGTAACTAAAAGAAATGATGAATATCATAATGAGAATAGAGAAAGAAGTTTCAAACAGGGCAACAATAATAATAGGTTTGTTCAAAATAGAAACAGCCCAAATAAAATAGGATGACTAATAATTATAGTAACAATAACCAGAATGGATGGTTCAAACGTAATGAAAATAGGAATGACAGACAAATTAATTATATGGATGTTAACAGAGTAGGAGAAAATAGAAATAGGTATTGGACTTCTCCCTGTAGAGGTAAAAGAAGAAGGAATGCCTATGGTAATGAAAATAAAGGGTATTTCCAACGACAACAAAATTGTCAAATTAATGAAACTAGTGATAGGACAGAGCAAAATAGAATAGACTCTGTAACTATTCACAACCAAAGTCAAGATATACCTAGTAATGAAAATGACCTCGAAGTAAATCACAGGATACCTCGTGCTTTAAACGCATAGAAGGTACATTAAAGACTCCGCAATGTACCTCAATCGTTATGAACTTAGGGGTCCAAAATAGATGCTTTGATAGGTTTCAAAATTTAGAAATTGTACCAGCAAATATGAGAGGAGATAGTAAGTTATGTACCTCAAGACAGCGAGATAGCATAATATTGAATAATCATTTGATATATTTCTAAGAATCAGGATACTATGCCTGTTACTAATAAAGAATTAAATGTCATAGGACGACCACCCAAAATTAAAGTAAATATTTTTAACAATGATGTTACTTGCATAGCGGATAGCGGGCTGCTCAAACACAACAATAGATCAGAAATTTTATAATTCTTAGTCAACAAAGGGAATAAGATAATGACTGTAAGAATATGTGGAGTGTATTGTACTCTTGCGATAGGCAAGAAGAAACTGCCAATTAAGCTACAGTGCCTTCTAGATTTACATATCGGAGGATATTACTTCAGTGCAATATGTTTAATTTCTCCATACTTGTCTTGTGATATGTTAATAGGCTGCGACCTGTTGGAGCAATATAATGCCATAATAAATTTTGAGTGTAAGAATATTTCCTTGTATAATGAAGATAATGTGAGAGTCGTCATCCCATTTGATAATGAATATGAGGAGAACAAGAATTTAAGTAAGAAGGAGAGTGACATTGCTGAAGAACACATTTTTATAGAGAATATTGTTGTTCATGAGGAGAGGGAATTGGTGAATGGCCGTGGATGCCAAATGCAAGATAATATTGCAGTTAATTGTACTTCCGACAAAAGTGTCGAGGGCGAAGAAAGCCTTACTAATGAAAATGGTTGTGCTGACGATTATGTCGCATGTAAATGTTGTGATTTAGAATGTGTTTCTTGCAATACTGAGTATGATGAAATTCCTCTATTATATTGTGTGAGTGACGAACTTGATAAAGACATCTGTGAAATGATAAAGGAAAAAGTCAAAGACACTCATGGCATAAACAATGAACAGAAAGGCATGTTGTATGACATCTTAATGAAAATAAGAGTTCTTTTTCTTCGAAGCCAGGATTGTGCAACTGTTTTTAAATATTCCTTTAAAGTTATGGAACATCCACCTATAAATATTAAAAGTAGACCCATCCCTATTGCTATCAGAGAGCAGGCAGATCAAATGATAGATGACATGTTAAAGCAAGGAATAATACAGAAATCTGATTCTCCTTACGCCAACCATATTTGCTGGGTGTTAAAACCTAATGGCAAAATTCGCCTGTGTTTAGACAGTCGTAGGACAAATTCTTTCACTGTCCGGGATAATTATAGGCCCGAGACAATTGAAGCATCTATAGCAAATATGAAAACAGGTAGATTTATTAGTTCTATTGATTTAACTTCTTCATTTTGGCAGATAGAACTAGACCCCAAAGTTCGGCCCTATACAGCTTTTATACATAATGGAAAAGTATATGAATTTACCAGGTGTGCATTCGGTCTAAGAAATAGCGGAAGTGCGCTTCTTAGAGCCCTAGATATTGTACTATCTGATGATGTTAAAAGACATTGTACTATATATGTTGACGATGCAATTATTATTGATAATGTTTTTGAGAATCATATATCTCATATTGATTTAATGTTGTCTCAATTAAAGAATAGTGGAATGACAGTCAGCCTAGAAAAGTCTGTGTTTGTTAGGTCGGAGGTTCAATTCCTAGGATATAGGATCTCTAATAAAGGGATTACTCCTGACCCAGACAAGGTTCAAGGAATCTTAGAAATTCCTTCACCAAAGAACATAAAACAACTTCGTAGATTTTTAGGAATCTTAAATTACTATTCGAAGTTTGTCATCAACTATGCCTCAGCGGTTAGTAAGCTGAGAGGGCTGCTGAAGAAAGATAGTAAATGGAGATGGACAGAGGACCATCAATCTACTTTTGAATATGTTAAGAAGTTATTTGCAAATAGTATTTCACTACAGAGACCAAAAATGGACAGAGAATTCCATTTATACACAGACGCGAGTAAAACTGGCCTCGGTGCTGTTTTAACTCAATTTGACGATGATGGGCAACAGTATGTTGTGTCGACAGCTTCGCGCTCGACTACCATCATTGAAGGAAATTACACTGTTTCAGAGTTGGAGCTTACAGCAATATTTTATGCTCTAAATAAATTTAGAATTTATGTTTATAAAAACAAAGTTATTGTTCATAGTGACCACATTTCACTAAGTTTTATAAGTAAATGTAGATTATCCAATAATAAACTGAGTAGGATGATCATGGAAATAATTTCCTATGATATTGAAATAAAACACATAGAAGGAGAACAGAATGTGTTTGCTGACCTCCTGTCTAGATTGAAAAGTGTTGGGAAAATACCTGAAACTGTACATACTCCTAAACACGAAGTAGTAATGTTTAATGTAAAACTGTATAGAGACAAAGGATTTTCATTGTTGATGAAAAACATTGTTGAGCATCAAAAATCTGATATAGAGTTACAACGATTGAAGTATAGTGCGAGAGATATAAATAATGATGACAAAAATGGAATTGATTGTAATAAGAAAATCGGTATAAAGGATGACATTCTTTACAAATTACATGGGAGAAATGTGAAAAAATGGAAAGTTATAATTCCTAATAATATGGAAGTTCCACTATTTAGAACTTTCATGTCGGCTTAAATCATGCAGGTTGTGAAAAATTAGCTCTCAACATAAGTGAATTTTTTTATGTTAAACATTTAGATAAAAAGTTGAGAAAGTTTACTTCTTCATGCATAACTTGTCAAAAAGCCAAATGTATGAACGTAAAATATGATATAGTTCCACAAAACATATTAAGGAACAAAGTAAATAGCTTAGTAGTAATGGATACTCATGGAGAAATGCCTACTACTCAATTTGGTTACAAGCATATTCTTGTATTATCTGATGTATTCTCAAAATTTTGTAAAAATATATCCATTAAGAAGTGTAAATAGCAGAGCTTGCCTAGGTAAAATTGTGAGAGATTATTTACCTAATTATGGACCTATTGATGCACTACTTAGTGATAATGCTTCAGTGTTCTCAAGTCCTAAGTTTAAAGATAAACTTACTGCGATAGGAATTAAATTGTACCATTGTAGTAAATATCACCCAAAAAGTAATCCCTGTGAGAGAGTTAATAGGGAAATTACTACAAGTTTAAGAATTTTGACCCATCATAAACATTCTGACTGGTTTAAATATATCAGCGTCATAGAGAATGTTATGAATCATTCAATTAATGTCAATACTGGGGGAGCACCCATATTCCTAATGACAGGTAAACAACCTGATAGGTTAATTGCTAATTTACCATTACCTATCATTGATAAAAGTCAAATCCCGGAGACATCCGAGGAAATATGTAAAAGAGTTATTGAAAGGTTAGAATGTCGCGCAGAAAAGCGCAACAATAAGGTTAAAAGACATAAAAGGAAGTGGAATCCCAAAGTTGGAGACAAAGTTCTCATAAGGGATATTTCATTATCCAATGCTTTAAAGAAACAATATCATAGGATGAACCTATTGTATAAAGGTCCCTATGAAATATTTAAAAATTTTAATGATACTACATATGAGCTAAGAGAAATAGACACTAGAAAAGAAATTGGAAAATATTCCAAAGAACTGTTGAAACCATTTCAGACTCCTATTAATTAGTTGTAGCTGGTGACTTCAAATAGTTCAAAGTGTATTTAAAATATTGTATGTAAATTTTGTAAAATTAATACTTCTATTTCATTATGTAACATGTATTTATTATAATTGTGATGTATTACATTGTATTGATTCTAATACAGATGAATCTTGTATAGAAAGAAACTTGATATTTGGGGAAAGTGATTTATTTTAATTTAGCCTCACACTTAGTTGTAGCTAAGATTAAAATAAATCAGGGGCAATTTAAAACCGGATATTTATCCCCATATAAAAATAATAAGGGTTTTTGTTTTGTTTATAATTATATTTATTTATATGAAGAATGGACATCAGATTGATTTATAGAATTCAAATTTTTTTATAAGTATATAAAAAAAAATAACTGGTCAATATAAACTGTTAATACAGTTAGATGTTTTTATAACTGATGCAGTATGTAAAATACTTCAAATATTCAAATTGATAATTTTTATAAAGAAATAAATGGGATTGGTGGAATTGGATAGAAGTTAACTTGAGAATACTCCTTCCTTTTCTGTTGGACCAATCAGACCATAGAGATTATAACTGAAATAACAAGATGGCTACAATACTTGAAGATGGTCGGTCATGTTCAGCGACTGCTCCTTAAAGAATAAGGAAATAATTGTTTATTTTATTGATGTTGGTTGAAAGAAATAGTGTTAAAAGTATGAAAGATTATATAGTGATATAATAGTCATCCATCTTGGTGAAAAACAGTTTCTAAGTGAAAATAATGAATAATAATGACTGGATTGACCGTTAGCATTCGTCATCCATTAAATACATAAAATGGTAATCTTCTAGAAGTGAAAAATATCAACCTAAGCCGGAATCTTTTGGAACTTTTAAATTACAAGATTCATCTTGACCAAAGTGAAAGTTTTAAATAAACTAACTTATCGTTCAACTGTTAATAAAGTGTTGTTATTTGTGTAAGAAACTTTTCCTCATTCCCCTGAAGAGAGTTATTAGTGCCGTGGCAGATTTAAAGTGATTTAAGTTATATCACAAATCTTCAACTTCGGATATCTCACCGAGAAACCCAACTTTAAATGTCTCCACAACGAGGGGCACAAAATTAAATACAGCTTCATTATGTAATGCTATGTATTTTTAAAAAAGAAGTATTTTTTAAAATAAATTTCTCAAAATGTAACTACTCCCTGAACTTGAAAAGATAGTCACATTGTATATAATTCTATGCACTATCGCTTGAAAATTAGTACGGTGATATTTACATGTTTCTAAAACGGGATAAATTCAATTAATGTAAAATTGGCCATTTATATAAATAAATAACAAGTTATTCCGTACTGACCAACTATTGTCTAATTTTTTTCTATTGGTATATGAAAGGAAACTTTATAATGTATGATTTTCTTTACAACTTCGCATGGAAATATTTTAATGTAAATTCTAAACACACGTTTAGTGGTGTCGGGGTACATTTTATTTACTGTATTAATTACATATTTAATTAACCCTTTAATTGGCAAAACACTAATTTCTCGTGCCAATTATTTAAATGTGGCGGACCGCACTGAAAATAAAATCACGCATGTTTGTTATTATTAGGTTTATTGTGTAATTAAACACACATTTAAAGTTATTACGACTCGTTCGTTTTCATCTATTTCGTTAATAATTCTAAATAAATCAAACCAATCGATGCATCCTATAGGATAGGCTATTGCCAATTAAAAGGTTTTTTTTTTCAGATGTAATATACAGGCTTATATTCAAAGCGTAAGGCTTGTAGAATGTAAGTTCCATCACATAATTTATTTAATACATTCACTTTAGCTTTCGCAGTCATTGTATAAATTATTTACTTATGAAGACTGTTCACTGCTCACGGGAAATCTGATCCAACATGACTCCCGGTCGCTCTTGCTTGCATTCTACTCCCGCGCATGCGTTTGACATTTCTCTCCCACTCCCTTGAATATGCCAAGTGCATCCGTAGAAGCAACGAGACTGGGAAAGTCGGGAAACGAGATTCTAGCGGGAATAAATATCTACTTGACCGGCTCTACCTGCTGGTCTGGTGGTTACTACATATCACCTACAAGGATTTTATCTCGAGCATTAAAACTTGAGCGTTCTTATAGTGCTTTCTTCTCTCTCTGCTTGGTTTTAAAACGAACGAATCCATTAATTGAGATAGAAACACCTCGAAGGTGGTTCATTTATATCCAAGAAATATATTGATCATGAGAATATTATATCTATACATTCTTATATTTCCTAACATCAATTTTATACTTATTCGCCCATTTTCTGAACATAATTATTCTTTTAGTTTTTGTTAAATAATGTCTTGCCTTCTGCTCGTTTAAGTCCCATTAAAAAACTGTAGAATCATTTAAAAGCTTAGTTGAAGCTACTCTATTATTTGTAGCCCTTATTTTACGTCTAATGTGAAATATTAACAACCGTACTTAAAAATAAAAGTTATTGCATATGTCTTCTTCGAAATTAGTGTTCAGAAATGCTTTTGAAGCAACAGAAGCTACCCTGTTGATTCACAACGGTTGAGTGGTTACTGCAGCATATATGCCAATGTTGCCATCAAGTGCTTGTGACATTTAATAAAAGAGAACGCTAGTAAAACTCGATGTGCGTGGAATATGACACTAAACTTCTTTCTCTTCTCGTAATAGCTATTCGCAGAACAGATGGATTGTTAAAATATAATATTAACTGTCTCCTAAGAGCGAAGACAGACATCAGATTGTAAATTACATAATTAGAATGACTGGAATAAGTGACAGAGATATTCATGAGGTCATTTATCTTAACTTATATAGGCAAACATCTCGATTAAATTTAAACTCGGCTGAAGAATGTATCAGTTCTCATTAACTATGAATTATAGTAATGTTTTTCATTTAGGATTTAATATTTCAACTACATTTAAGATGAATGCTGCCCAGTAGAGTGGAAGAAGTAATATGTACAACGAGGCATGTTCTCGATAGATCAAATATATAAAAAATCAATGTTTGTTTGTTTGTTTATTTGTTCGTATTCTATGCGCGGTCATACCGTTTATCCCATTTTGATGGGATTTTTTGCAAAATGTTCAGGAGATTCCCCCGATGAACATAGGCTATAAGAGAGTTGTGATATTCAACCCCTTCGCCCCTAAAAATCACCCTTTGTAGTGAAAAACGTGAAATAAAATCCCTATTTTGACGCTTAAATGGCTTACGCTGCCTAAACCATAACAAATACATCAAATTAATGTACATAGAATTTAATATCTCGAAAAACTCTACAAAAAAGTCCGCGACAGTATGTGTTTATCTTTTACGGATAACTCACAATAACCATTTTTGTCTTTCATTGATGCCAAGAAGATCGGGATAAGTAGATTCACCGGACAAGCGTGCTCTGCCATACCGTTCATCCGATTGAGATGGTTTTTTTTAAATGTTTAGGAGATTCCGGTGATGAACATAGGCTATAAGAGAGTTGTAATAATCAACCCCTTCACCCCTAAAAATCACTCTTTGTAGTGAAAAACGTGAAATAAAGTCCCTATTTTGATGCTTAAATGGCTTACGCTGCCTGCAGCATAACAAATACACCAAATAAGTGTACACAGAATTGAACATTTCAAAACACTCTACAAAAAAGTCATGGACAACATTTGTTTATCTTCTACGGATAACTCACAATAACCATTTTAATCTTCCATTGATGACAAGAAGATCGGGATAAGCAGATTCCCAGACAAGTATAAGAGCGCATGGCTGGTGGTAAAAACACTTGTTTAGGAGTAGCAGCGCACGCCGTGTATTAGCTAGTATCACATAAACATATTTTCCTTATATTTAGCTTTAAAACTAATTTTAGACGATTGTTTAAAAACTATTTTTATAAGCAAGAGAGCAAGCGCGCGCTCACACACACACACGCACACAGTAACTAACTAACTAACTAACTTCCACTATCGAACCCGTAGGTTTAAGGCCGCGTTGACATAAGCTCTCCATATAGTCCTATACCTATCCTGATCTTATGTTTTCTAATCAGTCCCTGTATAATCTACTTCCCTCAAATTATGGATAATATTCACACACAAACACACACCACACATATACACTCATGTATATATCATATTGTAGATTACGCGGATATAAGCATGATAAAGAGAAGTTTCTTGGGGTTTCCGCGTCAAAAATTCATGGTTGGCTCTGACCAGTGGTTCCGTCTTTTCGACATGATCCCACATCCCATTGTCAACGAAATTCCTTGAAAATGGTATGTTGGATTATTCAAAACGTTGGAACGAGTGGCCAGAGGTCAACCTTGAATCTTTGACGCGAAACTACTAGAAAGCATCATATATATTCTTTATAACTTCTTAAATCACTTTGTCTTATTTCGCTTATGGTACAAGAGAGATTAAATTTTGTTTCAGTCTGTGAATAACTTAATATCACTGTTATTGGGTTTACCATGATGCTACATAACTACGCTTCATGCCCATCTTTTTCATTCTATTCCTAACTATTTAAGTTGCATGGCAGTTCTGTATAAATCTTTAAAAAAATTAAATCTACTACGGCATAAATGACAACTCAAAATTACCCCTTAATTTGTTTTATAAAATGTAAATGATGTTGCTACTAGATAACTCATACAAACAATTACAATTTTCGGTTCACATGCAAACCCTCCAATTTGGAGCCTAAAAAACTTTTGCTTTAAAAATGAATGTTTTGTACTCGAAAGAATCCATTGAATTAAAAAATAAAATTTCATTTTTCTCACATCAAGACTGAAATTGTTTATCTACATTCAGGAATGTAGGATATCTATATAACATCTCTTACATATCTTATTCTGTACTATATTATTTTCTTCTTCCAGGTTATTCGTATTCAAGTATAGTTCTTCAGCTCCCCTAGGTACCTTAATAAAGCATATTTACCTTTATAATTACCATTACTATTCTTTCCTCAGTCTTGTTTGACTAGGAGTGGTGCGCACTTCTTTTGCATTGATGAGCTCGATATCGTCCAAAATCCATGGGTTATTGGTTGAGTAAAATTTTAGGATGTAGTTTCCTCTGAATATGAAGTTGAAAACTGGAGTTATATTAATAATAGTTTTAATTCGACCATATATATATATATATATATATATATATATATATATATATATATATAACTTCATATTCAGAAGAAACTACATCCTAAAATTTTACTCAACCAATAATCCATGGATTTTGGACGATATATTTAATACGTTCATATAAATAGAACTACATTTATTCATGCAGCTATTATAATTTTTAATTGAAAGAATAAGTGTTTATATGTGTGTGTTCTAATGCTACCCACTGCACTTTTCGTGCTTCGGGTTTCGCGCTGGGCATATAGATGACGTTAATATGTCCTATTTTCAATTTACGCACCACTTCGGCAAATCACTTTATATAGTTGATGTATTCTTGTATTATATACAGAGAGGTGTATGGAGTGAGTACATATTTATGTTGTTTTTTAAGTGTAAAGTGTGTTGTATGAGGGATGATAATGATGAAGAGAAGAGAGAAGGCGAAACCCGGTGCTGGCACGTAGCCTACTCCTGCTGAAAAGCAACAAAAGCCAGACACGCTTAACGTCACCATCTGACAGACAAATCGCTATCAGTCGTACCACAATGCCTTCTTTAACGTATGTACTGCGGAGGGAATTGTAATTTAATGCAGGAATCTGGTGCACAATCTAGCGATTTAAAATTGTACACCACTGATTCTCCTTTCTCACGAAATAGAACATTTTACAGTTAAATCAATTAAATTAATTTTACAGTGGGAATGGACAGTTAATGACAGATGAGGGAATCTTTGAAGAACTGGCTGAAATCAAATAGCTAGTAACAATAACATGCAAACAGGAATGAGATGCAGAAGGAAATTAAATATAGGGTCAGTTCTGAAAATTAGTATTAAGCATTACAGGGACTCTTGTCGTCCCAACTCCTTTAAAAAAAAACATGAAACTGAAAATATAGAAAACTTCCTATATGAATGTGAAACACGATATCTTACTTTAAGTTAGGAGAACATATCACGAGTGTAGAGAATAAAGTTCTTATATAGGAAAAATGTTGAAGCAAAAAGAGATGAACAGACAGCCGAATAGACAAGGCTACGTAACAGTGAGCATGATCTTTACGGGAAACCGGATATAATAAGAAAAATTAAGTCTCGTAGACTGCGATGCTCAGGACATGTAGTAGGAATGTGGAATGGAAGAGAGGCATGGAAACTCGTAAGAAAACCAGTGACTAGGCCACGAATAAGGTGGAAGAATAACTTTAGCCATGCTTTGAGGGAAGTAGATTATACAGAGGATGATTTCAAAATACAGGTATGTATGGAGAGCATATGTACGCGCGGCCATGAACCTACGGGTTAGATAGTGCCAGTTATTTAAATTAGTTTTACAATTAAAGTTCTCAACCCCCGGGATCGAACTTGCGCCCGTTAGTCAGGAAGTAGACATACACAGCGGAAGGAAGGAGTATAGTAAGGTAAACTAAGTCTTCAAAGCATTAATGTCGAAGTGGAGAATGAAAAATCCTGTAAGTTATTGAGAACCGCCAAAGGTCACGACATTTTTTCCCTATCAGAATCGACTCCCACCCTTGTACACAGAAATAAAAAAAAAACTTGTTCTATAAAAGATCAAGCCACTATCTTCTGTTTGTAGGTATCCCCCATCCCACAGGAAAGGTCACTAATGACGTCATCATAATGCATGATTAACTTGAAAGCCCCTCGGAACGTTATGCAACATGCAACACGTCGGATGTTATCATTTATGCAAGTGATGCGGCTAAGAGTGAATTTAAGATCAAAATGGAATTGAAAGTATATCTTCTATCTATAATGGCGTAGCCCATTGTTGTTCTTTAGTAGCATACAATATTATTAATTACAATAGATGTTTATTTACTCTAGATTTAACGAATAAAATGTATAAGTAAAAGATAGGAAAATGAAAAAAGTAATAGTATTAGTGGCATTGAATTAATTTAGTTTGAGAAAAATTATGAAACCAGATGCAATAAAAACAATTAAATATCGTAGACTGCGATGGGCAGGACATGTGCACAAATGGGGAATGAAATAAGAGCATGGAAACTTCTTGTAGGAAAACCAGAGTAGTTAAGCCAAAAATGAGATGGGAGAATTACATTAACCATGATTTGAGGGAGGTGAATTATACAGCGAATGACGGGAAACTTTAGTTGAGACTAGGTTGCCTGGAGAACTTAACACTCGCGCGACTGTTAATCTCCGGGTTCGATAGTGTCAGTTAGTTAATGATCCAAATCATACAGTCTCTCCTTTGTAAGGAGTTATCAGATCAAGTTAATTTTTTAGTGGCATAAAGTACTAAGTAACTATATGTACGTATGTATGTAGGCCTATTTCCTGCAACGCTTACGGAGCAAGTGAAGGTAAATTGAATATAGGCCTACATATACAGAATGTTCCCAAAATTATCCCGACAAACTTTGAGAGCTGATACATACCAATATTTTAAACACTTTTTCAAGGAAGGTTTTTTTGCTGCGGTGCTTCGTTTAATCGCTAGACGAGCTAATGTCATTACTGCCTCCCACCCAGTTGGTTTGGATACGTAAATTGCATTTGTGTACTGTCTTCTTGTCTTGTAAGCCCATGTTTCCCTTAAGAGATTTAAGCGCTCTCCCCCTACAGGGAAGAATTTGAACCATACTAATTTAGTTACACTTGTTTTCGTATAGATGTCATTTGAGTGGTCCGTGGTCAGCGTTCCTAAGTATTTACGGCAAAATAATTTATTGCATTTATCTGAGTAAGGCACATAATCTAAATCCAAGAAACAAACACAGAACACATAAACAAAACACAAACATCTCATTGTTTACAGGTAATCACAGCTTTACTATTCAAAGCAACTGTTGGAACGCACTCCCATTGTGCTTAACACAAACAGTGCATTGGCGTGCCCTATTCTGCCGTACTCTCGCAAAGACACCAGCCATTTTTCTGATTTTGCCAGCTGCGCAGGTTATTCGTGCCACAAGGTCCTCTTCAGATTCAACAGGTGTTTCATACACGATAGTCTTCATGTGCCCCCACAAAAATAAGTCAAGTAGAGTAAGGTCAGGACAGCGTGCCGGCCGGGCAATGGGTCCACCTCTGCCTATCCAGTGATTGCCGTATGAGCCGTAAGATAACGACGTACTTCAGCACCAAAGTGAGCTGGTGCCCCATCATGTTGAAACCACATGTCCTGTCTGATAAGAAGGGGAACTGTTTCCATTAGATCAGGCAAAACTTGTTGCAGAAATGCTAAGTAATTGTAAGCATTAAGTCGGGCGGGCAAAATGTATGGTCCTATTAAGAAGTTATCCACAAATACCGGCCCACACATTAACACCAAATCTCAGTTCATGTGAGCTCTGAAATGTAGCATGGAGATTTTCGAAGGCCCAAACATATGAAGTCCGACTGTTAAATAGCTGCTCACGTGTGAAACATGCTTCATCTGTGAACATGACACGGGATACAAACAGTACATCGTTTTCAATTTTGTCCAGATACCACTGACATAATTGCTGTCGCAGAGGATAGTTTTGAGGCCTCATTGCATGGACCTTTTCAAGGTGAAAAGGGTGTAACAACATTTGCTGCAGAATTCTTCCCCACAGAGCTACGACTTAGATGCAGTTGTCGGGCGATGGCGCGAGTACTAGCTGCAGGATTGTTCTCAGTGCACCGCAACACATCTTCCTCACTCACAGGAGTCCGTACAGAACGTGGCCATCCTTGACCTTCTGCTCGTCTATCCAAGGAACCTCTTTCACGTAGTCAATGCTGGCAAATGTAGTGTGATGACGAACTCTTCGGTTTCGGAACTCTGTTTGGTTAACCCTTACAGCTGCACGACCCGAACCAGCTTTTCCATACACCAACAGCATATCCGTCATCTCATTCCACGTGAACCGTTCCATGTTGTAAATAAACTAGTATGCAGCAGGCATTCCAGCAAACTAACGCACAATGTCAAGGAAACACAACGATGAGCTCAGGAAATAAATATGCTAAACGAATTAAAGCGTCTTTGTTTTGTTTCTTTTGCGTGTTTCCTTTAAAAGATACACACTGTATACAAATGTAATTTACATATCTAAACCAACTGGGTGGGAGGCAGTAATGACATTTACTCGTCCAGCGCTTAAACGAAGCACCTTAACAAAAAGTGTTTAAAATAATGTTATCTATCAGCTCCCAAAATTTGCCGGTACACTTTTGGGACACCCTGTATATATAGGCCTATATGAATAATTTATTCTCAAATTTCTGGGTATCACAAACATGGTTTTAACGCAGAAAGGAACCCAGATATACGGATAAAAATAAAGTTTATAATTTTATGTTCATCGTAGTTTCGTGTAAATAGTCTGATTATGTCAGATCGTTCTGTTTTTGTGAAAAGTGTTAAATATCGCCTTCTAAAAATTAATAGATATGTATGTTACCTTCGGTATAAAATTTGCAGACCTGCAATTATTATTATTATTATTATTATTATTATTATTATTATTATTATTATTATTATTATTATTATTATTATTATTATTATTATTATTATTATTATTATTATAATTATTATTATAATTATTATTATTATTATTATTATTATTATTATTATTTCTTAACATTATTAGGCTATTATTTTCATTCCTATCTGCATTTTCAAGTAGGTACTTCCATCATCAACTTACGTCTGTGGCATAAAAAATGAAACTTGCTATTTCTGTTCATATTATCAAACAAGTCCACCGCTGTGGTCTCGAGGTAGCGTGCTGCCTTGTCACGCAGTGGACCCGGGTTCGATCTCCGGTCGGGGCAGTTTTTCTGGGTGAGGTTTTCATC
This sequence comes from Diploptera punctata, assembly GCA_030220185.1. Lineage (NCBI taxonomy): Eukaryota > Metazoa > Arthropoda > Insecta > Blattodea > Blaberidae > Diploptera > Diploptera punctata. Next base: position 2,907,619 of record JASPKZ010010273.1, read on the forward strand.
GGGGTTTTTCCTCTCCTGTAAGACAAATGTCAGGAAAACTTTAAGGCCCAAACGGTCCCCAAAATCATATGGCCATCATCATCATCATCACCATCCTTATCATCATCATCATCAACATCATTCACCGGTGTGGAAAGCAACGTGAAACTACCACACCTATAATTCCCTAGTCAAGCTGCAATCATAGCCTGAAAATGTTATGATTGCAGTGAAGGACCTGCCTTCGGGCAGAATTATTATGGATGGATTATCGAACAAAGTATTAGTTTTGGAAATACTATAATTAAGTGATATATATAAACCCAAGATTTTGTAAGATATAGGCCTATTCATTTTGCCTCTCTTTCTGCATTGTATTTATTTCTCTACAAATATAAGGATAGGAATATCGCGTTTCGGATCTACGGTCTATGACATCAAGTGTCATGCCACCAGTGAAGAGGGAGGTAATGCACAGTCAAGCTAGGCAGATTAAATACCGTACAATGTGATTAAGTATTATGAAGTAAAAGTGTTAAATTATTTTGCTTTTCCTGCTCCACTTTTCATGTTTTGCCTACTTAAAGCTCTTAGTCTGGTCTTATATTTTCTAATTTGCTATACTAATAATATCCTTCTATCCTATTCCAACCTTTGTAGACTAATACAATATTCATATCTTAAAACTTACATTCAATTATTATTATAGTTACAGTTATTAATTTATAGTTATTTAACAATAATTACTGTCGAAATGTAAGTAGGCCATTAATAATAATATTAATAATAATAATAATTATTATTATTATTATTTTTATTATTATTATTTTTATTATTATTATTTTTCTTATTATTATTTTTTTTATTTTTTTTATTATTATTATTATTATTATTATTATTATTATTATTATTATTTTTAAATCCTAACAAATATATTAGTAAGCAGACTTACTCCCTATATTGATATCAATATTGATATCAATATAGGGAGTAAGTCTGCTTACTAATATATTTGTTAGGATTTAAAAATAATAATAATAATAATAATAATAATAATAATAATAATAATAATAATAAAAATATATGATATCTAGGAGATCATCAATGTGGATTTAGAAGAAACAGGTCAACAACAGATCAGATTTTTAGCATAAGACAGATTTTAAAAATAAATGGGAATATAATGGCACTGTACATCAACTATATGTAGACTTCAAAAAGGCACGCGATTCAATTAAGAGGGAGAAGTTATATAGTATCCTGCTGGAGTTCGGAATTCCTAAAAAGTTAGACTTATACGAATTTGTCTAAATAGCACAAAGAGTAGGGTGCTTGTAGACAAACAGTTTTCGGATACCTTTGATATTCACAATGGGTTAAAGCAAGGAGATGCACTATCTCCTTTACTATTCAATTTTATATTAAAACATGCCATCAAAACTATGGAGAATGAAGAAGGCCTACAACTCAGTGATATTAACAGGCTGTTAGTTTTATGCTGATGACGTGGTATTATTGAACGATAACGTGGAAATGCTAAGGGACGACACTCACACTCTATTAGCACTAATAAATTGGGACTGGAAGTAAACATAAATGAAACTTAATATATGTTCACACATAGAAATGCATTTTACAATGAAAATGGACACCTAATGACAAATGAAGGAAATTTTGAATAAGTGGCCGATTTCAAGTATCAAGGAACAATAATTACAAATAGGAATGATGCACAAAGAAATTAAAGACAATTTTGGGTCAAAAAGAGATGAACAGGCAGGTGACTGGAGAAAACAACATAATAGTGAGCTACATGATAGGTATAGGAAACCGGATATAATAAGAACAGCGATGGGCAAGACATGTGGCATCTTGTAGGAAAACCAGAGGGAGAACGCAAAGTTGGTAGACCAAGAATGAGATGGGAGAATAACATTTATCATGATTTGAGAGAAGTAGATTATACAGGGGATGATTGGAAAACATTAGCTCAAGAAAGGGATGTTTGGAGAGCTTATGTCCGCGCGGCCATGAATCAACGGCTTCGATAGAGCCAGTGATTAATTAGTTATCAATATAAATGATAACACGTACAGTTAATTTTGTATTACACTGTTGAAAGGACTGAGAAAATAAACCAAGTAGCTAATTAAAATATTATTTGCAATTTCTAGAAACAAAAATTTTCTTTAACTTGATACCGGAATAGACTAGTCTGATTTTAATGGAATTTTATAGTTATATTTAAGGTAGAAATACATACTTTCAGTATATAAATAAAAGTAAATAATTACATTATTTATAAAATATTATATCCTCTTATATTGAACGGAAGAAATGTCAATATCTATAACAAATGTGTTTTTGTTCTTCACGTTGCTAATTGCCAGCAGTTTTAGGGGTGATGATGAAAGCCCTCATGGATCATTTTGCTACTCATCAGGAAATTGGATTCTAGTGATATGAATATTGCGGAACATACTGTGGGTCTATATGTGCATCATGATTTCCCACGAGGAAGCTCAATCTCTGGCAATTATATGCAGCTATTACACAAAATCACTTCCTGCCGCTCTGCTCCACTCCAATCCATCTGTTTGTTGCACTGTATAGTAATTGCTTTACCCTATCCTTTTTTTTCTTCAGTTTGCTACCTTCTTATTATCATATCATAAATAAATAATAGACGATTAGAAAATTTAGAGTTAAGAGACGTATCGTACCACAGCAAATATGATTCAAATTTTCTAGTTATTTTAGAGGGGGGAAAGTTTATACTCAATTTCACGTAAAAACACTAATCAGGCACGCATTCTTAACTGCAGTTCTGGCTTGAATTAAATGCGCGAACCTTACATCCGCATATGGAAACGCTACCCACCCGCTATTACACACACACACACACACACACACATAAACGAAAGAAGGCGCTGGGAGCTTTCCAGATGCGTCTATTATATGAAGGTGAAATATTTTAGTGATGAATATGAATTATATATAGATATGTAATTAATTAGGAAAGTCTTCTTGGGTTTTCCGCGTCATGGATTCGCTGATACCGACGTTTTGGCATGATCCCGAAAAATGGCATGTGGGATCATGTCGAAACGTCATTTCAGAATATTGTCCATAAAATATCCCCGGTCGATTACTTAAGAATCTAGTTTGGTTTAGCCGCCGGAATCAGTTACCAGAGGCGACCTTGAATCCATGACGCGGAAAACCCAAGAAAACGTTCTTAATCATACTTATATCCGCCAAAATCTACTGTTTAACACACATATATATTGTCGCGGTGCGTCTCTTTACGTAGTTTTGGTATAAATAATCACACAGATGTCAAGTAAAATCTCACAAATCACTATTTACTTCTACAAATTATCAGTTAATTGTTATTCACAATTAGTAATAGCAATTAATCTTGATTAAAAGTTTATCTCATACACAATTATTTCACAGTCTTTGATGAATCCGCTCACTTCAATTTCTCTTACACTTCACTCTCGCTTCTCGCTACTGACTCACTCCTGCCTTCGCTATAGATAAATATTGCAGGACAGGGAAAGTTCTAGGCCCAAGGCCGAGATATTTCCACATGGAAACCTCTCGCCACCGATATTTCCCGAAAGGGAAACGAGATGTTGGTAGAGACATCTGGAATGACAGCCCAGACATTTCAGTGGTTAGCGCGGGTCTTTCGACTCTCTAATCTTTTCCGACCAATGCAAAACCACTATTATCGTCTTGTCCGTGTAATTTAAACGTCGTTACTACGCGTTACAATATTATGCGTTATGTAGGCTGTAAAATGAATAAGAATTTTAACAGAGGTTTGGGTTACGTAAAAAACTTGTATGTTTTGTCCAATTATGTTATTTTGTCGCGTACTCGTGGCGGCATAAATATATCTTAAAATCGAACAAACTTCATGAAACTTCGTTAATGTTCTACTTAGGCCACAAAGAATTTTCAATATAATATATATATATATATATATATATATATATATATATGTAAAGTTAATGTTGACGTAGCCTAAATCAGCAATTATCAGCAATCTCTCCTCTGAAATGTATGTTACAGTTGCTGTGAAAATTTGGAAATTAGAATTACAATTAATTTAATGTTCGGTATGCAAAAGATTTTTATTACAAACAGTTACATCTATCGCAAATGTGAAATGATATGAATTAAATGTATTTAAGTTCGTAAGGAAGACGTAAAAAAAAATATTTTCAGTTACACACAGAAGAATTCATTTAGAGTTTAAACTATGGCTTCCGTTATATAATTATCTTCAATCATTTAATGTAAATAAAACTGGGTCTTATAAACTTAGGCTTTTTATAGTTCGGATATTGTGGAAATAAGCTAGTACTGGCGTATGCAGGAGCCTGTATATTGTTTAAACGAGTCCACGTTAATTTTATGTTAATCCATTGAAATTTAAAGATGATTAAATTTAAATTATATTCACTTAAGGTTAGGTCTACTATTTCCCTGTCACTTGGCGATTAATCAGAATAATAATTTAGCAACTTATATATAATATATATGTCCACCGTTGTGGTTTCGAGGTAGCGTGCTGCGTTGTCACGCAGCGGGCCCTATATAGACAGGCTTCTGGGTGAGGTTTTTTCAGGGTTTTTCCTCACCTATAAGACAAATGTCAGGTAGCGTAGGGCCCAACGGTTCCCGAAAATCATCCGGCCATCATCATCATCATCATCCTTCACCGATGTGGAATGAAACGGGAGGCTACCACGCCTATAATTCCCTAGTAAAGCTGCAAAGCATAGCATGAGAATGCTATGATTGTAGTGAAAGACATGCCCTCGGATAGAATTACTATGGATGGAATATATATATATTTGTTACCTACTTTATAGGCTACTCTTTGTCGGTATTTCTACTCGTACGTTGCCCGCGCCTCCGAATTTTTAAATGAACATGTTCTGTCATGAGAGGATTCTGGATCGCCTATAGGCTATACTTGCTTCCCGTGCGATCCATATTTGTAAATAACATAGGATGTATCTTACTTTTAGTCTGATAAAGTCCTATTACTACTACTGCTACTTTTTTCACCACGCATAAGGATATGGAGTGCCTCTTCGGATAAGTGATTAGCTCAATGCCGACATCACCTCTGTGACAACACGAACCTTTAATGCAAGGCAGATAATTCACTCATAAATTCATATGAAACAGGGAAAACATGATATGGATGATTGTGATGACCGAACAGCGTTCAGGACAACTTGGGACTTATCCTAAAGTTCCCTGACATTTGTCTTGTAGGTGAAGAAAAATTTCGGACAAACATATCGTTACTACTACATCAGAGCGGTGAGCAAAACTTAACAACTTGGAAGGGTAATTAAATATTTTCATATGTTAAAATTTTACTCATACAAGTAATCATGATACATTTCAAACATTCCTACATGTTCTATACATAAATAATTGAATTTTTAGAGTAGCTAATTAAATTATGTGCCGGATACAAGCGTTAATATTGAGCGCTATATAGATGTATGAGAATCAGGATATATTTAATTGATCTACAAATTGTAATAATAATAATTTTTAAAAAAATAACTCAAACCCTTAAATGGTATGATCATGTATGTGTAAGGAATGGAAATGAAAGATGGCAAAATATAATATATAATATATATATATATATATATATAATATATAGCCTATATATATATATATATGCCTATATATATATATATATATATATATATATACCAGCAGTCTGGAAGAAATAAACGTGGCAGACCATGATGGAAATGGAAACTATAATGGATGATAGGAATTTGAAAGGAGGAGATTGGAATGATAAAAATAAATGGAGACTGATGATGGCAAACCCTCTAAGTGGGGAAAGCCGAAGAAGAAGAAGAAGAAGATAACTATATGTTCAGCTAATATAAACAATTTAATGAAATTTATTGTTAGTGTTAGAATAATAAGAATTTAAGATTTTGTTGTTTTTAATTGTATTGGCAGTATTCTAGCTTGCCCTTTTTCAATTATAGACCTATATTTACTCTAATTATTATATTCTATTTTCAATTGAATATTTTTTAATTTATTTTATTTCGGTGAAGTACGGGCACGCCGTAGCGTAGTGGTTAAGGCACTGAGCTACAAGCCGGAGGGTCGAGGGTTTAAGTCCCGTTGGGGTCAGGATTTTTAAACTGACCCAACCCCTCTGGCGGCACTATGGCCCTGGGGTCGACTCAGCCTCTAACTTAAATGAGTACCAGACGCTTGGTCTGGGGGTAAAGGCGGCCGTCACGTAGGGCTGACAACCCGGCTGACATAAAGTGCCGATTTGTCTAGAAAAAGTGGGAGCCTTAACCTCCTACTACCCCAAGGGCCTCCGTGCCTGTTGTGGGACCACTTTACTTACTTATTAATATCAGTTCTGGCACTTTCCCAAACACAAAATCTATCCTCTTGAAAGTAATAAGTTATTGAATTTCAAAACCGAATTTATTTCCTTATAAACCTACAACTGGTAAAAAATGCAATGTACAACTACGGAAAATTATCTAAATTTTTAAAGAGTGAAATTATTTGTTGTTCAGAAAATAAAAATGTTTCAATCCAAATAAAGTACAGACATACTGTATGTGAATCAGCAAGAGAAAGATACAAAATTAATTAGCACTACAATATTGCTATGAGTATAAAAGCATGGCATGGCATGGCATGGTTACTTCACAATAACAGATGAGCATCGACTCCCCAGCATGGCGTTACCATGGTGAATAAACAGTGAGACAAAGTTGCTGAAATGATTTGTTAATGCATGGCGGTATATGCTTGGGATTTATATGAGTCAATAATTGAGAGGGGGTGGGTTGTACTGAATGAAATTCCCTCCCTGCATGCGGAATGATACAATGCGCTGCATATTGCTGCCGCACATTGTTTGTATTTTCAGTTGGCAACGATATGTGCAATGTAACTCAATTGTACATCGCCTGCAAATTAACGTTGTTAAACATCCCACTCAACTGTTATGATTCTCTAAACACGACATCTTTCTTCAAATTGGCCAACTAATTTCATCATTTAAAAAGTACAACGAAGCTCGTTAATTTCATTTGTCATTTCGTTTAGCGAATTAATAATAATAATAATAATAATAATAATAATAATAATAATAATAATAATATCCATCCATAGTAATTCTGCCCGAAGGCAGGTCCTTCACTGCAATCATAGCATTTTCATGCTATGCTTGCAGCTTTACTAGGGAATTGTGTAGATGTGGTAGCTTCCCGCTGCTTTCCACACCGGTGAAGGATGTGATGATAATGGTAATGGTAAGGATGATAATGATAAGGATGATGGCCATATGATTTCGGGGACCGTTTGGGCCTTAAAGTTTTCCTGATATTTGTCTTACAGGTGAGGAAAAACCCCGATAAAAACCTCACCCAGAAAAACTGCTCCGACCGGTGATCGAACCCGGGCCCGCTGCGTGACAAGGCAGCACGCTACCTCGAGACCACAGCGGTGGACTAATAATAATATATGATTGTTAAAAAATACAGATTTGAAGTACAATATATCAGAATTTTTCCAGGACTATACTGTGGTAGTTATTATTATTTGGTGAATTAAAAATATACATTTTCATATTACTGAGGACAATGAAGAGAAAGTAAGAGGCATCAGAAACTTTGAACAAACTTACTTAAAATACACAATAATTTGAAGATGATAGTATTCTGTACACTTACAACAAGAGACTGCATGATAAAAAATGTACTCCTGAGGAACAATTTCGGTATACTGTGCAAGAATACACACATGGCTCCAACAGAAACTCTATAAGAAAAGGAAGTATAAATAAAGGAACATTAGAATTGAAGTAAGAATATTAAGAGAGAAGTAGGCCTATGTGATAAGATGTCTTAAATGGTTGAGTTAAAAAAATGGTGGATAAAAATTGAATTAAAAAACCTCAAGCAAATGAAAGAAAAATGTAGGCCTAATAAGTAATAAATATGAAATTATTGTATTGTCACGGGTCCTCTACAAGTATACAAAGTTTCAAGACGATCCAATGATTTTAAGTGGTTGAAAATCGCGTTGAAAGATTCCGTTACATAGATAGATAGATAGATAGATAGATAGATAGATAGATAGATAGATAGATAGATAGATAGATAGATAGACAGACAGACAGACAGACAGACAGACAGACAGACAGACAGATAGATACAGGTCAAGCTAATATAAAGCGTGTAAAAAGATTAAGTATTGTGAAAGAACTTGTCACAGAATTTAGAATGACATCGGAAGAAAATATGTTAAGAATCATGGTGAGATTTTAAAAAAAATTAAGAAGCGCAGGACGCAACATAAATATTCTTGGGATTTCTTTAAATTAATGTCGGTTATATTTTATTAACTATTGACTAAGGTTCTTACTGAACTTTTAAATAAAATTACAAAAAAGGAGAAGATGAAGGTAGTTTTCCTTGGTCGGAGGCTCGAATATTTCCCCGCAGTCGAGGGAGAAACGTCCAGAAGAAACACCAGTCCTGGACCACGGCCACTTATCCCGGAATAGTTTAATATTAGAGACGTTATACATTTGAATATTAACACAGTAGCAATAATAACAATTTTTTTGTATTTTTTAAAACTGGTTAAGTGGTAGTCAAGGCTTTAAGGTCTTAACTTTACTAGGTATAATAAAGCTACTACTATTATTATTATTATTATTATTATTATTATTATTATTGTTATTATTTTCTTCTTCTTTACTTCCTGGTTTGGGCAAGAGTTGCCTGTTCCGTCTTCACTAATAGATCTAAGACTATCTCTTCCGAAGACGTCCGACATCTCTTCTTCCTCTTGGAAAATAATGTAAGATTTTATTTGGTAATCTACTTTCTTCCATTCTTTCTACATGTTCCTTCCACTGTATCTTGTTGTTAAATAACTTTTCTTTTATGGAGTAGATCTGCAGTTCTTCACGGATATCCTCGTTTCTTACCTGGTCCATTCTAGTGCAGCCTTTTACTCTTCTTAAAAATTTCATCTCAGCTGCTTGGATTTTACTTTCTTGTTTGGTAGTGGTAATACAAGAATATATACTATTATTATTATTATTATTGTTATTATTATTATTGTTGTTATTATTATTGTTGTTATTATTATTGTTATTATTATTATTTGTTTGTTTTTATTATTATTGTTATTATTATTATATTATTATTATTATTATTATTATTATTATTATTATTTATATTAATATTATTTATTAATTGCCATCTTAAAAATGTAACTACTTTCAGTGGAGGAGTATTTCAGGTAGAATTGATTAAATATGAAATAAAGTAATTATTTTAATTGATAAGGAGTATTTTTGAGAAGTGTACCAAAACAATGGACAACTCAATTATAATCAATCATTCATAAAACAACAAAATATTAACATAAGAATTATAGTATAGAGCTTTCACAGTATTGAACATTTCTGATCGACTGTATGGAAAAATCGTCAAATACTATTTAGAAGACGAGTATGAAGATAAAGAGAATGAATTCAGCTAGGTTTTAGACTATTTAATTTTGTACTAGAGCATACCTATAAATCTTTAGAGAATGAGGAAGGCTTACAACTCAATGGTATTAATAAGCTGTTAGTTTATGCTGATGTTGTAGTACTATTGGCCGATAGCGAGGAGATACTAAAGGACAACACGCACACACTATTGAGTAACACTAAGAAATTAGGACTGGAAGTAAATATCAATAAAACTAAATATATGGCCACACGTAGAAATACATTATATAATGGAAATGGACAGCTAATAACAAATGAGGGAAATTTTGAGAAGTGACTGAAGTCAAATACCTAGGAACAATAATCACAAATAGGAATGAGATGCACAAAGAAATTAAACATAGGAAAGCCAGAGGGAAAACGTCCAGTTGGTAGACCAACAATGACGTGGGAGAATAACATTAACTATGATTTGAGGGAAGTAGATTATACAGGGAATGATTGGAAAGCATTAGCTCAGGATAGGGATGTATGGAGATCTTATGTCCGCGCGGCCATGAACCTAAGGGTTCCATAGTGCCAGTGAGTAAGTAAGTAAGTAAGGAACAATAACACTGAACCGAAAATGCTATTTCGGTTAGTGACATCAGTGATGTTATCCTCCCTCCATAGTGAGATTCGTGAACTATGCCAATTTCCTTTCTCTCTGTATCTACCCTCACCCTCCTTTCTACCCCTCCCTTTGCTCTGTTTGTAGTGCACAACTTCCCCTTCTGCCTCGGAACGCTCAAATAGGCTACACACATAGTGAACACTATCATTCGATCGTAGATTTTCGTTGGAACACTGGTTTGTCGTCTGGAGGACGCGAGCTGCGTATTTTGGGTTTTGGTCCGGCAAGCCAGGCAAAAGCACCCTCGGCAGGACTAAAGTATGTATTAGAGGTTGATTGTGTGAATTATTTTATTTCTGTTATTATTTATTGTTTGTCCTTTAATTATTGAATGATCAAGTTATGTATTTCTTTAATTTCTCTTTTCAAACTTCAGACGTGCAATTTAACATTACATATCATTTTAAGTAAATATCAATGTTTAATTATTGTATGTTAGCTACTCTACAGCTGTCTTGCATATTCCTGTACATGAGCTTGCTCAAAAGTTATATGAGTTCCCTTTTCCCGTCTAGCTTTCATGGTTGATAATAGTACATTCAGGTTAACTATGCTTCATAAATTACTACAGTGTGTTTTAAGACTTATTGTTGATTAATGTTTATGAATTTGGATGGGAAGGATGAATCAATCTTTGCCTCTCATGGCCCCGGGCAAAGGATTTTGAATAGTACTGATAGTTATGAACTCTATGCTAATATATATATATATATATATATATATATGGCATGTTAAGAAAAACAAATGCCTGGACGGGATTCGAACCCGGAACTCTGCTCAATGTTAAAGATTTAATTATAACACACAAACACACACATATATATATATATATATATATATATATATATTATATACACACACAAAGTAGTAGATCGAAACACGGCAGCGCAAATTGGTTGCAGTTCGCATGGTTTAATAAATTTTGGTAGCAATGCGACGCAATATGGTAGCAGTCAGCGGGGTTATGGTGCAGGGTTCAAGTCCCAGGGCGCAATACTGGTCAACATGATTTTCGTCTCATGACCACCAATAGTTGTACTTAATGCAGTTGTTTATCGTGTTTTCAAATATGTATTCGGAATTTCTCCATCACCCACAGTTTTTTTATTTCAGTTTCAATTAATGGATTTAAATAATTATTTTTTAATAAACGTTTTTTCGTCCATTTGTCCATTGTAAAATGAAACCAAATGAGCTAACTCAGGAGATTTCAGCTATGGAAAAGAGATATCAAGACAAATGGAATCCTAATATGCTGGCCGATTATTGTTGGACCATCAAGAGGGATGCTCCACAGGCGAAATATAGCAGAAAATCGTAATTTCTTACTTTCTAGGTGTGTCCGAATTTTCGAATACTGTGTAGTCATGAATAAGAAAATATTAAAGTGTTTGAAATTATAAATTCCTGTCTCTCGGAAATCTTGAGTGATGGAGAAAAACCGATATCATATTTGAATTCAGGAGAAAATATACTATCAGAATCACCTATTTGTCTTTCTGAGACAAAAAAAAGTTTCCTTTTTGTTGCTCAGTGTAATTTCACACAAGAATGTGATAAAAAAATATATAGACGGAATTCTGGAAACGCAAGCTATTATACTTTTCAGAGACTTTTGTCATCACAACTTCTCTCCGAAACATTAAAATAAAAATATATAGAAATTGCTATTTTTCCAATTATGTGAATGCGAAATGTGGACTCTTATTTTAAAGGAGGAGAAAATATCACGAGTATTTGAGAATGTAGTTATTACGAAAAGTTTTGGATCAAAGAGAGACGAACAGACAGGTGATTGGAGGAAGAGTAGGCCCCTACATAACAATGCGCTTCATGATTTTCATAGGAAAACAGATGATATAAGAATAATTACGTCTGCTAGACTGTATGGGCACGACATTTTGCTCGAATGGTGAAAGGGCATGGAAACATTGTAGGGAAACCAAAAGGAAAACGCCCAGTAGGTAAGCCAAGGATGAGGCGGGAGAATACCTTTAACCATGATTTGAGGGAGTTAATTATAGAGGGGATGATTAAAAATATTAACATAGGATAGGAATGAATGGAGAGCTCATCCCAGCGCGGCCATGAACCTCCGGGTTCGATAGTGCCAGTGAGTTAGTTACATATCAATATATGCTTTAATGATTGAGATCTAATGTCTTTAGCCCTATATAGAATATTCACAAATTCTAAAGTCTATTCAATGAGATTCTTTCACTATGAAAGTCGTTTCCTCTGCGTAAAAATCTGTAAAAGGTTTTAGATTCAAAGACTTTTCAGAAAAACATTTTTAATCATGCACGATGGTTCTAATCGAGTGTTCTTTGAAGTCGATATCATAATTATAAAAGAAAATTTGACTGCTTTAAACATTAATATTCTTATATACTGTACTTACGTAATTTTCATGATTAAGTAATCATCAAATAAATGTAACAAAAGCTGTTTTATGTGTGAGATGCAAAAAAGAATTCAAGAGCTAGGTTATTTTCTCTTCATTAATTTTTATAAAAATGTATTCAACTTCAGAAAATATTAAAATAAAATATGTCGTATTCCAATTTTAATATATATCTATATAATCAAGATATAAGGTAGCAGAGTTAGATCGAAAAAATAAATTGTTCGAAAAATAAAAAGCCAAAGTTGAAAAAAAAAACAAAAGCTGAGATTTTTATAAAATAACTGGAAGAAAATAAAAAAAAACTTTACAAAATGATGTAGGTAAAGAAATTTCCGTCATTGATGAAAAAGAAAACGATAAAAATATAAGATATGAATAAAGTAATTTTAACGTGAGATTATTTGCAATGTTTTATCGTAACATAGTTCATGTTCAAACAAAAAAAAATATTGTTCTTATTTAAGACCTTACCATAAAATATATATTACATGTTTTTAATTACTTACACATATTTTTAAAATATTTTTTTTTTCACAAAATTAGCTTTACTACAATTAATTCAATTTACTACACAAAAAACATGGGAATTATTCTTTGATGCTATGAAAACCCGGGATATAATCAGGAATTTCAGATTTGTAATTTGTTGGACACCTTGGAGGCTGATATATTTTGATTTTGATTTTACAGTAGTTAATTTCAGTATGATTAAGGTACTCTGTCCCGGTTGTCTAGTAGATACTTGATTCTGCATCAGAAATTTGGGCGTTTAATTCCGGACACTCTGCGGAGATTTTTTCTAGGCACAAAAATACACCGTTACGTATTTCGTCGCCCTTGTCTTGCTCAACTTTGCATTGCATAGCTTGACCTCACACTCTCAGGTGTTTATCTATAGCCTAGTACACTAATAAATGTACTACGTATATAAATTAACCTATTAAAACCAAAGACAATATCCGTCTTTTGTATATCATATAAAAATAAATAAATAACAATAATACTGATAATCATTAGTATTAAACTATTATTATTATTATTATTATTATTATTATTATTATTATTATTATTATTATTATTTATAACAAATAAAGAACTTTGGAGAAGAAGGAATCAAAAATTAATTTATAAAGAAATCAAATTTAGAACATGGAAATGGGTTGGTCATGTGTTAAGGAAAGAGAATGATAACATCACAAAAGTGGCATTTAACTGGAAACCCCAAGGATAGAGAAGGCGAAGAGGAAGACCAAGGGCAACATGGAGTAATACCATCAGGGATGAAGCAGAACAGGCAGCGATTAGTTGGAATGAAATTAAGGAATTTGCAAACAGCAAACAACAGAATGCATTGGCGAGCTTTCATCAAGGTCCTATGCATCCCAGTGGATGAACAGGAGTATTATTATTATTATTATTATTGTTATTAATATTATTATTATTGTTATTAATATTAATATTATTATTATTATTAATATTATTATTATTAATTTTATTATTATTATTAATAATATTATTATTAATATTTTTATTATTATTATTATTATTATTATTATTATTATTATTATTATTAATACTTACTCACTGGCACTATCGAACCCGTAGGTTCATGGCCGCGCGGACATAAGCTCTCCATACATCCCTATCCTGAGCTAGTGCTTTCCAATCATTCCCTGTATAATCTACTTCCCTCAAATCATAGTTAATGTTATTCTCCCACCTCATTCTTGGTCTACCAACTGGGCGTTTTCCCTCTGGCTTTCCTACAAGAAGCTTCCATGCAAGTCTTTCATTCCCCATACGTGCAACATGTCCTGCCCATTGCAGTCTACGAGACTTAACTGTTCTCATTATATCTGGATTGCTATAAAGACCATGTAGTTCATTGTTATGTAGTCTCCTCCATTCACCTGTTTGTTCATCTCTCTTTGGTCCAAAAATTGTCCTAAGTACTTTATTCTCTAATACTTGCAATCTTCTTTCCCCCCTTAAAGTAAGAGTCCATGTTTCGCACCCATATAATATAACTGGTAGAATAATAGTTTTATATTTTTTCAGTTTAACGTTTTTTGAAAGGAGTTGGGGCATCAAGAGTCTCTGCAATGCATAATAGCATGCATTTCCAGAATTGAGCCTATGCTTAATTTCTTTGTGCATTTCATTTCTATTTGTGGTTATTGTTCCTCGGTATTTGAATTCAGCCACTTCCTCAAAATTTCCCTCATTTGTCATTAGCTGTCCATTTCCATTATATAATGTATTTCTACGTGTGACCACATATTTAGTTCTATTGATATTTACTTCCAGTCCTAGTTTCTTAGTGTTACTCAATTGTGTGTGTGATGTCCTTTAGTATCTCCTCGTTATCGGCCAATAGTACTACATCATCAGCATAAACTAAGAGCTTATTAATACCATTGAGTTGTAAGCCTTCCTCATTCTCTAAAGATTTAATGGCATGCTCTAGTAGTTATCACGCAGCGGGCCCGGGTTCGATCCCCGGTCGGGGCAGTTTTTCTGGGTGAGGTTTTTATCGGGGTTTTTCCTCACCTGTAAGACAAATGTCAGGAAAACTTTAAGGCACAAACGGTCCCCGAAATCATACGGTCACCGTCATGATCATCACCATCTTTCACCGGTGTGGAAAGCAACGGGAAGCTACCACACCTACAATTCCCTAGTAAAGCTGCAAGCATAGCATGAAAATGCTATGATTGCACTGAAGGACCTGCCTTCGGGCAAAATTGCTATGAATGGATAAAGGTGTCTATACACTTATGAGCTACGCGGCGTACGTGCCGCTCGCGCGCACCTTGTTCTTTAGGTTTGTACGAGGTTTCAAGCTGCACGCGCACGGCGTACCACGGTCCACTCACTGTTGGTTTTTTCCACGAACACTTTGAGTGCTCCCTGTGCAGTTTTTGACGGGAACGTGAGGGGTTCTTTGTTTCCCGCGCGCATCTGTAGGCTTTATTGAGTTATTATGGAGTGCTCAGAAGGAGACATGTTAAAACTTATATATATATATATATATATATATATATATATATATATATATATATATATATATATATATAGAAACAAGACATTATTGTGGGATCCTCAACATAAGGATCATTTTAAAAAGTCACTGGAAGGAGATGCTTAGAGGGCAATAAGAGATCAGATGGATATAGCCTATCTCCGAAAAATGCAAGAAGAAGGTAATTTCTTTACTTTCTTTATACCGGCGTGAGAAAAGTAAAATATCAAGCAGCCAAGGTACAGAAAAGAGTAAGTTGTAATATCTTATATATAAAAATTGTTTGTTTGTGTGTATATTTGTTTGTTCGTACTTCATGCGCGGCCATACCGTTGATCCGATTGTGATGGGGTTTTTTGCAAAATATTCAGGAGATTCCCGGGATGAACATAGGCCATAAGAGAGTTGTGATACTCAACTCCTACACCCTTAAAAATCTCCACTTTGTAGTGGAAAACGTGAAAAAAGTAGCTCTTTGGACGCTTAAATGGCTTACGCTGCTTAAACCATAAGAAATACACAAAATTAATGTACACAGAATTGAATATCTCAAAAAGCTCTACAAAAAAAAGTCCGCGACAGCATAGTTTTATCTCTTACGGATAACTCAAAAAAACCATTTTTGTCTTGTATTGATACCAAGAGTCCCTTATCTCTTACGGATAACTCACAATAACCATTTTTGTCTTTCATTGATACCAAGTCTCGCGCCGTAGCCGAGTGGTTAAGGCAAGAAGTCTTGGCGGAGAATTATAGGACTTACGCTAGTAATATATAAAAATAAATGTTTGTTTGTTTGTTTGTTCGTACTTTATGCGCGGTCGTACCGTTGATCCGATTGTGATGGGGCTTTTTGCAAAATGTTCAGGAGATTCGCGGGATGAACATAGGCTCTAAGAGAGTTCGGATACTCAACTCCTACACCCTTAAAAATCGCCCTTTGTTGTTAAAAACGTAAAAAAAAATAGCTCTTTGAATGCTTAAATTGCTTACGCTGCTTAAACCATAACAAATACACAACATTAATGTACACAGAATTGAATATCTCAAAAAGCTCTACAAAAATGTTCGCGACAGCATATGTTTATCTCTTACGGATAACTCACAATAACCATTTTTGTCTTTCATTGATGCCAAGAAGATCGAGACAAGTACGTAGATTCCTGTGCAAGCATAGCAGCACATTGCGGGTATTCTTTTACGGATAACTCACAATAAAGAATTTTGTCTTTTAGCTCATTTATGCAAAGAAGATCGGGATGAGTAGATTCCCGGACAACGCCGAATAAACAGCACGGGGTATCTAAAACAATTACGATATAAATGTTTCCTTTTACTTATTTAACTAAACATAAAACATATTAATTTTCGTATTTCATCGCATTTATGTCAAGAAAATCGGAATAAATAGATTCCCGGGCAACGACGGGCAATCAGCCCGGGATATCTAAAAAATATAAATTTATGTATATATATATATTCATTTACTTATTCAACTAAACATAAAAACACATTAATTTTCATTTATTTAGGTGTTGTAGCGCACGCCGGGTATTACCTACTATAATATATTTTTCAATTTTTGTTATTATAATTCGTCAACCGACTAAGCGCCATTAAAAAAAGTTTTTGATATTATCTATTGCACTGGCTCATGAAGTAGACACTTTAGCGCCAAATCTTTAAATATAACCTTATCATTAAATAAAAATGTACACGCCACAAGTCCTATCAGATATATCGCAGTGCGGAAATAAGTGTCCCCTTTGGAAATGTATGGTCCTATCTTCTTCAGCAGATTCTCAAAGTCAGAAGGTGACATGCGCGTAAAATTTTTATACTGACCGCTTAATTCTTGTGACTTCAGATCCAACATAAGCTCCGTAGGCTACTATTCCTTTTTTTTTAAACAGGTTAGTGTGCCACCAACATCGTTGTTTTCTTTTCTTTTTGCACAAACTTGCCGTTTCAATGCTGCGCCACTCATCACCTAAATCGCATAAGATGCTTTGACATGAGAAACGAAGTAAGTCATAAAATGCAAATTTTTCAGGTGAAGAAAAAAGCAACTTTCCCAACATTATTTTTAATATAATTTTGATACTACTATACAAGAAATTATATTTGCAAAATAGTTACAAAATATCCATATTAGATTTACAAAATATATTTAAATTTAAAACTGTCATAATTGTTTTTTGCGGTCACACATATACATACATTATATAATGGAAATGGGCAGCTAATGACAAATGAGGAAAATTTTGAGGAAGTGGCTGAATTCAAATATCTAGGAACAATAATCACAAACAGGAATGAGATGCACAAGGAAATTAAACATAGGCCCAATTCTGGAAATTCGTGCTATTATTCATTACAGAGATTCTTGAAGTCCCAACTCCTTTCAAAAAAAGTTAAACTGAAAATATATAAAACTATTATTCTATCAGTTATATTATATGGATGCGAAACATGGACTCTTACGTTAAGGGAGAATAGGAGATTTCGAGTATTTGAGAATAAAGTTCTTAAGAAAATGTTTGGACCAAAGTTAGATGAACAGACAGGTGAATGGAGAAGACTGCATAACAGTGAATTACATGGTCTTTATAGGAAGCCAGATATAATGAGAACAGTTAAGTCTCGTAGACTGCGATGGTAGGACATGTGGGACGAATGGGGGGTGAAAGACGTGCATGGAAGCTTCTTGTAGGAAAACCAGAGGAAAAACGTCCAGTTGGCAGATCAAGAATGAGGTGAGAGAATAATATTAACTATGATTTGAGGGAGGTAGTCATACAGGGGATGATTGGAAAACATTAGCTCAGGATAGGGATGTATGGAGAGCTTATGTCCGCGCGGCCATGAACCTACGGGTTTGATAGTGCCAGTGAGTTAGTTAGTTAGTTAGTTTCCTCTGTAAAATTTGATTTTTATGACTTACTACTTTTCCCATGTCAATGTCACTTTTCCTCGCGCGATAGAAATATAGTTGGTTACACCTACTCTGCAAAATTTATACTGAAAGTTTGTGGGTTTCCTATGGATCGCAGGAGGTTTGTGTTGAAATTAATAATTCCAACGGTCATATGGCCATCGCAATCATCTTAATTCATATTCTTCTTAGGTTAAGCTTAGGATTAGGGACTCTCCTGGCGCACCATTATCATCATCATCACCCATCATATCATCGGGACAACGTAACTCCGCCTTCCAGGCGCCCCAACCTCAGAAGTGGATTACAAGTACGCCATGCCAGGAGAAAAACCAGGAATGTCGAAAGACAAAAAAAAAATAATAATTCCGACGAACACAAGACGAGCAGCGCGCGCGGAAGTGTATACGCACCATAAGATAGATTGTTTACTCAGCTCCATGGAGTTTTAAGGAAGTAAGTAGCCAACTGTCGCATTTACTACATACAGCCTATGTTTTGACTTCATTTCATTACATTTAACTCTTATCGATACTAGAACAATTTTCATTTATTATAATAGCTTTCCCTTTGAACCAACTACTACATTTCCGTTTATGAAAAGTTATCATAGTTGTAATGTTTCAAATTAAATTAATAGATGTATGAAATGCCATGCACCCTAAGTGGTTTCTTTATCTTGCGTAAAACTGCAGTGCTTGCGTGCTTAAATGACCCCGAGAACAATGCCGGCGGTAGCATTGCTGCTGAAACTGTTAACCATGTGATACAGGTCATAGGCGATTAGTCAGACGAAAAAAAAATACCTATCAAGAGACTGACGATTTTTCACCGTAAAAATACAACCGTTTAGAAACGCGGACATGGATTCCACTGGGATAAAAATATACATAACTGTTACTCTCCTAGTTATATTATACGGACGCGAAACATAGATTCATACTTTAAGAGAGGGGAGAGGATTACTAGTATTTGGGAATAAAATACTTAGAAAAAAAAATTGGACCAAAGAAAGATGAACAGACAGATGAATGGAGAAGACTACATAAGAGAGAGCTACATTATATTTAAAGGATACCAGATGTAATAAGGAGAGTCAGGTCTCGTATACTGCGATGGGAAGGACATGTGGAACGAATAAGAAATGAAAGAGGGACATGGAAACTCCTTGCAGGAAAACCAGAGAGAAAGCACCCTGTAGGCAGGCCAAAAATTATGTGGGAGAATAATATTAACCATGATTTGAGGGAACTAGATTATACAGGAGATAATTTGGAAAAATCTCAGGATAGGGATGTTTGGAGAACATATGTCCACGCGGCCATGAACCTACGGGTTCGATAGTGCCAGTGAGTTAGTTAGTTATGATATTCCACGCATTTTTGGGTTATAAAGTTGTATCTCTGCTATAACATAATTTATATCCAAACTTTGATAGCTTCATTCGTTTTTGTTTTTCACGTAAAGGACTATTTTTCTCTGAAATATAAAACATGGAGTACTGAACATAAAGGAGAAAAATGATACAAAATTACACATTTCTCTTTTCCATGAAAAAGTAAAAAAAAGTATTGTTAAAGGAAATACAGTTCATTGAATCCGGCATAAGAGGAAGTACTTCTTTTGTTATTAAAACAAGTGAACCAACATATGAAATGAAATTTTTTTCATTGCAAACAACCTGTTCGATATTCTCGAAATGAATAATACTTCGAAAGAGAGGGTGGGAGGGAGAGAAAGAATAAAAACGAAGCGTTGAGCGAATACAATGAACTGTCGTTCGCTTTTGATATCGATACCCTATACACAAGCATCGAGCAACCAACTTTCTTTTTTTTTATTATTTTTTCTCGTAACCATGACAACGAGGGACATGTTTTGTAAAACATCAGTCACATAGGTATGATTTTAATTAAAGCTTTGAATCCAAAACTTACAGAATGTTTGGGTAGAGTTTTGTCGGCCAGTTTTAGTCCTTATTTAAAACCATGTTGAATAGACAAGTTTGATGACAAAAAGTCTTGCCTGTCTTTGAGGGGCGACAGTTGAAAGAGAAAATGTTGAATGCAAAAAAATCCCGGAACTTTTTTTTTTCTGTCGTCTCTCTGCCAGAGTAAAAGGGAGCAAAAGGACTATAGTCAACATTCAAACTTTAGAACTAAAGTGGATTACGGGATGTGGTTACGGCAAAAAAATCCCGGATCCTTTAAATTTATTGATGCTGTATTCTATAATTTAAGATTTGTATTATTTTGCTATCCCTTAATTTTGATCTTCTTCGCAATGTACTATACTTATATGTACAGTATTCTTTTTCTCCTTCTATTTCTCCTTCTTCTTTCTTCTTTATTTATTACTAGTGGAATTTCTTACGCGGGACTCTAGCGGCTGGTATCTTACTGTTACAAGGACAAGAACTCTAACATTTATCTCCGGGCCCCAATATCTTCTTCTAGCTTTATTATGAATATGTCGAATGTGCAAGAACTTTGAAGATGAAATACATATATTAAGAAAATGTAATGATTTAGAATATTACAGCCATCAGTTGTCACCAGAAAGATTTTTAAATTCAATTCGTGATAGATTAGCATGCTACGAGTTAATGGTAAACCTAGAAAATTTTATAAACGTGGGTAAATTTTTTGCATAAAACGCGAAAAATGAGAACATCCAATCGTTTATAAATACTTAATAATTTTACGTAACCTAATTAATATAGGCCTAGAATGTCATAGTATTGTTATCTATTTTTTTCTATATATGTTATATTATTACTAGACATTATTGATACGGACTGTCAACATCAATATTTGTAAATAACATTGTATGTATCTTACTTTTAGTGTAATAAAGTCAACTACTACTACTACTACTATTATTACAAAATGAGTGACACACTACATACATGCATTTTATCCCGGTTGATCAAACTTTGACGATTATCAGTTATAGATAGATAGATTTTTGTAGCCTAATAGAGTTAAGGCCATGTGGCCTTTTCTTCCACTCACCAGGATAACTTACATTTAAATAAAAAATACAATAATAGTACATCCTAAACAATTATTATCTGTGAAACTGAACAATAATGAAAATAATGTCTAATAATAAAGTGCCGATTGTCTAGAAAAAGTGGGAGCCTTAACCTCCTACTACCCAAGGGCCTCCTGAGGCCTGTTTTGGGATCACTTTACTTTTTAATACAATAAAATTAAATAAAATTAAAATTGAACTAATGAAAGAGTGTATACACAAAGGAATAACAGCTCGAATATACTATACATGAAAAAGAAATAAAAAAATACAAAGAAAGTAATAAACTACAATGAATTAATATGTCGCTTATATATAAGGTATTAGGAAAATATATTGACAAATCTTAATAATATTTGTATTAATTACTGAAAAACAAATTATTAATTGTTAAAAAAGTAATATTAGTGAGTTGTTCCTGTTAATAATTTTATTTTCAATTTGTTTCTGAAAGATGGTAAAGTTTGGCAGTCTCTGATATAGGGTGGAAGAGAATTCCATGTTCTAGCAAGAGAAACTGTAAAAGATTTCGAGTAATAGGTAATGTGATGAGGAGGGATATAAAGGACAATGTGCTCCTTAGATCGTGGTGTCTTTCACGTAATTTAGGTTGTCCTCTTTCTTGTCTTATTGAGTAATCATTCTGTGGTCTTATTCACGCTTCACCATATAGTCAATGCGTTCATTTAATCTTATTTTCCTATTCATTGCTCAATTGTTAGAAATTCATTTTTTCTCGTTATTTTCTAGCGATGTTTCTTCTGAATTTATCTCTTAATGATTTCATTTAATTTTTCTTAAGAATTGCATCTCAGTTACTTCTTACAACTGCCCTATTAATTTAAAATCAAAAGTGGCTACAGGTATTAAGATAGAATTTTATCTTGATTTATTTTCTTCAATGTTTACTATCCAAATTATGTTATTGAAATAAGTAACATTTTTCATAGAATATTGGCACGTTGTATTATTTTAATTTTAGTCGTATTAAGTAAATTTAATATAATTTGCTAAGTTTTATTGGATTCTACAAGTCTATTTGAACAAAGAAATGTATTGTTTAAACATGTTATATTTTTAATTCTGAGAATGATAGCATTAAGATTGAGTTAGAGAAAATATAGCCTTACCACGCCCACAAACCACGTGAAAATCATAAGACTTTAAATTTATTGATAACTTACAGAAATTGATTGCTCTAAGCAGTGGTTCCCAACCTTTTTCGACTCGTGAACTCCTTCCACAACGATCTGAGTTGGGTGAACCACTGGCTTTTAAATATACATACAGTAGACATGCATAAAATTTAATTCTAAGCAAAAGGTTTGAAAACCTTAAATTAACTTAACCCTTAACGATTAAAACCTAAAGTTCCTCTAGTTACGGCTTACCAGTTACACAACGTGTAGGCCTAGTTGTAGCGAAATGAAATGCATTCCTAACGTTGTTACATAACTGTAAATCAGGCATTAGGGGTAAATATTAATTTATTGTGGAAATAAAATAATGTGATAAATTTCCGATGTTATATATATGCAACAAGGGACATTATAGGGTTAATTTAATTTAAATAATAATAATAATGATAATATTATTATTATTATTATTATTATTACAATGCTGCAGAAATGAAGGAAACATAATAGATATAAACTCGAAACCCGCATTAGAGAAAAGGTTTGGCGAACCCCTTGAAATATTTCGCGATCCTACAGGTGGTTCACGAAACATAGGTTGGGAAACGATACTCTAATGAATATATATTTATAGACAGAAATCAGAAAAATAAAAATAAATAAACAGAAAAACCCTAAATATATTATTTTTCTCTCCAATGAGTTAGAAATGGAAATATTATAATTGTTTATATCGATTCAAAAGTGTGCGAGTAAATTAATTCAGATAAATACGGAAACATTAAAAATTATCGCATTTTATGTTACTAAATAAAGTTTGATATTTAGACTTATATTTTTGTGGTTTTATATTGAGACGTATCCATAATTTTGTGTGAAAACTGAATAATTTGATTTTCGTTTTATCGAATTCCGAAGGAGATTATAGAGATTGTTCTATGAAGAGTTTTTTTAATTTGTTTACAGATCTTCACCGATTCTATCTAGTACAGTAGACTCCGAAAATGATCATGACCGAACTTTATATAGGCCTATACATATCTCTCTCCCTCTCCTCTCTCTCTCTCTATCTCTCTTTCTCCTCTCTGTGTCCTCTGTCTTTCTCTCTCTTCTTCTCTGTGTCTCTCTCTGTCTTCTATCTCTGTCTCTCTCTGTGTCTCTCTGGCGTCTCTCTTGT
>JASPKZ010010275.1:600000-997500 GCA_030220185.1 Diploptera punctata
AATGAAACATCAAACTGTATATTAATTAATTTCTGATGTCCTATGACGTAAAATGTCAATTATATTTTTATGAAACTGGGAAATAATATATTTAAGAAAGTGCACTGTTTTATTTTGTGGTATAATCAGATGCTAGAAATATTTTTATATTATATCCCGCAAGCACTATCTGTTTACGTTCGTGCACTATATATATATATGCAATATGCTAGCCGTGTTTATTAGCTAAATAGAACTGAAAATAAATACAAACTTCGAACAGAAGGGGTTCTGTTACCGAATAATTTGAAGCCATGACGAATCTACGACGATGCAATTATATGGTGACTTTGTTCAACTAAAGAACCGAAAAAGCTGATTTTTCGATATTAATTAACTAAATTCAAGCCAATCTGCTAGGGGTTTTTCTCGAAATCGAGATTGTTCGTTTTCTGGAAATCGAGATTGTCCATCTCCTCGAAATCGAGACTGTCCGTCTCCTCGAAATCGAGACTGTGCGTCTCCTCGAAATCGAGACTGTGCGTCTCCTCGAAATCGAGACTGTCCGTCTCCTCGAAATCGAGACTGTCCGTCTCCTCGAAATCGAGATTGTCCGTCTCCTCGAAATCGAGATTGTCCGGTCTCCTCGAAATTCGAGATTGTCCGTCTCCTCGAAATCGAGATTGTCCGTCTCCTCGAAATCGAGATTGTCCGTCTCCTCGAAATCGAGATTGTCCGTCTCCTCGAAATCGAGATTGTCCGTCTCCTCGAAATCGAGATTGTCCATCTCCTCGAAATCGAGATTATTCCGTCTCCTCGAAATCGAGATTGCTCCGTCTCCCTCGAAATCGAGATTGTCCGTCTCCTCGAAATCGAGATTGTCCGTCTCCTCGAAATCGAGATTGTCCGTCTCCTCGAAATCGAGATTGACCGTCTCCTCGAAATCGAGATTGTCCGTCTCCTCGAAATCGAGATTGTTCCGTCTCCTCGAAATCGCGATTGTCCGTCTCCTCGAAATCGAGATTGTCCGTCTCCTCGAAATCGAGAGTGTTCCGTCTCCTCGAAATCGAGATTGTCCGTCTCCTCGAAATCGAGATTGTCCGTCTCCTCGAAATCGAGATTGTTCCGTCTCCTCGAAATCGAGATTGTCCGTCTCCTCGAAATCGAGATTGTCCGTCTCCTCAAAAATCGAGATTGTCCGTCTCCTCGAAATCGAGATTGTCAGTCTCCCTCGAAATCGAGATTGTCCGTCTCCTCGAAATCGAGATTGTTCCGTCTCTCTCGAAATCGAGATTGTTCCGTCTCCTCGAAATCGAGATTGTCCGTCTCCTCGAAATCGAGATTGTCCCTCTCGAAATCGAGATTGTCCGTCTTCTCGAAATCGAGATTGTCCGTCTCCTCGAAATCGAGATTGTCCGTCACCTCGAAATCGAGATTGTCCGTCTCCTCGAAATCGAGATTGTCCGTCTCCTCGAAATCGAGATTGTCCGTCTCCTCGAAATCGAGATTGTCCGTCTCCTCGAAATCGAGATTGTCCGTCTCCTCGAAATCGAGATTGTCCGTCTCCTCGAAATCGAGATTGTCCGTCTCCTCGAAATCGAGATTGTTCCGTCTCTTCGAAATCGAGATTGTTCCGTCTCTTCGAAATCGAGATTGTCCGTCTCCTCGAAATCGAGATTGTTCCTCTCCTCGACTTCGAGATTGTCCGTCTCCTCGAAATCGAGATTGTCCGTCTCCTCGAAATCGAGATTGTCCGTCTCCTCGAAATCGAGATTGTCCGTCTCCTCGAAATCGAGATTGTCCGTCTCCTCGAAATCGAGATTGTCCGTCTCCTCGAAATCGAGATTGTCCGTCTCCTCGAAATCGAGATTGTCCGTCTCCTCGAAATCGAGATTGTCCGTCTCCTCGAAATCGAGATTGTCCGTCTCCTCCTCGAAATCGAGATTGTCCGTCTCCTCGAAATCGAGATTGTCCGTCTCCTCGAAATCGAGATTGTCCGTCTCCTCGAAATCGAGATTGTCCGTCTCTCCTCGAAATCGAGATTGTCCGTCCTCCTCGAAATCGACATTGTCCGTCTCCTCGAAATCGACATTGTCCGTCTCCTCGAAATCGAGATTGTCCGTCTCCTCGAAATCGAGATTGTCCGTCTCCTCGAAATCGAGATTGTCCGTCTCCTCGAATTCGAGATTGTCCGTCTCCTCGAAATCGAGATTGTCCGTCTCCTCGAAATCGAGATTGTCCGTCTCCTCGAAATCGAGATTGTCCGTCTCCTCGAAATCGAGATTGTCCGTCTCCTCGAAATCGAGATTGTCCGTCTCCTCGAAATCGAGATTGTCCGTCTCCTCGAAATCGAGATTGTCCGTCTCCTCGAAATCGAGATTGTCCGTCTCCTCGAAATCGAGATTGTCCGTCTCCTCGAAATCGAGATTGTCCGTCTCCTCGAAATCGAGATTGACCGTCTCCTCGAAATCGAGATTGTCCGTCTCCTCGAAATCGAGATTGTCCGTCCCTCGAAATCGAGATTGTCCGTCTCCTCGAAATCGAGATTGTCCGTCTCCTCGAATTCGAGATTGTCCGTCTCCTCGAATTCGAGATTGTCCGTCTCCTCGAATTCGAGATTGTCCGTCTCCTCGAATTCGAGATTGTCCGTCTCCTCGAATTCGAGATTGTCCGTGTCCTCGAATTCGAGATTGTCCGTCTCCTCGAATTCGAGATTGTCCGTCTTCTCGAAACCGAGATTGTCCGTCTCCTCGAAATCGAGATTGCTCGGTTTCTCGAATTCGAGTTTGTTCGGTTTCTCGAATTCGAGTTTGTTCGGTTTCTCGAATTCGAGTTTGTTCGGTTTCTCGAATTCCTGTTTGTTCGGTTACTCGAATTCGAGTTTGATCGGTTTCTCGAATTCGAGATTGCTCGGTATCTCGAATCGAGATTGTCCGTCTCCTCGAAATCGAGATTGTCCGTCTCCTCGAATTCGAGATTGTTCTGTTTCTCGAATTCCAGTTTGTTCGGTTTCTCGAATTCCAGTTTGTTCGGTTTCTCGAATTCGAGATTGTTCGGTTTCTCGAATTCGAGGTTGTTCGGTTTCTCGAATTCGAGATTGTTCGGTTTCTCGAATTCGAGATTGTTCGGTTTCTCGAATTCGAGATTGTTCGGTTTCTCGAATTCCAGTTTGTTCGGTTTCTCGAATTCGAGATTGTTCGGTTTTTCGAATTCCAGTTTGTTCGGTTTTTCGAATTCCAGTTTGTTCGGTTTCTCGAATTCGAGATTGTTCGGTTTCTCGAATTCGAGATTGTTCGTTTTCTCGAATTCGAGATTGTTCGGTTTCTCGAATTCGAGATTGTTTGGTTTCTCGATTTCTAGATTGTTCGGTTTCTCGAATTCGAGAATGTTCGGTTTCTCGAATTCGAGACTGTTCGGTTTCTCGAATTCGAGACTGTTCGGTTTCTCGAATTCGAGACTGTTCGGTTTCTCGAATTCGAGTTTGTTCCGTTTCTCGAATTCGAGATTGCTCGATTTCTCGAATTCGAGACTGTTCGGTTTCTCGAATTCGAGATTGTTCGGTTTCTCGAATTCGAGTTTGTTCGGTTTCTCGAATTCGAGTTTGTTCGGTTTCTCCAATTCGAGATTGTCCGGTTTCTCCAATTCGAGATTGTTCGGTTTGTCGAATTCGAGATTGTTCGTTTTGTCGAATTCGAGTTTGTTCGGTTTCTCCAATTCGAGATTGTCCGGTTTCTCCAATTCGAGATTGTCCGTTTTGTCGAATTCGAGATTGCTCGGTTTCCCGAATTCGAGTTTGTTCGGTTTGTCGAATTCGAGATTGCTCGGTTTCTCGAATTCGAGATTGTTCGGTTTCTCGAATTCGAGTTTGTTCGGTTTCTCGAATTCGAGATTGTTCGGTTTCTCGAATTCGAGATTGTTCGGCTTCTCGAATTCGAGATTGTTCGGTTTCTCGAATTCGAGATTGTTCGGTTTCTCGAATTCGAGATTGTTCGGTTTCTCGAATTCGAGTTTGTTCGGTTTCTCGAATTCGAGATTGTTCGGTTTCTCGAATTCGAGATTGTTCGGTTTCTCGAATTCGAGATTGTTCGGTTTCTCGAATTCGAGATTGTTCGGTATCTCGAATTCGAGATTGTTCGGTTTCTCGAATTCGAGATTGTTCGGTTTCTCGAATTCGAGATTGTTCGGTTTCTCTAATTCGAGATTGTTCGGTTTCTCGAATTCGAGATTGTTCGGTTTCTCGAATTCGAGATTGTTCGGTTTCTCGAATTCGAGATTGTTCGGTTTCTCGAATTCGAGTTTGTTCGGTTTCTCGAATTCGAGATTGTTCGGTTTCTCGAATTCGAGATTGTTCGGTTTCTCGAAATCGTATTTGATCGTCTTGTCGTTTTCCCTAGCATTAAGACAAATGTCGGAGTGGTTCCCTAGATTCCACCAGTAAATTATCATTCCCAATCTAAATTCAAAATTATTAATTTTTAATCGTATCATTTTCAACTTCATTTTAATTTTTTTCCAAATTGAAATCTAAATTGAAAATTCAATCCTATCAATCAAGCATTTAAGCGCCGCTTGCGGATGGAGCTTCAACATCTAAGACGACGCACTAAATTCATTAGAGGCGCCCTCTAGACTAGACAGACAAATTCAACATTCGAACAATGATCCCTCCAGTGGAAATGCCAGGTAACTAGCTACGATACCATGATACGAAAAAACAACATGCCTATATTTAGCCAAGGACATAGAGAGCATAAAAATAAGACCCTACACTGTCTGGGATGCTACGGTGTCCGAACACTTGTTCGGTTTCTCTGCCTGCTCCTGGAGTTCCACACACTTGACACTTCTAAGTCACGCTTATAAATTACTTCTTGTTAAATAATTACTATTTCTGCAGAATTAAATTTATACACCGTGTTCCAAAATGATGGACGGGGTTTTAAGCAGTTGGTATAGCTTTACAAACGAAATTGGATGCGTGATTATTTACCATAATGAAGGAAAAACTGCGAAAGTTTCATATCCTGTTTGCAATAATTTGTTTCTTATCATTATCACAAGTTGTGAACGTGATACAGCATTGAGAATTTCACAAATACAGTGAAGAAATCCAGATCTGAGAGGGAGTTAAGAAGTATGAGGCGAGTCAAGAAACAACTCAACAAAATTAAAATAAACCTCCTAGTGTTATTTCCTACCTACATAACTTAACAAAATGGCTAAATTTACAATCTATGATGCGACTTTTTAACTCCTTCATAAACTCCTGTCAAATTTTATTCTTAGGGTTTCATTTTTCAATTATTTCCCACCATTTACAATGTTTTTACAAATTTCCTAATAATTATTTGAACTTTTTTTTACAATTTTTAAGTACATGAAGATGTGGCAGCCATACTGATTTTAACGAATATTCTGTGTTCCAGTGCAGCCAACATAGAGTCTGCACTAATTATTATCATCATCATCATCATCATCATCATCATCACTCCAGGGATTAGGCAATTGCCCGTTCCGACTTCATAATGCATCAGCCCAACGTCTTCTAGGTCTTCCAACGATTAGCACAGCTAAACTTGTAGGGCTTGAAGAGCGGAAGAAGCAGCCCTCTCTTGGAGGGTGGATACCCAGAGGAGCATGTTTGGAGGCTCAGAGGAAGCAGCCCTTCCACCATCCTTGTCCTGCAAAGCGCTCGTAACGCTTCCAGGAGACATTCATCTTACTGAGAAGCTTCATGGAAATCTGCACTAATTAACTTATACTAAATAAAATCACCATGCATTCTATCACAGGTTAGCTTTTAGGTTGGTCTTAAATTAAAATTAAATTGCATTAGATTAGCTATTGGATTCGTTGGTAATGCCAGTTCAAATATTGTGTATATTCAGTGAATGAATGAGTCACTTCTTACCTTACCTCAAAGTTTACGTTATCTTAAACACGAGAACTGCAGTTTTCAAGAGGACATCCCTCTCATTTTCAACCGACATTATGACTACTGAATTTTTGTTGGAATCTCCATCTATAACGTTGCCATCTGGTGTTGATTTTATGAACTTTGAGATCAGGTCCCATTCATCGAGAATTTCAAAATTCATGGATCTAAATTTTTTCTTCTGAATATATATCTTCTCCCAAACTGTCAATTCTAAAGTTTTTTTTTTTTCCAAATGTTTTAGAAGTTTGGCCTCTTTTTCAATTTTATGACACTCCAGCAAACTATGTGCTACAATAGCTGATTTGTCAATTTCACCATTTTTAATATTTCTAAAATGTTCCTTTGTACAAGTGTCCAAATTCCTTTTTTTTTTTTTTCCCTATATATACTTTATTACAGTCTTATAACTAATTTGATAAATTTCAGATTTTTTACTATCTGGGGTGTTCAATTTCTTATTGGTTATTAATAGATTAGGAAGGCTAAATTTGTTTATCAGTGCCAATAAATATATATGTATTATCATCATCATCCATGCAAGTATTACGAAGTATTAGGCTGTGGCCTGTTACGGTCTCAAACAGGAATTTTCCATCCAGCGCTTTTTTGGACGTCCCAGCGATCTTTTGCCTCGGGGCAGTAATGAAGCATGGCTTTTGGAATTCTATGAGACGGCATTCGTTGAAGATGGGCTTTCCAGTTGTTCTGGAAGTTTTGTATATGGTGAAATATATATGTGTATATATATATATATATATATATATGTCAAATCTTTAATAATCTTGAAACAATTGGATAAACCATTGGAATTGACAATTTGGGAAAAGATATTCATTCAGAAGAATAAATATCGATCCATGAACTTCGATATTCCAGTGGATAAAAATTTAATTACAAAGTTTATAATCTCAACCAAAGATGGCAGCACAAGAGGTGACGTGTATAGAGAAATCAACAACCAGAGAATTTCATCAGTGGAAGATTTGACTGAAGAGGGACAAGACATTGTCTGAAACCGTTGGTATCAAAGAAATTTGGAATTATATGAGGTGAGTCATTAAAATATGTTCTCCACTCACTATTAATGATATAACTTCATAATGATGTTTTTATTATTAATTTAACATTTCTCAATGAAAGATAAATTAAATTTGAAGAGAAAAATTTTCGCCTAGACCGGGACTCGAACCCGGGACCCTTGGCTTTCCGGGCCAAGTGCTCTACCAACTGAGCTACCGAGGCGAGTTACGATCTAGACGCAAATTTTTCTCTTATATACGTTGTAATTTTTCTCTTCAAATTTAATTTATCTTTCATTGAGAAATGTTAAATTAATAATAAAAACATCATTAGAGGCCTTACTGGCTTTTAAAGTAATGTTAAATTTCCAATAAATGTCTTCTTAACTAAGAAGCCCGCATTTGCAAAGATAGAAACAATGGTTTCAAAAGCATTTGGCGATAGGGAATTACAACGTATATAAGAGAAAAATTTGCGTCTAGATCGTAACTCGCCTCGGTAGCTCAGTTGGTAGAGCACTTGGCCCGGAAAGCCAAGGGTCCCGGGTTCGAGTCCCGGTCTAGGCGAAAAATTTTTCTCTTCAAATTCAAATTTAACTTCATAATGTTTACTTCCCAATATTAATTTAAATATGTCTAATCTTGTTGAAACGCACCAAGGAGGCTGTCAGATTTAATGTCCCCAACCTAAGTATGACTTTTTGGTTTTATTTAATCAAGTTCTTCTGAATGTTCCGCATACATAATTAAACAAAATTACAATTCTAACAAAGAATTAGGATAATTTTTTTTCTTCGACTTACCTTATCAGAATCTGTTGTGTTACCCGATCCAAACGATGCCAACGAACCACGGTCCAGATTTTCAACACTTTCGTCCAAAGAAGCAGAATCATCCATATCTCTGAAAAATGAAACAGTTGCTTGATAACTGAAATAACTCAGTACTGATGAAGTTGTTATATTCAAATAACTAACAAAGAAACAAATTAATTAATTGGAACTACCTAATCCTCTCGTGTAACCATTTCATTTTTGCTAGTTTTCTTTTCTTTACAATGTCGGCACATTCCTCATCAAACCATTTCTTGTTTTGCCTCTTTTTTAAGCAACCAATGCTTTCTGATGCTGACAATTTAATAGTATCTCTTATAGCCTCCCATTCTTTTATTTATATCAGTTTCTTCTTCGTTTGCCACATTGTCATCTGAAGATTCCAGTACTTCAAATCTATTAGCAATTTTGATTTGGTATTCTTGCCGCATTTTATCATTTTTCAAGTTTTTTAATTCAAATTTTACAGAATCATCTTTAGCGTTTGTTCCTCTCATAAGCGATAGCCGTTGTCTGATTTTCACTCTGACCAGATGATGAT
Source organism: Diploptera punctata (assembly GCA_030220185.1). Taxonomy (NCBI): domain Eukaryota; kingdom Metazoa; phylum Arthropoda; class Insecta; order Blattodea; family Blaberidae; genus Diploptera; species Diploptera punctata. The sequence continues at coordinate 608,311 of JASPKZ010010275.1, forward strand.
CCGAATTGCAGTCTGTCCCTCTAACTGATCTAACATCGATGATGCTACTGTGCCAGCGTTTATCCATTAATACATGATCTATCTGGTTCCGAGTTTCTCCGTAAGTTACCTTTTAATACCTCATATTCTAGGCCTACCTACTGGGTGCTTTCCCTCTGGTTTTTGTCCATTCTACAGAGTTTCTATGCCCCTCTTTTATTCCCGTTAGTGTCACATGTCTATGAGACTTAAGTGTTCCTATCACACCGTGTCCACAAATATAGTATCATACTTTAAACTACTACTACGTCACTTTGCCGCAGCAGCCCATGCTTGATCTGAAAAACATTTAATTGATACAGAAGCTAGCGTAATCAAACACACAGACAAACAAAAAGCACTCACAGTCTGGGAAAAAATCCACACCCAAAAAAACAAGAAAGATAAACTCATGAATTTTTAAACTCCCGCAACTTTTGACCTGATCAAGAGGTTCATCGGTCCACCGATAGAAGTAAGAAGAAAACTGCCAAGAAATGACATAACACCGGTCGACTAGAGGCTATTGACGATGGAGATAAGTTCCGAAACTGCAGTCTAGAAGAAAAAGGATATGAGGTGAGGTAATAAAAACATTAATTTAATTAATCAATTGAGTTGGTGTTTACTTGATGAAAATCCATATTTATTAATTAAATAAAAATAAAACGTAGTTTTATTTGATTTTGATATTTATTATATAATTCAGTGCAAGCTGTTTCGGTACACTGTACCTTTTTCAGACATGTGTACCGAAACAGCTGTCACTGAATTATATAATAAATATGAAAATCAAATAAAACTACATTTTATTTTTATTTAATTAATTAATTAAATTATTTAATACTGGACTACATCTCCAGATATCAGCTAAACTGGAAGGAACATGTCTCAAGAATGGCTAGATCCAGGATCCCCAAGGGAATAATGAACTACTGTCCAAATGGGAAACGGTCACTTGGTCGACCTATGAAAAGATGGCACAAAACCTGCTTTCTCAGGCCGTAACAGTTCTACTAGGACTAATACCTGGCAGGATGATGATGACGATGAATTTAATTATTTTATCAAAAGAGAAACTTATATTGAAAATGGTAATATTGAAAAATCAGCTATTACAGATATATCATGTTTTTATTATTGATTTAACCTTTCTCAATGAAAGATAAATTATATTTGAAGAGAAAAATATTCGCCTAGACCGGGACTCGAACCAGGGACCCTTGGCTTTCCGGGCCAAGTGCTCTACCAACTGAGCTACCGAGGCGAGTTACGATCTAGACGCAAATTTTTCTCTTATATACGTTGTAATTCCCTATCGCCAAATGCTTTTGAAACCATTGCTTCTATCTTTGCAAATGGCGGCTTCTTAGTTAAGAAGACATTTATTGGGAATTTAACATTACTTTATAAAGCTAGTAAGGCTTCTAATGATGTTTTTATTATTGATTTATTGAGATTCATTGAGAAATGAAAAATTAAAATAAACCTCATAGTGTTATTTCCTACCTACATAACTTAATAAGAGCCTAAATATTTTAAACATTTGGCATTGACAGTTTGGAATATACAGGGTGGACCGCTCGAATGGACCTAATTTCAATTGCTTGTTACTGGCAAACGGTTGAAGATAGAAACTTAAAACAACGTTCATATTACAGAAAAACTCACCAAGTTTTGATATCCAGATCACCACATCTCTATATGAGCCCCAGCAGTCACTGTGACGATATCAAAGCGATGAACAATTTCTTGCCAAGTACGTTGGAGTATGTCTTCTGGAATGTTCTCAATAGCCTCTATGATGCGCTCACGAAGATCACGAAGGTCTTTGACTGGGGTGGTGTAAACTTTATCTTTGACATAGCCCCAGAGAAAGAAATCCAGTGGTGTTAAATCGGGAGATCTCGGGGGCCACGCGATTGGTCCTCCCCTACCAATCCAACGGCCAGGGAAAATGTTGTCCAAAGTCGTACGAACTTCATTGGACCAGTGGGGAGGAGCACCATCTTGCTGGAAAACGATGTTAGGCTGCAGTTGTTCAATTTGTGGAAAGAAGAACTGCTCCAGCATGTCAAGATATGTGGTACCACGAACAGTTTTCTCGGCGAAGAAAAACGGTCCAATGACCTTATTATGTGACAAACTGCACCAAAATTCATCTTCGGACTATCACGAACATGCTCTTGAATAGCGTGAGGATTCTCCGATCCCCAGATCCGCACATTATGCCGGTTTACCTTGCCTGACAAATGGAAAGTGGCTTCGTCCGAGAAGAAAATCTTGGTCATGAAGTCAGGATCAGCGCCGAGACGGTCCAGCATCGTATTGGCGAATTCCACTCGTTTCGGCATGTCATTCGGCTCCAGACGTTGCACTAACTGCACTTTATATGCGTGCAGTTTGAGGCGTTTGTGGACAATCCGTTGTAATGTCGATTTTGGTATTTGAAGTTCCCGCGAAGCTCTTCTTAATGGACTTCGCTTGTTCTTCTGTCAAATGCGGGCTTGAAGCTTTGTGCTAACCATTTCATCACCGGATTCTCTGCTCGACCGACCGACGCATGCTTCCCTCATATACATATCCTGTAGCTACATAATGTATCACTCACGCGTCCACTTCGTTATGCTTTCTAGCAGTTGGAGCATCACGGTTTAAACACACGCCGGAACTCCCTTTGAACTCTAATGATTGATTTAAACTCCGCATACCACAAAACAGCTTGCGCTTTCATCTGCGGAGTCGCCATTTTCACAAACAATTAAATCTAAGAACGAGAAACGTATCTTTGTGCCATCTACCGACAGGATTCGAAACTTGGTGAGTTTTTCTGTACTATGAACGTTGTTTTAAGTTTCTATCTTCAACCGTTTGCCAGTAACAAGCAATTGAAATTAGGTCCATTCGAGCGGTCCACCCTGTATATTCTGAAAAACAAGTTTAGATCCATGAATTTTGAAATTCCCGATGAATGGGACTTGATCTCAAGGTTCATCAAATCAACACCAGATGGCAACCTTTTAGATGCAGATTCAAATAAAAATCCAGTACTCATAGATTCGGATGATGATGAGAGGGATGCCTCAGTTCCTGAGATAGAAAAACATGAAATATCAGGCAAGATAAGTATCATCTCATTCATTAACTAACTTACTCACTGTCACTATCGAACCCATAGGTTCATGGCCGCGCGGACATAAGCTCTCCATACATCCCTATCCCGAGCCAATGATTTTCAATCATCCCCTGTATAATCTACATCCCTTAAATAATAGTTAATGTTATTCTCCCACCTCATTCTTGGTCTACCATCTGGGCTTTTTCCCTCTGGTTTTCCTACAAGAATCTTCCATGCACATCTTTCATTCCCCATTCGTGCCACATGTCCCGCCCATTGCAGTCTACGAGACTTAACTGTTCTTATTATATCTGGCTTCCTATAAAGACCATGTAGTTCACTGTTATGTAGTCTTCTCCATTCACTTGTCTGTTCATCTCTCTTTGGTCCAAAAATTTTCCTAAGAACTTTATTCTCAAATACTCGTAATCTCCTTTCCTCCCTTAAAGTAAGAGTCCATGTTTCACACCCATATAATATAATTGGTAGAATAATAGTTTTATATATTTTCAGTTTAACGTTTTTTGAAAGGAGTTGGGAAGTCAAGAGTCTCTGTAATGCATAATAGCACGCATTTCCGGAATTGAGCCTATGTTTAATTTCCTTGTGCATCTCATTCCTATTTGTGATTATTGTTCCTAGGTATTTGAATTCAGCCACTTCCTCAAAATTTCCCTCCTTTGTCAGCTGTCCATTTCCATTATATAATGTATTTTTATGTGTGAACATATATTTAGTTTTATTGATATTTACTTCCAGTCCCAATTTATTAAATATAATATTTTATTAAAGGCTGACTCCACTCACCTGCTAGAACGCTGGCTCCCAGGCTTCAGTTTAGCAGGACTCTTGGGCATGCTCAAAGGTAACGCTGTACTGAAATATGTTTCTTGGATCACTTCACGTAGCTTCTTTACCCAGTCTTGTTTCTTATCAAGAGAATTTGCCTGTAACATAACAAATTTAAAATTAAATTAACACAAATATGAATTAATTTTTTAAAAGGAATATTTTTTCCTGAGGTGGAAAGAATTTTATTTTAAATTAAACTTCATAGTGGTACTTCCTATAATAGTTCATCATATAACATGTGTTTTAAAACTTACCCTCAAAACAATCCTGTAATCGGAAATAGGAGCTCGACCAGTCCAAACGGCAAATTTACATTCATCTCCTTCAATATGCTCCGTTACACCAAGCTCAGAAGTCTGCAAACAAAATTAATAACATTGTAAATTTTTCTATTCAAATACTAATTTGCCACTTAATAAAAGTGACAAATTTAAAATAAAAAGATCCAAAATATAAGCTTTGTTAACTAAAAAATAGTGTCTAAAATAATAAACATTGAAAATATGAAATTTAAAATTAAATGCGGAGATTGTGATAAAATTTAAGGAAGGAAATCAAAAATAAATTTGAAAACTAAAGTGAAGGCAATATCTTAGAAATGTCTAAAATGGAGAATTGGAAAAATCTACAGTAGCAGCTCACACTTGCTCAAAAAAGAAAGAAATTAAATTAAAAGAAAGGCTGAATTAATAAAACAAGCAGGAAAAAACTAAGGAGCTCACAATATGGGGAAAAAATTTACAAAAACAAGAAGATAAATTCAATGAATTTTTAAATTCCCAGGGAAGTTGATTTGGAGATTCATCGGTTCACTAACAGATGGAGTAAAAAACAGTGCTTCCTCATGACAGAACATCGGTCATGGAATTACTGAAAATGAAACTGTTAAGTTTCAAAACCAGTCTAATTAGAAGACACAAATTGAGGTAAGGTGATAAAGAATTTATTTTAAATTTACAAATATAAATATGTCCACCGCTGTTGTCTCGAGGTAGCATGCTACCTTGTCATGCAGCGGGCCCTGGTTCGATTCCCGGTTGGGACAGACTCCTGGGTGAGGTTTTTTTCGGGGTTTTTCCTCAAATGTAAGACAAATGTCAGGAAGCTTAGGGCCCAACGGTCCCCGAAAATAATCCAGCCATCATTATCATCCTTATCATTATCATCATCATCCTTCACCGGTGTGGAAAGCAACAGGAAGCTACCACACCTACAGTTCCCTAGTAAAGCTGCAAGCATAGCATGAAAAGCTATAATTGTAGTGAAAGACCTGCCCTCGGGCAGAACACTATGGAAATGGGGAAAAATATATATATATATATATATATGTGTATAAACATTTTTGTCATGGTGATTTTTGATGTCTACCAGATTGATTGGTAATGATGATCTATAACAACTTTTCAGAAACATTTTCGTAAGAGCAAACACAATAGTTTCCTTCCTCTGGAATTTCCTAAAAAATGAAGTTTACAACCTAGTTTTGGGCAGCTATCTAATTATGCATTTGATTTTCCACTAAAGTCTTTTAATTCCTATCCTTAAGATATGACTAAAAGCAAAAAAGTAACTAATAAATAAATAACATGAAATATATCTTCTTGTAATCCCATGTTTTCCTTAACAGAGATTTAGGCGCTCTCCCCCTACAGGGAAGAATTTGAACCATACTAATTTAGTTACACTTCTTTTCGTATGAATGTCATTTTGAGTGGTCCGCATTCCGTCTCATACTGACATCTAGGAAACCAAGGTAGTACTAGGACGGGAAAATTCAGTAAATTTTGCTTAGAGGCCTTTTCATTCAGGCTTAAGGACTTTTTACGAGCCTGAAAATCTTCAGACTCGGGACCCACGGCTTAAAGTCCCTCTCGGAGGACTTGCTCCTTGCATTTTTCCAACCTAAATAATCCATCGAATCCGGCCGGGTTTGAACCCGCGACCCTCAGGACCAGAGGCAAGGAGCATAACCTCTCGTCCACCGCGGCCGATTCATGAAATATAAGAATTAAAAATAATTACCATGAGTTTATTCTTGTAGAGATACTTGGCTTTGCCACTTGAGTCTTTAACCTCTTTGCTAAACAGAAGATACAACTCAAACAAGAAGATGCGCCTTTCTCTGCCTTTACGAATTATCTGCTTTGGATCCCAGACTTGGAAATTCTCCTGAAGAATTACTTCACCCAGTTTATCTAACGTCACGTCACAGCCGTCTAACAGCGACAGGTGCATCGCATCGTTTGCTTTCTTTGGTACATTCAGCATCACTTCAAGACCATCCTGAAACATTGACAATAACAACAAGATGCGTTTATTAATTGTTAAATATGGCAAATAACATTATACAAAATTAATATAAAATTATACAATATTCACCTGAAAGGTCCGTCTCCTCAACTTAATTATCATTTAACTGTAGCGCTTTCGGGACTAGTCCCATCATCGGCAGGATTCAAAACTGGTGTTTCAGTGAAACAGTTAAATGATAATTAAGTTGAGGAGACGGACCTTTCAGGTGAATATTCTATAATTTTATATTAATTTTGAATAAACCTCAACGGAACACATCATGAATCTTATAAAAGTTAACATTATACAAGCAATAACCTTCAACCAAACACCAGAAAATGAAACCATCTTGGAATGCCGTAAACTTCTGAAATACCTCAACAACCAAAATAAATTAATAGCCTTCCAGTGGATACCCTCACACATCGGAATAGTTGGCAATGAAATAGCTGATGGACTTGCCAAAAAGGGTACCAAAATACAGATAACAACCCACCCCAAATCGAACCTCCACAGTAAGGTCGAAGAAATTAAGAAAGCGTTCCAAAATGGAAAACATGAAAGAAAACATTGCAACAGCCAGAGGGAAATCATGGGAAAAAATTGATGAGCTATACACAGAAATAAAATATAAAGGCCGCAAGGAAGCAGTAGCAAAATTCAGACTGATGTCAGGACACGACTGCCTGGCTCACCACCTCCACAGAATACACGTTTTCCAATCCAACAGATGTGTCATATGCAAAGACCCGGACCTGATCATGGACAAACACCACCTTCTAGTCTGTCCAGCTTTAAATCCAACTGCACAACACTCTAAGGACCTTGTTCGCTTGTACTGGGAAGCCAGAGAGAAAATGACTAAAGCATCAAATCTCGACATTAGAAAACAACAACAACAACATTATAAGTTTCTTAATTCAATCAATGAAGGTGTCAATTCTTATCTTACCTCATATTTCATGTTTTTTTAACACGGGAACTGCAGTTTTCAAGTGGAGAACTTTTAAAACATTTGGAGAAACCTTTGGAATTGATAGTTTGGGAGAAGATATATACGGGATGAATCATAAATATGGCTATACGTTTGATCGCGTTGTGTGATAAAAACTTACTTACTTACTCACTGGCACTATCGAACCCATAGGTTCATGGCCGCGTGTACATAAGCTCTCCATACATCCCTATCCTGAGCTAATGCTTTCCAATCATTCCCTGTATAATCTACTTCCCTCAAATCATAGTTAATGTTGTTCTCCCACCTCATTCTTGGTCTACCAACTGGGTGTTTTCCCTCTGGTTTTCCTACAAGAAGCTTCCATGCACGTCTTTCATTCCCCATACGCGCAAACATGTCCTGCCCATCGCAGTCTACGAGACTTAACTGTTCTTATTATATCTGGCTTCCTATAAAGACCAAGTAGTTCATTGTTATGTAGTCTTCTCCATTCACCTGTCTGTTCATCTCTCTTTGGTCCAAAAATTTTCCTAAGAACTTTATTCTCAAATACTCGTAATCTCCTTTCTTCCCTTAAAGTAAGAGTCCATGTTTCGCACCCATATAATATAACTGGTAGAATAATAGTTTTATATATTTTCAGTTTAACGTGAGGTAATAAAAACATTCATTTAATTCATAATGGTAACTTATATTGAACAGACCTCGTTGATAGAAATTAAATTTACCTTGATTTCTCCCTGACCTTCTTCACAACATGACTGCAGATCTTTGAGTAATAACTGATATTTGGTAATACGCTGAACAGGTTTGATGAGGAACGCTTGAAGCTGATGTTCAACTTGATGTTTCTTTTGAAGTTCTTCAAAGAAAGCACTCCCATGTTGAACTATCAAGGAGTTAGATTCAGGCTTGTTCCTACAATACTTGACGTACATGTCAAATTTCTGAGCCTGTAACAAAACAAGAAAACTCAAAATCACAACAACACAACAGAAATGCATTCAAAGATATTAGTTGGATGTAATTACGAGAAATAATGAGGTGAGGTGATAAAGAATTCATTTTAATTGAACTTTTATAGGAATAAATCAGTATGAGGTTTAATTATATTTGAAGAGAAAAATTTTCGTCTAGACCGAGACTCGAACCTGGGACCTTTGGCTTGCCAGGCCTAATGCTCTACCAACTGAGCTACCGAGACGAGTTGCAATCTAGACACAAATTTTTCTCTTATATACGTTGTAATTCCCTCGTACCAAATGCTTTGAAACCTTTGCTTCTATCTTTGCTAATGGCAGCTTCTTAGTTAGGAAGACATTTATTGGGAATTTAACACTACTTTATAGCCAGTAGGGCTTCCATTGATGTTTTTATTATTGATTTAACACTTCTCACTGAAGGATAAATTATATTTGAAGAGAAAAATTTTCATCTAGACCGAGACTCGAACCCGGGACCTTTGGCTTGCCAGGCCAAATGATCTACCAATAATTTATCCTTCAGTGAGAAGTGTTAAATCAATAATAAAAACATCAATAGAAGCCCTACTGGCTATAAAGTAGTGTTAAATTCCCAATATATGTCTTCTTAACTAAGAAGCCGCCATTTGCAAAGATAGAAGCAATGGTTTCAAAGCATTTGGCCCAAGGGAATTACAACGTATATAAGAGAAAAATGTGCATCTAGATCGCAACTCGCCTCGGTAGCTCAGTTGGTAGAGCATTTGGCCTGGCAAGCCAAAGGTCCTGGGTTTGAGTCTCGGTCTAGGTGAATATTTTTCTCTTCAAATATAATTTATCCTTCAGTGAGAAGTATTAAATCAATAATAAAAACATCATGAGGTTGGAATTAAAAATAAGCAAAGCATGGGAAGGTAGAGATGGTTGGAGGCGTATTTGGAATTGACCTTCAGAAAGGACACAATAAGAGATTGATGATGATGATGATGATGATGATCTTGGAAATGACCACGAGGTAGAACCACAAGAAACATGGAAGTTTGACAGTTTTATTTTTTTTTAGAGTTCATTTGAAGAATTTGGAATGGATCCATAAAAAATAGTTTATTTTAAGTTTAATACGAAGGATATTTTGATGCACTCGAAAATTCAAAAAAATGCACAAAATTTTCAAAAAATGGCTTAAAAATTGGAAAATTTTCCACAAATACAATAAATTATTACATAAATATATATAATAACTTATTGTACAGGATGATTCAAAATTGACTTTACAACTTTACAAGCTTACAGAAATTTATTTAGAAGACCTACAGAATTGGTTTTAATGTGATATGATAGCACAACTTATCAAGTTTTCACCGACATAGTTTTATAGTACCTAGTTCTCTCACTGCGTGCGCTAACGTAGTTCATATCAAAATAGCTGCTTTCACAGGTGCCGAGCGTGCTCGTTGTGTGTTTTTGTTCGAAGAAACTGAATCTGCGACAATTGTTCAGCGTAGATTTCGTACCCAGTATGGTAAGGATCCTCCTAGCATATCCAGATAAATCGTACCGTTGATAGTTTTTTCTTGGAAAAAGAAGGGGCTGTACACTTTAGTTTTACTTAGGGCACAAAACACATCCACTTTCGGGCTGTCTCGTACGTGTTGCAGATGGAGATGTGGAGGTTCAGAGCCCCAGATCCTGCAGTTATGGGTATTTACTTTACCACTGACGTGGAATGTAGACTCGTCGCTGAAGATTACGTGGTTCAAATACGTTTCATCTTCCTCAAACCGACCAAGCATTTCTGCACAGAAATCACGTCGAACCATCTTATCATTATCAGTAATGTGTTGCACCATCGAAAATCAGTATGGTTTCAAGTGCAAACGTCTCTGTAGTATGTGCCAAATGGTCGGTTGTGAAATGCCAGTCTCACGTGATGCACGCCGGTTGATTTCCTAGGGCTCCGAGCAAAGCTATCCCTCACTTGTTCAACCACAGCTTCAGCCGTACATGGACAGCCAGTATGCTTGGAATGACTAACAGAACAGCCAGTCCTAACAAATGTTTGGTGGCAAGAATAAATTGTTGGCCTGCTAGGAGGATCCTTACCATACTGGGTACGAAATCTATGCTGAACAATTGTCGCAGATTTAGTTTCTTCGAACAAAAACACACAACGAGCACGCTCGGCACCTGTGAAAGCAGCCATTTTGATATGAACTACATTAGTGCACGCGGTGAGAGAACTAGGTACTATAAAATTATGTCGGTGAAAACTTGATGAGTTGTGCATCATATGACATTAAAACCAATTCTGTAGGTCTTCTAAATAAATTTCTATAAGCTTGTAAAGTTGTAAAGTCAATTTTGAATCACGGTGTACTTATGCAAAATTTTCGATTTTTTAAGCCATTTTTCGAAAATGTTGTGCATTTTTTCAGATTTTTGAGTGCATCAAAATGTCCTTCGTATTAAACTTAAAATAATCTATCTTTTATGATCCATTCCAAATTCATTAAATGAACTCTAAAAAAAAGTGAAGAAAAATTTACAAGAAAGAGGATACGAATGGGAAGAACTAAAAAAGACGGAAAGCATGGGAAAATAGAGATGGTTGGAGGCATATTTGGAATCGACCTTCTGAAAGAAGGACACGACAAGACGATGATGATGAGTATTAGTTCCTAAAAGTATCAAATGTTAAACAGTTTTCTACGTACCCAGGTAACAAAACAGTGACCAACATCCTCTGGCATAGTTTCATATTTCTCCAGTTCTCGCAGGAACACATCGTTATGGAAGTCGTGTATCTCCTCCATGTTTCCAAAAATAACATCCTCTTTACCCTGTAGAGCAGGTGGAACATTGGGTTCAGAGGCTCGCATCTCATTCAGAAACACGTTTATACATATCTCCAGGTCCTTTACATACGTCCTCTCGGTTTGCAACAACTCTGCCATGATAAACCTAAATAAACAAAGTTTCAATATAATCCATAGTTAAATATGGAAAATACGTTTCAATTTTATATATTGTTCAAAGTTAAAATTGGGAAACACATTATGAGGTTCTTAATTAATAAATTAATGAGTCATTTTTACATCTTACCTCATATTTCATGTTTTATCAAACACGGTAAAGAAATTCAATATTACATTGGCACCGATAAATAAATTTAGCCTTGGTAACTTATTAATAACCAATAAGAAAATGAACACCCCAGATAGTAAAAAATCTGGAAATTATCAAATTGATTGTGGAGATTGCAATAAAGTATACATAGGAAAAACAAAAAGAAATTTGAACACTCGCACAAAGGAACACTTTAGAAATATTGAAAATGGTGAAATTGAAAAATCAGCTATTGCAGCACATAGTTTGTTGGAAGGTCATAAAATTGAAAAAGAAGCTAAACTTCTAAAACATTTGGAAAACCTTTGGATTTGACAGTTTGGGAGAAAATATTTATTCAGAAGAACAAATATAAATCCATGAATTTCGACATTCAGGATGAACGTGACCTCATCTCGAAGTTCATCAAATCAATACCAGATGGCAAAGATATCTCGAAGTTCATCAAATCAACACCAGATGGCAACGTTATAGATGGAGATTCCAACGAATATCCGGTAGTCATAATGGCGGTTGAAAATGAATAACAAGATCATTTGAAAACTATAGTTACCGTGTTTGATGAAACATGAAATATGAGGTAAGATGTAAAAATGACTCATTAATTTATTTATATATTGTTGCTTAAGAAACAATACCGCGTAACTGACACTCTTGGTGAAATTGGCATTTTTATACTGTTAGCATCACCGACGAAGTGCACTCAGTTCTAACATAGATTGGGATGAAATTTTGTACCATGACCTCGCTAAACTTATAGATACAATGGTTTCAATCTATAGGTACTAAGGAGAAAAAATAAACAGTTTTTTTGTTTCTCGTGTAAAATGTTAATTTTGTTAGTAACACAGTATTGTTTCTTAAGCGACGATATATAAATCATATATTTTTACATCTCAAATTCTTATACCTCATCTCATATCCATTCTTCTAATTATATCAGTTTCAAAGCTTAGGCAGCTCCATTTTCAGTAATTTCTTGTCGACTGAAGTTATGTTGATCAGGAGAACTGCTTCTTCCTCCCTCTGTTGGTGGACTGATGAACCTCTGGATCAAATCAGAATCTCCAGGAATTTCTAAGATTTTCTTTCTTGTTTTTTGAATGTGGATTTTCAAAACAGTAAGTTCTTTTTGTTTTCTATTTGTTTAATGAAACTAGCTTTTGTATCAATTAAATGTTTTCCTGATGTTTTTTGAAGAAAACATGGTACACAAGAAAATAAAAATAAATATCCTCAACTCGTGTCCAACTCAGGGTCGAGTCGAGCGATGAGATGAGCCCTTATATATATATATATATATATATATATTTATATATCAACTTTTATAAGATTCATGATGTATTCCGTTGAGGTATTATTCAAAATTAAAATATAAAATTATGGAATATTCAGGAAGGTGTTTCACCAGTTTTGAATCCTGCCGATGATGGGAAAAGTCCCGAAAGCACTACAGTTACATAATTAATAAGTTGAAGAGACAGACCGTTCAGGTGAATATTCCATAATTTTATATTTTAATTATATATATATATATATATATATATATATATATATAGAGAGAGAGAGAGAGAGAGGAGAGAGAGAGGGAGGGAGAGAGGATTGAGAATGGCAAGGGTGCTGGCTGACCATGCCTGACACACCATCACAGGGACAGATAAATGATATGAAACAAAATGGATGAGAAGAGTATGGAGAAATGGTGGAATGAAATTGTGGCATGGAAAAGGGTAGGAACCCCGAGAAAAACCTGCCGAACCTCCATTTTCTCAATCACAAACCCCACATGGAATGACGGAGACTCAATCTCGGGACTCCAACGGTGAGAGACGAGCATCTAACCGCTTGCACTACGGAGCCACATTACACAAGAAAATAAATAAGTTTAAAAGACAAAAATTTATTAACAAAAGTACACTAGAAGAGAACATAAAATTCAAGAAATTCACTTACCATCCATTGAAACACCACAAGTTTCAAAAAAGTTTAATATAAGATTGGCACCGAAGAGTGAATACAGCCTAAATAGGATAATTAAAATCAACAAAACAAAAAAATTAAAGAAGAAAAAAATCAGGAATTTATCATATCAAATGCAGGGATGGCCTCAGGGGTCCTCATCTAGGGGATATGTGGATGGCGACCACAAGGTGCCCAAGCTGAGCAAAACATTTCTTCCACTTATTTGTGTTTTGCACTCTTTTAACTTTACTATCTAACCTCTCTTGGTAAACTCTTGTTTTTTTCGACCCCGACGCTATTAGGGCATCCGATGGCTAGGGAGTCTTTCCTTTCTTCCATTTCTTCTTTCCTTTATTTTCTTTTCTTCTCCAGAAAAGCCTTACCAGAGGCTATAAGATGGCAGCCCCATCACTGGTCTTGCCTTCCTTTGGCCAGCAACCAATCAAAGGGACTATTATTATGATTTCAAGTCTTATACAAGAATTTCCCTTATACAAGAATTTCCCTGATTTGATCCAGAAGTTCATCGGACCACCAATAGAGGGAGAAAAAAACTCCTGGTATGACAGTCCTAGAAGGCCCTTACCCTACCATCCGGCTGCTGGCCTCACATCCACATGTGTCAATCACAGAGGTAGATGATTATAAGCCACTGTAGGGGTAACATGTGGTCAGCATGTCGAGTCCCCCAGCCGTTATAGCTGGTCTTCTGAACCTGGAGCCACTACTTATTGTAGCTACCCAAATGCCTCACGATGCTGGGTGGGCACCGGTCCCATACTGGCCGAAATACCATGAGAAAATTTCTTCCACCATGGAGACTCGAACCAGTGCAAGTCCTGTAGCTCTGCGCCAAGGCTTCCTGCCTTAACCACTCGGCTACGGCACGGGACCGACATAACATCAGTCGACAAGAAATTACTGAAGATGAAGCTGCCTAAGCTTTGAAACCAGTATAATTAGAAGACTGGATATGAGGTGACGTATAAAACATTTTAATTTAAATCTTAAATTAAACCTCACAGTGATTTTTTCCTACAAAAGTTCTCTTAATGTTACTTGCTATTGTAATTTTATAACAGATTCTACAAATTATTAAATATAAGCTCCAAATAAATATATAGTAATTTTAAGCAATAACTAAAGTACATACTCTTTTCTTCGCGCTGATTTCCTCTTCTCTTCATTCAATTCCTTTAATTCCTTATTTGCAGCTTCTTTCAGTTTGCTTTCTAAAAGTGGATCAGAATTTCTATCAATAGAAAGATCTTGTCTACTTTCACCCTCCACTTGTATTCCAAGAGAGCCTTCAAGTTGGGACCTAGAAAACAAGAAGATAAGTTTCAAATCATAACATTAGTGGAATACCAAACACCAGAAAATGAAACCATCTTGGAATGCCGTAAACTTCTGAAATACCTCAACAATCAGAACAAATTAATAGCCTTCCAGTAGATTTCCTCACACATCAGAATAGTTGGCAATGAAATAGCTGATGGACTTGCCAAAAAGGGTACAAAATACAGATAACAACCCACCCCAAATTGAACCTCCACAGAAAGATCGAAGAAATTAAGAAAGCATTCCAAATGGAAAGCCTGAAAGAAAACATTGCAATAGCCAGAGGGAAATCATGGGAAAAAAATTTATGAGCTATACACGGAAATAAAAGGCTCACCATCTCCACAGAATACACGTTTTCCAATTAGACAGATGTGTCATATGCAAAGACCCGGACCTGATTATGGACAAACACCACCTTCTAGTCTGTCCAGCTTTAAATCCAACTGCACAACACTCTAAGGACGTTGTTCGCTTGTACTGGGAAGCCAGAGAGAAAATGACTTAAGCATCAAATCTCGACATTAGAAAACAACAACATTAGTGGAATATGTACATTTTTTAATGTACCACAGGTTATCTCTTACTTATGGGAGGAACGGAGATTAAGGGTCGCATGTTTGGACGCATTAGACAGTAAAATGCCTTCTCTGCTGAGCAAGTTGTATGCTAATACGATTTTGCTTACTCAGAAATCTGTTCATGCGATAATAATTGGTTAAATTTGTAAGCTACCTGCGGAGGTACCTTACATGAGCAACTCAAATTAAAATCCCGAAGGGAACCGACGGGAACCGATGGTAATCGATGTACTTTGCTGCTTTATCCAACATTAATCCAAGATGTCGGACCTTGAAGACTTCGATCATGTTTTCGGTATACACGGAGAAGAGGAATTTGATAGAGTCTACCAAAGAATTCAACTGGAAGAACAGGAGAATCGGCGTAATATTGCGTATGTCGCAGACGTGTTTGTATATGGTATTATTTGCGGGATGCAAGCATAAATGCATTCCTCTATAGCAGACGAAAATAACGGAAGTGGTTTTATCGCTGAGAATTCTGGGTAATTCGTTGCCAATATTATGAAAACGTCGACTCTCATGCATTACCGATAAGTCGGCCGTTAATTCGTTCTCAGCAATTGCTCACGGTGAATCAGCTCACTAGTGATTGGAAGTAATTTGAGTAGAGAGTAATGTTCTAACATACGACCCTAAGAGTATTTGAGAATAAACGTTCTTAGGAAAATTTTTGGACCAAAGAGAGATGAACAAACAGGTGAATGGAGAAGGCTGCTTAACAGTGAATAACATGGTCTTTATAGGAAGCCAGATATAATGAGAACAGTTAAGTCTCACAGACTGAGATGGGCAGGACATGTGGCACGAATGGGGAATGAAAGACATGCATTGAAGCTTCTTGTAGGAAAACCAGAGGGAAAATGCCCTGTTGGTAGACCAAAAATGATGTGGTAGAATAACATTAACTATGATTTGAGGGAAGTACATTATATAGGGGATGATTGGAAAACATTGGTTCAGGATAGGGATATATGGAGAGCTCAAAAGAGCAAAAAGAAGAAATTGATGAACTTTGAAATTCCCGGTGAGAATGACCTGGTTTCAAGGTTTTTCAGTGAGCCAATGGAAGGAGCGAAGGACAGCTCTTCAAGAAGACAGAACAACGGTCGTGATGATACTGAGGATGGAACAGAAACTATGTTCCGAAACTAGTTTATAGTCAAATAAGAAGAACAATATGAGGTAAGTGATAAAAAATTCTACCTAGATAATACATATTTTATTTTCTTTATATCAAGCATTAGAGAGCTAAGTATTTTTTATTACACACTCAAAGATAGAACCATTATTCGACATTGAAAATGCAGTCATATATCTGCTTTGTAGCTGGTAACCAACAAAACACCCCAATCATTCAGAACATAAGAACCATGTATAAAATTGAAGCAGCTCAAGGTAAACACATTGTTGTATTAAAGTGGGTACCGTCGCATGACGGATTACTGGGTAATGAACGGGCAGACTTGTTAGCAAAAAAAGGCTCCAAAATCAGGCTGAGGACAAGAAAAGAGATATCCCTACAAAGAAGACAACAGGAGCTAAAACAAAAAATACATCTCAAAAGAAGAGAAAAGAATATAAAAGATCTTCAAAATAAGAAATATGAAGACAGCGAAATATGCTGAAACAATAAAACACCTAAAATTAATGTTGGGAAGTAAACATTATAGGTATAATCATTAAAATTCATCGGAGAACATTTTATATTTACAGAGAAAAATTTTTGCCTAGACCGGGACTCGAACCTGGGACCCTTGGCTTTCCGGGCCAAGTGCTCTACCAACTGAGCTACCGAGGCGAGTTACGATCTTGATGCAAATTTTTCTCTTATATACGTTGTAATTCCCTATCGCCAAATGCTTTTGAAACCATTGCTTCTATCTTTGCAAATGGCGGCTTCTTAGTTAAGAAGACATTTATTGGGAATTTAACATTACTTTATAAAGCTAGTAAGGCTTCTAATGATGTTTTTATTATTGATTTAACATTTCTCAATGAAAGATAAATTATATTTGAAGAGAAAAATTTTCGCCTAGACCGGGACTCGAACCCGGGACCCTTGACTTTCCGGGCCAAGTGCTCTACCAACTGAGCTACTGAGGCGAGTTACGATCTAGACGCAAATTTTTCTCTTATATACGTTCTAATTCCCTATCGCCAAATGCTTTTGAAACCATTGCTTCTATCTTCTCTTCAAATATAATTTATCTTTCAGTGAGAAATGTTAAATTAATAATAAAAACATCATTAGAAGCCTTACTAGCTTTATAAAGTAATGTTAAATTCCCAATAAATGTCTTCTTAACTAAGAAGCCGCCATTTGCAAAGATAGAAGCAATGGTTTCAAAAGCATTTGGCGATAGGGAATTACAACGTATATAAGAGAAAAATTTGCGTCTCGATCGTAACTTGCCTCGGTAGCTCAGTTGGTAGAGCACTCGGCCCGGAAAGCCAAGGGTCCCGGGTTCGAGTCCTGGTCTAGGCGAAAATTTTTCTCTTCAAATATAATTTATCTTTCATTGAGAAATGTTAAATTAATAATAAAAACATCAGGAGAACATTTTGTTTAAACAACTCACCTCATAGGATTCATGCTTCCATGATACCGCAGTTTCAAACACAGTCGTGTTCATCCTCATCCATAACTCCGACTGACAAAATTCTTCGGCCATCAACTGTTCTATTGTGCTGCACTGAAGATGGCGACAATAGAACAGTTGATGGCCGAAGAATTTTGTCAGTCAGAGTTATGGCTGAGGATGAACACGACTGTGTTTGAAACCGCGGTATCACGGAAGCATGAATCCTATGAGGTGAGTTGTTTGAACAAAATGTTCTCTGATGAATTTTAATTAAACATCTCCCTAGAAGAACAGCAGTAGCTCTCTTCAGATTGGAAACGGGACATGACTGACTGGATGACCACCTTCATAGAATGGGGATTGTCCCTAGAACTATGGGATGCTCCTTGTATGGAGAAAATGTTCTCCTAAGCAAGGAACATTTGCTAAATTGCAGGCGACTTGACCCCGAGAAAAAGGACAGGAAAGACATTGCAGGACTTTATTGGGAACCAAGATGACTAATGGTGTAAACCAAGCTCCTGCCATTTGAAAACAGCAACAACAATATCTGCTTTGTTTACAATGCACAAGGTACGTAGTTTAGAATTAGTGTACAGATATAGGTTTATAGTCTTTCTATTTCATCCAACACCCTAAGTCACTATGTCTCTTTCTCACTAAAGAACTCAGCTTGGTCAGATGTGTAAGTAAGTAACTTGTGGAATTGAAACTCACCTATATTTATCCATACGAGAACTGAAGTCTTTATATCTATAAGCTCCTGCCATTTGAAAACAGCAACAACAATATCTGCTTTGTTTACAATGCAAAAGGTACGTAGTTTAGAATTAGTGTACAGATATAGGTTTATAGTCTTTCTATTTCATCCAACACCCTAAGTCACTATGTCTCTTTCTCACTAAAGAACTCAGCTTGGTCAGATGTGTAAGTAAGTAACTTGTGGAATTGAAACTCACCTATATTTATCCATAAGAGAACTGAAGTCTTTATATCTATAAGCTCCTGCCATTTGAAAACAGCAACAACAATATCTGCTTTGTTTACAATGCAACAGGTACGTAGTTTAGAATTAGTGTACAGATATAGGTTTATAGTCTTTCTATTTCATCCAACACCCTAAGTCACTATGTCTCTTTCTCACTAAAGAACTCAGCTTGGTCAGATGTGTAAGTAAGTAACTTGTGGAATTGAAACTCACCTATATTTATCCATACGAGAACTGAAGTCTTTATATCTATAAGCTCCTGCCATTTGAAAACAGCAACAACAATATCTGCTTTGTTTACAATGCAAAAGGTACGTAGTTTAGAATTAGTGTACAGATATAGGTTTATAGTCTTTCTATTTCATCCAACACCCTAAGTCACTATGTCTCTTTCTCACTAAAGAACTCAGCTTGGTCAGATGTGTAAGTAAGTAACTTGTGGAATTGAAACTCACCTATATTTATCCATACGAGAACTGAAGTCTTTATATCTATAAGCTCCTGCCATTTGAAAACAGCAACAACAATATCTGCTTTGTTTACAATGCAAAAGGTACGTAGTTTAGAATTTGTGTACAGATATAGGTTTATAGTCTTTCTATTTCATCCAACACCCTAAGTCACTATGTCTCTTTCTCACTAAAGAACTCAGCTTGGTCAGATGTGTAAGTAAGTAACTTGTAGAATTGAAACTCACCTATATTTATCCAAACGAGAACTGAAGTCTTTATATCTATAAGCTCCTGCCATTTGAAAACAGCAACAACAATATCTGCTTTGTTTACAATGCAAAAGGTACGTAGTTTAGAATTAGTGTACAGATATAGGTTTATAGTCTTTCTATTTCATCCAACACCCTAAGTCACTATGTCTCTTTCTCACTAAAGAACTCAGCTTGGTCAGATGTGTAAGTAAGTAACTTGTAGAATTGAAACTCACCTATATTTATCCATACGAGAACTGAAGTCTTTATATCTATAAGCTCCTGCCATTTGAAACAGCAACAACAATATCTGCTTTGTTTACATGCAACAGGTACGCAGTTTAGAATTAGTGTACAGATATAGGTTTATAGTCTTTCTATTTCATCCAACACCCTAAGTCACTATGTCTCTTTCTCACTAAAGAACTCAGCTTGGTCAGATGTGTAAGTAAGTAACTTGTAGAATTGAAACTCACCTATATTTATCCATACGAGAACTGAAGTCTTTATATCTATAAGCTCCTGCCATTTGAAAACAGCAACAACAATATCTGCTTTGTTTACAATGCAACAGGTACGCAGTTTAGAATTAGTGTACAGATATAGGTTTATAGTCTTTCTATTTCATCCAACACCCTAAAGTCACTATGTCTCTTTCTCACTTAAAGAAACTCAGCTTGAGTCAGATGTGTAAGTAAGTAACTTGTGGAATTGAAACTCACCTATATTTATCCATACGAGAACTGAAGTCTTTATATCTATAAGCTCCTGCCATTTGAAAACAGCAACAACAAATATCTGCTTTGTTTACAATGCAAAAGGTACGTAGTTTAGAATTAGTGTACAGATATAGGTTTATAGTCTTTCTATTTCATCCAACACCCTAAGTCACTATGTCTCTTTCTCACTAAAGAACTCAGCTTGGTCAGATGTGTAAGTAAGTACTTGTGGAATTGAAACTCACCTATATTTATCCATACGAGAACTGAAGTCTTTATATCTATAAGCTCCTGCCATTTGAAAACAGCAACAACAATATCTGCTTTGTTTACAATGCAAAAGGTACGTAGTTTAGAATTAGTGTACAGATATAGGTTTATAGTCTTTCTATTTCATCCAACACCCTAAGTCACTATGTCTCTTTCTCACTAAAGAACTCAGCTTGGTCAGATGTGTAAGTAAGTAACTTGTAGAATTGAAACTCACCTATATTTATCCATACGAGAACTGAAGTCTTTATATCTATAAGCTCCTGCCATTTGAAAACAGCAACAACAATATCTGCTTTGTTTACAATGCAACAGGTACGCAGTTTAGAATTAGTGTACAGATATAGGTTTATAGTCTTTCTATTTCATCCAACCCCTAAGTCACTATGTCTCTTTCTCACTAAAGAACTCAGCTTGGTCAGATGTGTAAGTAAGTAACTTGTGGAATTGAAACTCACCTATATTTATCCATACGAGAACTGAAGTCTTTATATCTATAAGCTCCTGCCATTTGAAAACAGCAACAACAATATCTGCTTTGTTTACAATGCAACAGGTACGCAGTTTAGAATTAGTGTACAGATATAGGTTTATAGTCTTTCTATTTCATCCAACACCCTAAGTCACTATGTCTCTTTCTCACTAAAGAACTCAGCTTGGTCAGATGTGTAAGTAAGTAACTTGTGGAATTGAAACTCACCTATATTTATCCATACGAGAACTGAAGTCTTTATATCTATAAGCTCCTGCCATTTGAAAACAGCAACAACAATATCTGCTTTGTTTACAATGCAACAGGTACGCAGTTTAGAATTAGTGTACAGATATAGGTTTATAGTCTTTCTATTTCATCCAACACCCTAAGTCACTATGTCTCTTTCTCACTAAAGAACTCAGCTTGGTCAGATGTGTAAGTAAGTAACTTGTGGAATTGAACTCACCTATATTTATCCATACGAGAACTGAAGTCTTTATATCTATAAGCTCCTGCCATTTGAAAACAGCAACAACAATATCTGCTTTGTTTACAATGCAAAAGGTACGTAGTTTAGAATTAGTGTACAGATATAGGTTTATAGTCTTTCTATTTCATCCAACACCCTAAGTCACTATGTCTCTTTCTCACTAAAGAACTCAGCTTGGTCAGATGTGTAAGTAAGTAACTTGTGGAATTGAAACTCACCTATATTTATCCATACGAGAACTGAAGTCTTTATATCTATAAGCTCCTGCCATTTGAAAACAGCAACAACAATATCTGCTTTGTTTACAATGCAACAGGTACGCAGTTTAGAATTAGTGTACAGATATAGGTTTATAGTCTTTCTATTTCATCCAACACCCTAAGTCACTATGTCTCTTTCTCACTAAAGAACTCAGCTTGGTCAGATGTGTAAGTAAGTAACTTGTAGAATTGAAACTCACCTATATTTATCCATACGAGAACTGAAGTCTTTATATCTATAAGCTCCTGCCATTTGAAAACAGCAACAACAATATCTGCTTTGTTTACAATGCAACAGGTACGCAGTTTAGAATTAGTGTACAGATATAGGTTTATAGTCTTTCTATTTCATCCAACACCCTAAGTCACTATGTCTCTTTCTCACTAAAGAACTCAGCTTGGTCAGATGTGTAAGTAAGTAACTTGTGGAATTGAAACTCACCTCTATTTATCCATACGAGAACTGAAGTCTTTATATCTATAAGCTCCTGCCATTTGAAAACAGCAACAACAATATCTGCTTTGTTTACAATGCAACAGGTACGCAGTTTAGAATTAGTGTACAGATATAGGTTTATAGTCTTTCTATTTCATCCAACACCCTAAGTCACTATGTCTCTTTCTCACTAAAGAACTCAGCTTGGTCAGATGTGTAAGTAAGTAACTTGTGGAATTGAAACTCACCTATATTTATCCATACGAGAACTGAAGTCTTTATATCTATAAGCTCCTGCCATTTGAAAACAGCAACAACAATATCTGCTTTGTTTACAATGCAAAAGGTACGTAGTTTAGAATTAGTGTACAGATATAGGTTTATAGTCTTTCTATTTCATCCAACACCCTAAGTCACTATGTCTCTTTCTCACTAAAGAACTCAGCTTGGTCAGATGTGTAAGTAAGTAACTTGTGGAATTGAAACTCACCTATATTTATCCATACGAGAACTGAAGTCTTTATATCTATAAGCTCCTGCCATTTGAAAACAGCAACAACAATATCTGCTTTGTTTACAATGCAACAGGTACGCAGTTTAGAATTAGTGTACAGATATAGGGTTTATAGTCTTTCTATTTCATCCAACACCCTAAGTCACTATGTCTCTTTCTCACTAAAGAACTCAGCTTGGGTCAGATGTGTAAGTAAAGTAACTTGTAGAATTGAAACTCACCTATATTTATCCATACGAGAACTGAAGTCTTTATATCTATAAGCTCCTGCCATTTGAAAACAGCAACAACAATATCTGCTTTGTTTACAATGCAACAGGTACGCAGTTTAGAATTAGTGTACAGATATAGGTTTATAGTCTTTCTATTTCATCCAACACCCTAAGTCACTATGTCTCTTTCTCACTAAAGAACTCAGCTTGGTCAGATGTGTAAGTAAGTAACTTGTGGAATTGAAACTCACCTATATTTATCCATACGAGAACTGAAGTCTTTATATCTATAAGCTCCTGCCATTTGAAAACAGCAACAACAATATCTGCTTTGTTTACAATGCAACAGGTACGCAGTTTAGAATTAGTGTACAGATATAGGTTTATAGTCTTTCTATTTCATCCAACACCCTAAGTCACTATGTCTCTTTCTCACTAAAGAACTCAGCTTGGTCAGATGTGTAAGTAAGTAACTTGTGGAATTGAAACTCACCTATATTTATCCATACGAGAACTGAAGTCTTTATATCTATAAGCTCCTGCCATTTGAAAACAGCAACAACAATATCTGCTTTGTTTTACAATGCAACAGGTACGCAGTTTAGAATTAGTGTACAGATATAGGTTTATAGTCTTTCTATTTCATCCAACACCCTAAGTCACTATGTCTCTTTCTCACTAAAGAACTCAGCTTGGTCAGATGTGTAAGTAAGTAACTTGTGGAATTGAAACTCACCTATATTTATCCATACGAGAACTGAAGTCTTTATATCTATAAGCTCCTGCCATTTGAAAACAGCAACAACAATATCTGCTTTGTTTACAATGCAACAGGTACGCAGTTTAGAATTAGGTGTACAGATATAGGTTTATAGTCTTTCTATTTCATCCAACACCCTAAGTCACTATGTCTCTTTCTCACTAAAGAACTCAGCTTGGTCAGATGTGTAAGTAAGTAACTTGTGGAATTGAAACTCACCTATATTTATCCATAAGAGAACTGAAGTCTTTATATCTATAAGCTCCTGCCATTTGAAAACAGCAACAACAATATCTGCTTTGTTTACAATGCAAAAGGTACGTAGTTTAGAATTAGTGTACAGATATAGGTTTATAGTCTTTCTATTTCATCCAACACCCTAAGTCACTATGTCTCTTTCTCACTAAAGAACTCAGCTTGGTCAGATGTGTAAGTAAGTAACTTGTGGAATTGAAACTCACCTATATTTATCCATACGAGAACTGAAGTCTTTATATCTATAAGCTCCTGCCATTTGAAAACAGCAACAACAATATCTGCTTTGTTTACAATGCAAAAGGTACGTAGTTTAGAATTAGTGTACAGATATAGGTTTATAGTCTTTCTATTTCATCCAACACCCTAAGTCACTATGTCTCTTTCTCACTAAAGAACTCAGCTTGGTCAGATGTGTAAGTAAGTAACTTGTGGAATTGAAACTCACCTATATTTATCCATACGAGAACTGAAGTCTTTATATCTATAAGCTCCTGCCATTTGAAAACAGCAACAACAATATCTGCTTTGTTTACAATGCAAAAGGTACGTAGTTTAGAATTAGTGTTACAGATATAGGTTTATAGTCTTTCTATTTCATCCAACACCCTAAGTCACTATGTCTCTTTCTCACTAAAGAACTCAGCTTGGTCAGATGTGTAAGTAAGTAACTTGTGGAATTGAAACTCACCTATATTTATCCATACGAGAACTGAAGTCTTTATATCTATAAGCTCCTGCCATTTGAAAACAGCAACAACAATATCTGCTTTGTTTACAATGCAAAAGGTACGTAGTTTAGAATTAGTGTACAGATATAGGTTTATAGTCTTTCTATTTCATCCAACACCCTAAGTCACTATGTCTCTTTCTCACTAAAGAACTCAGCTTGGTCAGATGTGTAAGTAAGTAACTTGTGGAATTGAAACTCACCTATATTTATCCATACGAGAACTGAAGTCTTTATATCTATAAGCTCCTGCCATTTGAAAACAGCAACAACAATATCTGCTTTGTTTACAATGCAAAAGGTACGTAGTTTAGAATTAGTGTACAGATATAGGTTTATAGTCTTTCTATTTCATCCAACACCCTAAGTCACTATGTCTCTTTCTCACTAAAGAACTCAGCTTGGTCAGATGTGTAAGTAAGTAACTTGTGGAATTGAAACTCACCTATATTTATCCATACGAGAACTGAAGTCTTTATATCTATAAGCTCCTGCCATTTGAAAACAGCAACAACAATATCTGCTTTGTTTACAATGCAACAGGTACGCAGTTTAGAATTAGTGTACAGATATAGGTTTATAGTCTTTCTATTTCATCCAACACCCTAAGTCACTATGTCTCTTTCTCACTAAAGAACTCAGCTTGGTCAGATGTGTAAGTAAGTAACTTGTAGAATTGAAACTCACCTATATTTATCCATACGAGAACTGAAGTCTTTATATCTATAAGCTCCTGCCATTTGAAAACAGCAACAACAATATCTGCTTTGTTTACAATGCAACAGGTACGCAGTTTAGAATTAGTGTACAGATATAGGTTTATAGTCTTTCTATTTCATCCAACACCCTAAGTCACTATGTCTCTTTCTCACTAAAGAACTCAGCTTGGTCAGATGTGTAAGTAAGTAACTTGTGGAATTGAAACTCACCTATATTTATCCATACGAGAACTGAAGTCTTTATATCTATAAGCTCCTGCCATTTGAAAACAGCAACAACAATATCTGCTTTGTTTACAATGCAACAGGTACGCAGTTTAGAATTAGTGTACAGATATAGGTTTATAGTCTTTCTATTTCATCCAACACCCTAAGTCACTATGTCTCTTTCTCACTAAAGAACTCAGCTTGGTCAGATGTGTAAGTAAGTAACTTGTAGAATTGAAACTCACCTATATTTATCCATACGAGAACTGAAGTCTTTATATCTGTTGTCCACTGCAGCAACCCACTGTTTAATGGCACTGGCGTGAGCATGTCCCTTTTCAACAAGACTGTCTGCCAATTGTATTAAAAGCTTCACCCGTTCCCGAGTTTCCTGCAAAACACAGAAATCAAAATTAAATACCGTATTTTCACTGGATAAGATTCATCTTTGTATCTTAAAAATGTGTCATTCATTGTTGTTTGCAGATGATCAAATAATTTTTGCAGGGGATGAAGATGATATGAAATATATGATAAATAAACTAATGGAAGAATATAAAAAATGGGGACTGAATATAAATTTACAGAAAACAGAATATATGTGTTTGGGAAAGGATGTGGATGACCTCATACTTGAAACAGGGAAAATAAAAAAAATGTGAATTTTTTAAATATCTTGGGTCAATAATTACAAGTTTACGTACCTGTGAGAGAGATGTACAGACTAAAATTGCAATGGCAAAAAATGTAACTAAGACATTACATGGAATAATTTGGAACAAAAATATTACAAAGGAAACTAAAAATGAAAATTTATAAGAGCATAATATAGAATATTTTGTCATATGGAAGTGAAACTTGGTCTTTGACGGAATTACAAAAGAATAAAATTAGAACAGTTGAATTTGATTATTTTAGAAGAAGCCTCCAAAAAAAACAAGACATGATAAAATAAGAAATGAATTCCTTTGGAGAGAAATGAATGTCACCACATCTGTTGTTAAGAGGATTGAAAATCAAACGCTTAAATGGTATGGCCATGTACAAAGAATGGAAAATGAAGGATGACCAAAAAATATATACCAATGGTCACCCCCTGGAAGAAATAAACATGTCAGACCAAAATGGAAAAGGAAAACTTATGTCAGAACTATAATGGATGATAGGAATTTGCAAGAGGGAGATTGGAAACTAAAGACGGCAAACCTTTAAGTGGGGGAAAGTCGAAGAGGAAGAAGAAAAATGTGTCTTAAAATTGGGATGCATATTATATCCATCCATGGTAATTCTGTCCAAGGGCAGGTCTTTCACTTCAATCATAGCATTTCCATGCTATGCTCTGCAGCTTTACTATGGAATTGTAGGTGTGGTAGCTACCCTTTTCACACCAGTGAAGGATGATGGTGATGATGATAATGATAAGGATGATTATGATGATGATGGCCATAAGATTTTGGGGAATGTTTGGGCCTAAAAATTTTTCTGACATTTGTCTTACAGGTGAGGAAAAACCCTGATAAAAATCTCACCCAGAAAATCTGTCCCAACCGGGGATCGAACCCGGGCCTGCTGCATGACAAGGCAGCACACTACCTCAAGACCACAGCGGTGGACGCATCTTATATAAAGAAGGTAAAGAATTTTTAAATTGAGTCAGATAAAATGTTTTTACTTTCTACCTAATAAAGTTCTGTGTTTTCATGGTACTGGTTTCAAAGGTCTTTGCCATCATCATCATTCAAACTCCAAATTCCAAAGTTGGAGTTTGATTGAGGATGAAGGCAAAGACCTTTGAAACAGGTATCATGAAACCATAGAACTTTATGAGATCAGAAGTCATTCATCATCATCATCATCATCATCCATGCAAGTATTAGATTGTGTGGCCTGTTACGATCTCAAAGAAGAATTTTCCATCCAGCGCTTTTTTGGACGTCCCAGCGATCTTCTGCCTTGGGGGCAGTAGCGAAGTATGGCTTTTGGAATTCTATGAGATGGCATTCGTTGAAGATGGGCTTTCCAGTTGTTCTGGTAGTTTTGTATATGGTGAAGAATAGATTCTACAACTCCAACTCTGCCATAATTTTCCCTGTCATTGCTTGTGCCTGGTCCCTTGCTTTGTGTACGCCGGATGTACGGCATAGAAATCGCATCTCACTTGCTGTTATTCAGCCCTTCAGTCGTCGCTTCCTACTGTCCATGCTTCACTACCATATCTTAATACTGGTCTTGCGAGAACCTTATAAAGCCGTAATCTTGTGTTCTTCTGTACTAAAGATGGTTTCATTATACTGTTAATTATCCCCGTTGTTTTTGTAAATTTTTTTTATTTTCTTTGATATATCAGCTTCATCTTGAAATGTTAAATTATAACCCAAATAATTAAATTTGTTTACTCGTTCTAAAATTTCATCATCCAAAACAATTTTGCTAGGTATAGGGTATTTCCCACAAAAGGCCATCACTTTAGTTTTCTTTGTATTGATTTCCATATTGTACCTTTTTGCAATTATATTAAAATTGTGTATAGAATACTGTAAATCTGTTTCTGTTGGAGCTATTAATACCAAATCATCTGCAAAAAGCAAAGAGTCTATTTTATGGTTTCTATTAATTTGGATAGAACCATGTCTTATCTGTCGCCAATCTTGGAGTATTCTATCCATGTATATGATAAAGAGATGAGAAGTAAAAATGTATAATTCAATTCAATTTATAAATTGTTATTTAACATTTTCCAATACTGTTATTTTAACACAGTTCCAATAATGGATCATATTATAATGATATTGTGAAAAGAAAAATTAATGTCTGAACCAGGAATCGATTAGTGGACCTCTTGTATTCCGTATGAGCATGCAAGACCACCACATTCGAGACAAGGCAAAAACATTAACAATTCTTTCCACATATACAAATCTATAATTTCTAATGTTTTTATTATTAATTTCATACATCTCAATGATGGATAAATCATATTTAAAGAGAAAAATTATACGCTCAGACCGGGACTTGAACCCGGGACCCTTGGTTTTCTAGTCCAAGTGCTCTACCATTTCAGCTACCTGAGCAAGTACCGATCTAAACGCAAATCTTTCTCTATATACGTTGTAATTCCCGCCCACCAAATGCTTGAAGCCTTTGCTTCTATCTTTGCAAATGGCGGCTCCTATATTAAGAAGACATACTCGTATTTGGGAATTATACATTACATTATAAATGCCAGTACGGCTATTTTCGATGTTTTTATTATTAATTTCATACATCTCAATGATGGGTAAATCATATTTAAAGAGAAAAATTATACGCTCAGACCGGGACTTGAACCCGGGACCCTTGGTTTTCTAGTCCAAGTGCTCTACCATTTGAGCTACCTGAGCAAGTACCGATCTAAACGCAAATCTTTCTCTATATACGTTGTAATTCCCGCCCACCAAATGCTTTGAAGCCTTTGCTTTATCCATCATTGAGATGTATGAAATTAATAATAAAAACATCGAAAATAGCCGTACTGGCATTTATAATGTAATGTATAATTCCCAAATACGAGTATGTCTTCTTAATATAGGAGCCTCATTTGCAAAGATAGAAGCAAAGGCTTCAAAGCATTTGGTGGGCGGGAATTACAACGTATATAGAGAAAGATTTGCGTTTAGATCGGTACTTGCTCAGGTAGCTCAGATGGTAGAGCACTTGGTCTAGAGAACCAAGGGTCCCGGGTTCAAGTCCCGGTCTGAGCGTATAATTTTTCTCTTTAAACTATAATTTCTATTTCGTCCACTGCCAAGTGTAGTGGTCTTGCACACTTGTTCGGAATACGAGAAGTCGACGGTTTGATTCCTAGTCCAGACATTAATTTTTATTTTCACAATATCATTATAAATTGTAAATTACCTCTTACAGGTGAGGAAACACCCCGAAAAAAATTACTCGGGAAAACTGTCCTGGCCATCGATCGAAACTGGGTCCGTTAACCCTACCTTCTTGACACCTCAACCTCAGAAGTGGATTACAAGTATGCCATGCCAGGAGAGATTACCAGAAATATCATAAAGAGAACCAGGTGGCATTGATATACGGGGTGAATCATAAATATGGCTATATGTTTGATCATGTTGTGTGATGAAAATATTACCATTACAGGAAATATGAAATTACCATTGGAAAGGCAATTATTCAAATTACAACAATGGAATAAAACAAAACAGTGTAGAACTTATGTCATTAGTCAAAATGGCATTGAATATGCAACAGCAAATTACAATTGCAGCATGGGCAATAACGTATGCTAATGATCGTGAGACCGCAAGACGTGAGTTTAACGTAGAATTGCAGCCGTCGACTGTGGGGAAGTGGAGAAACGACTGCTGGAAATGGGAAGGATGCAGAAAATCAAACCTCCTGGAAGGCCTCGCATTAGCACGGATGCAGAAACAACGAAGAGAATTGTGGAGGCATTCGACGCTAGCCCACAAAAATCAACCCGCCAAGCTGAACACGAGTAGTGATTTCTTTTGTTTTGTTCTATTGTTGTAATTTGAAGGATTCCCTTTCCAATGTTAACATCATCATATTTATGTTTTTATTATTAATTTAACATTTCTCAATGAAAGATAAATTATATTTGAAGAGAAAAATTTTCGCCTGGACCAAGACTCGAACCCAGGACCTTTGGCTTGCCGGGCCAAATGCTCTACCAACTGAGCTACCGAGGTGAGTTACAATCTAGACACAAATTTTTCTCTTATATATGTTGTAATTCCCTCTCACCAAATGCTTTTGAAACCATTGCTTCTATATTTGCAAATGGCGGCTTCTTAGTTAAGAAGACATTTATTGGGAATTTAACATTACTTTATAAAGCTAGTAAGGCTTCTAATGATGTTTTTATTATTGGTTTAACATTTCTCACTGAAAGATAAATTATATTTGAAGAGCCTTACTAGCTTTATAAAGTAATGTTAAATTCCCAATAAATGTCTTCTTAAACTAAGAAGCCGCCATTTGCAAAGATAGAAACAATGGTTTCAAAAGTATTTGGTGAGAGGGAATTACAACATATATAAGAGAAAAATTTGCGTCTAGATCGTAACTCGCCTCAGTAGCTCAGTTGGTAGAGCATTTGGCCCGGCAAGCCAAAGGTCCCGGGTTCGAGTCTCGGTCTAGGCGAAAATTTTTCTCTTCAAATATAATTAATCTTTCAGTGAGAGATGTTAAATTAATAATAAAAACATCATTAGAAGCCTTACTAGCTTTATAAAGTAATGTTAAATTCCCAATAAATGTCTTCTTAACTAAGAAGCCGCCATTTGCAAAGATAGAAACAATGTTTTCAAAAGGATTTAGTGAAAGGGAATTACAACATATATAAGAGAAAAATTTGCATCTAGATCGTAACTCGCCTCGGAAGCTCAGTTGGTAGAGCATTTGCCCCGGCAAGCCAAAGGTCCTGGGTTCGAGTCTCGGTCTAGGCAAAAATTTTTCTCTTCAAATATAAATCATCATATTTCCTTTAATAATAATATTTTCATCACAAAATACGATCAAACGTATAGCCATATTTCTGAATCACTCTGTAAAAATTATGGAAGCAGTCAACCTACTCCACATCCAGAATTAGCAACAGAGAAATCAATTTGGGAAGCCATGATCCAAAAAGGACCGAAGCACCACTGATTATTGAGTTAGTATGACTTACCTTGGCTGTTCCTTTGAACTCATTGTGTTCTGATAGTAGAGTTTCCGTCTCTTCTTTGCTCTGACCAACATTAGTGTGTGTTGACAGGTAGAACTCCCCGGTGTCATGGATCCATTCAATGGCCTGTTTGGCAGATCGTTCAAACAGGACGTATTGTTGACATTGATCTAGTCGCTTCTTGCGCTGTGTCCAGTGCTCCAGAACTTTGTTTTCTTGACTAAGCAGTTTTTCCAGAATATCTGAAAACACATATTTTAATATTTAATTTTAGGAAGTTATATTTAGAGGTTATTTTAATTATATTATTTTTAGTCTGGACATCTTACCTCAATATTAATGTTGATTTGTTCTTGAACATGTTTCAAAACAATTCTGTTTTATCATCAGCTTTCCCAGACTGGTTTTATTTATGTTGCATTATGTTGCACAACCTGGATGTCGATGTCAGCTCCATACTGTGGTTGGCCAAAGAACCTCCAAACAAGGTCACGCTCCATCGGGATATCAAAATTCATAACTCTGTTTCTGTTCTTCTGAATATAAATTTTTCCCAAATAGTCAGCTCTTTTGTATTTTCTAACTGTTTTAATAATTTAGTGTCTGAATTTATATTATGTTTTTCAGACCAAACATGAGCAGCAACTGCAGATTTTTCAATTTCTCCATTTTTAATATTTCTTATGTGTTCTTTGGTTCTAATTTTTAGGCTTCTTTTTGTTTTTCCTATATATATCTTTTCACAACACATGCATTCAATTTGATATATTCCTGACTTTTTATTTTTATCAGTTTTTTCATTTTTGTTGGTTTTTATTAGTTTATAAACAAAAATGAAAAAAAAAAACTGATAAAAATAAAAAGTCAGAAATATATCAAATTGAATGCATGGGTTGTGAAAAGATATATATAGGAAAAACAAAAAGAAACCTAAAAATTAGAACCAAAGAACACATAAGAAATATTAAAAATGGAGAAACTGAAAAATCTGCAGTTGCTGCTCATGTTTGGTCTGAAAAACATAATATAAATTCAGACACTAAATTATTAAAACAGTTAGAAAATACAAAAGAGCTGACTATTTGAGAAAAAATTTATATTCAGAAGAACAGAAACAGAGTTATGAATTTTGATATCCCGATGGAGCGTGACCTTGTTTGGAGGTTCTTTGGCCAACCACAGGATGGAGCTGACATTGACATCCAGGTTGTGCAACATAATACAACATAAACAAAACCAGTCTGGGAAAGCTGACGCTAAAACAGAATTGTTTTGAAACATGTCCAAGAATAAATCAACATATTTTAAACTAATTCTTCAAATTTTTATGTTATATCTTAAATTAACATTTTCAAGAATTGGACATTGTTTTAGGAAAGAGAACTGTATAAGTGGAAAGAATTGTTGACATTCATATCGGAGATTGGATGGTGTAATTGGTATCATACTGATACAAAGAGTCAGAGATCTGGGGTTCCAATCCCAGTCCAAGCATTAATTTTTCTTTCATCATCATCAACAACAAGGATTAATTACTTATTTTAGGAATTCTCACTAAGAGGTATATTCATTCATTAAGGTAGAATATTTTTATCACTCACCTCATATTGTTCTTCTTATTTGATTATAAACTAGTTTCGGAACATAGTTTCTGTTCCATCCTCAGTATCATCATGACCGTTGTTCTGTCGTCTTGAAGAGTTGTCCTTCTCTCCTTCCATTGGCTGACTGAAAAACCTCGAAACCAGGTCATTCTCACCGGGAATTTCAAAGTTCATTAATTTCTTCTTTTTGCTCTTTTGAATGTAGATCTTTTCCCAAACAGTAAGTTCTTTTGGTTTTTCTATTTGAATCAGGGATTTATCAAATTAAATGTGAAGAATGTGAGAAATTCTACATAAGAAAAACTAAAAGAAATTTGAAAACTAGAATAAAAGAACATCTCAGGAATGTCAAGAAAGGGGAAGTAGAAAAATCTGCAGTGGCTGCCCATGCATGGTCTGAAAAACATCTTATCGAGAAAGAAGCAAAATTATTAAAACAAATAGAAAAACCAAAAGAACTTACTGTTTGGGAAAAGATCTACATTCAAAAGAGCGGAAAGAAGAAATTAATGAACTTTGAAATTCCTGGTGAGAATGACCTGGTTTCGAGGTTTTTCAGTCAGCCAATGGAAGGAGAGAAGGACAACTCTTCAAGACGACAGAACAACG
This sequence comes from Diploptera punctata, assembly GCA_030220185.1. Taxonomy (NCBI): domain Eukaryota; kingdom Metazoa; phylum Arthropoda; class Insecta; order Blattodea; family Blaberidae; genus Diploptera; species Diploptera punctata. Next base: position 641,752 of record JASPKZ010010275.1, read on the forward strand.
GTCGTGATGATACTGAGGATGGGACAGAAACTATGTTCCGAAACTAGTTTATAATCAAATAAGAAGAACAATATGAGGTGAGTGATAAAAATATTCTACCTTAACAAGGATTAAGCCCAATGGCCTGTTCCAATCTCATTATAGGTCGAATTGGTCCTTCTACCTCTGCAATGGTCTTCCCAACAATCTTCTACCTTTTGGTTTATAATTATACATTCTTTCTGGTATGCGCTATTCATTCATTCATAATACGTGCTAAAGGTAAGCATTTTGATAGTGATTGTTATTTTTAGGCCTCTGTGGACTATGACCTCGACGTGGTGGGGTGCCGAGTACTCAATGAACCAGACGACTAAATCGGGGAAGTTTAGCTTTAATAGTGAGTGGAGAACATATTTTAATCGACTCACCTCATACATTTTCAAACTTCTTTGATACCGACGGTTTCAGACAATATCATGTCCTTCATCAGTCATGGCGTCCACTGATGAAATTCCGTGATTGTTGATTTCTTTAGTGACATCACCTCTTGTGCTGCCATCTTTGGTTGGGATTATAAACTTTGTAATTAAATTTTTATCCACCGGAATATCGAAATTCATAGTTGGATAAACCGTTGGAATTGACAATTTGGGAAATGATATTCATTCAGATAAAGCATCATAGGATTGAAAAAGAAGCAAAACTTTTGAAACATCTATCTAAACCTTTAGATTTAACAGTTTGGGAAAAAATATATATTCAAAAAAACCATACTAGAACTATGAACTTCGAAATTCCAGATGAACCTAGTTTGATTACAAAGTTCTTCAAAAATACAACAGATGGCGGTTTAGAAAATGATTCATTAAAATGAACACCAGATGGCAGTTTAGAAAATAATTCTTTAAAAGAACATCAGATGGCAGTTTGGATAATTATCAACAAAAGTAAAAATTGACAATCGTGAAAACAGCTGATCATGGTGACAAGAAATTGCCGATACTGCAGTGCTGTATTTAAAGAAATATAGAAGTATGAGGTATGAAATAATCACGATTAATTTAATTCTTATGAATTTGAACCTCATAATGTTAAAAATTCCCAAATTTAATATATAAATTTATTTTCTTCTTCCATACTCTCATTTTTGTTGAATATGATTGTTCATTTTGTTGGATTCTTATTTGAAATAGTCTATTAAAAAGACAAATTATGAGGTGAGGTTTATAAATTTTAAATATTGATACCTCATAGTGTTGCTACCTACTAAGTTTATATTAAAACAATATTGAAAAATGTAATTAAAATATCTTACTTACTTTTAACTCTGTTTTCAGAGTTGCGAGAGCTGGCTTCACCCTGGTAGTTGTAATACTGCAAACTGCGACCCGTATACTTGAGGAAAGTTTCTGCTGTACGACGTGCAAGGGTACAAGCTTTAAGGAAAGCTTCTTTCTGCTCCTGATGCTTGTTGATGAGTTGAGATACTGCGGTCGCCTTGTCAGTACCACTAGATGAAGCATTGCTGCTCACTGCAGTCATCTTATCAGCAGGAGTACCACCTCCGCACCAGTCCTCGTCGCGCTTGTACTCTCTTTCCAAACTGTCCAGCACTGAACAAACCTGCACAAATATCATTACTTAACGGGCTTCCAATATAAAACCGGACCGGCCTCACGGAGTTTCACCCGGCACGCAGTGCTGTCTCTTCCTCCCGCAATTCACCCTGCCTGCCACCCGTCCTTGAACTGTTTCTTACTTTATAGAAAATGCTGGAAATGTTGTCCTTAGACAATGAACACGTGTACACTTGTAAGGTTTGAGTTTTAACAATTTTGTTGCTGTATGTGCAGAAGATACTGAAATCCCAACTTGTTGTGTTAATTTCGGTAATGATTTTTGTGGTGAACGTTCCAAATTTTCGCCAATTTCGTCTAATTTTTCTTCGGTGAGAACCGTACGCCTTCGCGTGTACTTATTTTGTACTGAACCAGTGGTCTCAAATTTAGTCACAAGATCGTGGATTGTCGATCTGGAAGGAGGTAATTGTCCAGGGAAGTTCCGAATAAATTCCTCGCGAAAGCGACGAGCTGATTTGTATTTATAATAACATTTACACACATAAATGCGCTGCTCTAATGTCAGCTGACGTCTCATCTTGCCGAATGGTAGTAAACTGACTAGTTCAAGGACGAGCGGTTGGCAGACTGAAATGCGGACGAGGAGAGAGCGCTGCCTGACGGGTGAAACCCCGTGAGGCCAGTCCGGGTTTATATTGGAAGCCCGGTACAAACACTAGTAAAATAAAACTATCAAAGAATATCAAAACAACAAGCACAGAGTTGATATCAAAATCCCAATAAAATGATTGTTGATGGTAAATAATTTTAATTTCCAAGACTCTTGGGATAAAATTAAAGTGGTTAACAAAAAAAAATCATCTCCAACACATTTAGAATAAAACTAGAGTTATCTACAAAAAAAAATAATTTTACCATCAAAAGCGTGGGGCGCTTTTTATAGTTTTTACGTTTTCTTCTTAGAGACTTTACTTTTACCAATATCTGTTTATTATCAAATATATTAATTGATATAGAGCACCCCACGCTTTTGATGGTAAAATTATTTTTTTGTAGATAACTGTAGTTTTATTCTATATGTGTTGGAGATGATTTTTTTGTTGACCACTTTAATTTTATCCAAAGCGTGTTGCAAATTAAAATTATTTTTCATTTTTTAGTTCGGTTTTGTAATAAAGCGTTGTGTTGTTAGTTTTTTTACTATTAACTATTATTTATTTTTTAGTTTTAATATTTTACAGAATAAGATAAAAATATACACATCTTTAAATTCGATACTATTGTAGTATGAGCTAAAAGTAATACTCTACTAAAACAAAATCCTCCGAGCCGGATTTGAAACAGCGACCTATGGTTTACTGAAATTATATACCACTACAGTCCACCGCTCTACCAAATGAGCTCTTACAACGATTGAGTAAGAAGTTGATAAGTCCGCAACCTATTGTACCGGATTTTATTATTTTAATTTTCTGCTGATTCTGGCGAGGAATTTAGAAACATTTGTGAATTATTATATTGTCATTGGTCCTTTACAAGTATACAAAGTTTCAAGTCGATCCAATGATTTTAAGTGGGTGAAAATCGTATTGAAAGATTCCGTTACATAATTACACAAACGCTTTTTTTATTTTCTGATGATTCTGGCCAGGAGTTTGGAAAACAGTTATGAAATTATTGTATTGTCATTGGTCCTTTACAAGTATACAAAGTTTCAAGTCGATCCAATTATTTTAAGTGGGTGAAGATTGTGTTGAAAGATTCCGTTACACAATTACACAGATATTGGTATTGATTTTCTGATGATTCTGGCCATGATTTTAGAAAGCAATTATGAAATTATTGTATTGTCAATGGTTCTTTACAAGTATACAACGTTTCAAGTCGATCTAATGATTTTAAGTATGTGAAAATCGCATTGAAAGATTCCATTACATAGATAGATAGATATAGGTCAAGCTAATATAAAGCGTATAAAAATCAGAAATATATCAAATAAAATGTCAAGACTGTGATAAGATATACAGGGTGTTTCATAAAGGATGGCGCAAACTTAAATGGTTGATAATAGAAGAACAATGTCCCAATAAACATGGGTCCGCAAACGAGCCGTTTGCAAGATAATTACGAATATATGGTTACAAGCCATTGCAATTTTAGTCTGTACATCTCTCTCACAGGTACCTAAACTTGTAATTATTGACCCAAGATATTTCAAAAATTCACATTTTTTAATTTTCCCAAACACATATATTCTGTTTTCTGTAAATTTATATTCAGTCCCCATTTTTTATATTCTTCCATTAGTTTATTTATCATATATTTCATATCATCTTCATCCCCTGTAAAAATTATTTGGTCATCTGCAAACAATAATGAATGCAGTACTTTTCCTCCTATAGGAATATCCATTACAGAACATTTTTTATACCGTAAGTTAAGAGCCTGGTCTAAATAAATTTTTACTGATTTCAAATTGCTTAAAATCACCTCCCCCACCATTTATCTACATCACCTGAATTGTGAATTTGCAATGATAATAACAACACCCATACAAGTGACCAATCCTGTCTGCAGCATATAAACATGGAGATATATTAATAATTACCTGTTCTTTATTTAACTTTCACAGGGAAAGAACACTATGAGGTTTAATTTAATAATTAAATTAATGTTTTTATTACCTCACCTCCTTCTTCTTCTATACTGCAGTTTCGGAGCTTATCTCCATCGTCAGTAGCCTCTGGTCGACCGGTGTTATGTCGTTTCTTGGCGGTTTCCTTCTTACTTCTGACGATGGAGATAAGCTCCGAAACTGCAGTATAGAAGAAAAAGGATATGAGGTGAGGTAATAAAAACATTAATTTAATTATTACCTGTTCTGCTGTCTTGTAGAAATTGATGCTTGCAGTTACTAGCTTATGCCTCTCTTCAGCACATGTTACCAGCTGTTGCCATCTCTTGGTCACTTCCTCAGCTATTTCTCTAACACTTTGAGGATCGTAATGATTTGCGCTGATCAGAGCTTCTGCCCTATGTTTCACCTGTACTGCTGACGTATGTGTTTTCTGTAACAAAATCAAACACATTTTCTGCATGAATGGGTATGAATGTCTAAATGGTTCAGTGGTCAGAGCATCAGTATGAAAAGCTGAAGGTTCAAGGATTGAATCTCAATTCAGGCAGATATTTTTCTATGTTAATGGAATTAAATGATTTTTATATATTAAATTTGGGAATTTTTAACATTATGAGGTTCAATTAATAAGAATTAAATGAATCGTGATTTCTTCTTACCTCATACTTCTATGTTTTTTAAACACAGCACTGCAGTATCGGTGACCCATTGTCACCATCGTCAGCTGTTTTCACGACTGTCACCAGATGGCAGTTTGGATAATTACCGGCAAAAGAAAAAATTGACAGTCGTGAAAATAGCTGACGATGGTGACAATGGGTCGCTGATACTGCAGTGCTGTGTTTAAAAAAACATAGACATATGAGGTAAGAAGAAATCACAATTCATTTAATTCTTATCTTAGGAATTAATGAGTCATAAATTACACTGGTCAACATGATTTTTATCTCATGAGTACCAATAGTTGTACTTAATGCAGTTGTTTTATCGTGTTTTCAAATATGTATTCGGAATTTCTCCATCACCCACAGATTTTTTTATTTCAATTAATGGATTTAAATAATTATTTTTTTAATTAACCTAGATTTCTTCCCGGAAAATCTTGGCGCAGTGAGCAATGAGCACGGGGAACACTTTCATCAGGAGATTTCAGCTATGGAAAAAAGTTATCAAGGCAAATGGAATCCTAATATGCTGGCCGATTATTGTTGAACCATCAAAAGGGATGCTCCACAGGCGAAATATAGCAGAAAATCGTCATTTCTTAGTTTCTAGATGAGTCTGAATGTTCGAATATTGTGTAGTTATGAATGTAGAAAATATTAAAATTTTTGAAATTATAAATGCCTGAGAGAGAAGAGATAAAAATAGGAATCATCATCATCAATGGCAGTCATGGATTAGGCCATTGGCCTGTTCCGCTTCAGGAAAGAAATTGATCCCTCCATCTCTTCTTAGGTCTTCCTGGGTCTCTTCGCCCTGTGGGTCTGTAGTTCAATAGCTGCAGAGGTAGTCTATTGTTTGGCATCCTCAGAAGGTGTTCATGCCAATTATTTTGATATTTTTGAATGATTTCAGTTATTGCTGGTGTATAAAAATAGAAAGATTTTTATTATTTTTTCTCATTATTAATTAAAAAGGTTTGGTTAATAAATGATACTTGGAGGGTATGTATAATTAGAATGATCATTAGGGTTAAAAGTGAATAAATAACAAAGTAAATTAATCACATATTTTCACCCATAAGCACGGCTGCAATTATTCATCCAGAAACCTTGCATGATGGAGAAAAACTGATATCACATTTGAATTCAGGAGAAAAAATACTATCAGAATCACATATTTTTCTTTCTGAGACAAAAAAAAGTTTATTTTTTGTTGGTCAGTGTTATCTCAGCTCATACATTCCATGTTCTTCACAGCAGAGGGCAGCTGTTTCTGAAACAGTCATTCCTATCTTCAACCATATTTCTGACTTAGAAATATGGCTGAAAATGGAACAACTGTTCCAGAAAATTCAGTCCACTGCTGTGAAGAACATGGAGTGTATCAGGTGAGATAATTTACGACTCATTTATTTATTTTTTTAATTTGAAAACCTCATAATATTAATTTTCATATTTTTTTATGAAATTTTTCTATGTTTTTCTTTAAATTTATCATTCACATACAAGGACAACTAAATATTTTTAACATCTCTGAATTACCAACCAAACTATTTTTCCTTTTAAATTAGGGAAAATTGTTTTAAATTCTATTTTATATGCTGAACACAGCTTCTGAAGATGAATTACAAAGAGAAATATATAAAATGCACAGAAGTTATGTAAAAATATAATCTACATATATCAACAAGCAAACCTGAGATTTCAGCCAAGGCAGCCACATGTCTATCAAAAATGAATTTAAGTTCAAAACAAAAATTTTTCTTACCTCAATTGCTACTTGAAATTGTTCATGTTCCTTTTTTAATTGCTCTGCATCTTGAAGACAACTTGGTATCGCAAAACTGGCCATGAGCATCGCTTCACCGTTGCGAATCCAGCTTACAACCTGAAAAAAACAGATTTAATTATTTCCTGATAATTTACTCAGCAGGTAAATATTAATGAAGATAAGATTACATTCATACCTGTAACCAATTCTTCACGATATTGGTTGGACACTCATCGCATTGTCATCATCATCCTCTTATCGTGACCCCTTTCAGAAGGTCAATTCCAAATATGCCTCCAACCACCTCTATCTTTCCATGCTTTCCTTCTTTTTAGTTCTTCTCAGACATGTCCTCTTTCTTCACTTGATTATTAATGAGTTGGTTATTTTGATTCACCTCATATTTCTTAATTTTTATGCAGACCTGGTTTTGTCGCTTTTGCATGATATTGTCAATGCATCCAACTCTTCTTCCAGTTGGAAGCATTGACAATATTGTGCAAAAGTGATGAAACCAGGTCTGCATAAAAGTCAAGAAATATGAGGTGAGTCAAAAATACCAACTCATTAATAATTAACCTTTTGACTGCCGAGTTTCCCTTTTGCCAGCTGGGGTGTGGGTGCCAGGTTTTTTTTAATTTAAAGTACTACGCCATACTATATAATATAAACCTATATAAAGTATATTTAACTGTCTACATGCCATGGTAAATTTAATTTAAACTCACTATTATATATTTTTTTAAAGGTTAGGTGGTATTGCTTCCACTTGTAAAGATCCCAGGTTCGAATTCAGCACGGTGTCTTTATTGAAATTTGTTATCACTATCACTAAAACAATTATTCTACTGAATACTTTTGATGGTATTATCACTGAACACTTATAATATTAAATATTGTTGAACATTTTTTATGGTCCTGGTTCGAATCAATTCCAGTCAAACGTCTGTTTTATGCCACGTGTTTCGTCTGGCGCGACACGCCCACCACTGTCACTCACACCCTGTTCATTTAGGTCTACATCACTTGCTTTACTATTTACAGGCTTAGATTGTAATAATGTTCTCTTAGAAACAGGACTACTATCACATTCGTCAAACGAATAACCATTTGATGAACTGTTACTGTCACTCTCATCTTCTGATAAAACTGACACATTAAACTCGCGTATTGTATTTTCGTTAACTTCGAGACATGAATCACTGTGTTCCACAGTACGACCTACCCCTTGGTTAGGTATCTTTTCAACTAAAAATAAAATAAATACAGAGAAAATCCTGAAATTGCAATATTCCATAGCAAAAAAAAAAAGGCCTTGAAACATGAATGTACACCCTCCTTCAGAAAACCGATTTACAACCAGCCTGTACCGTTATTCTGTAAGGGATGTGCAAAGTATTTCTAAGAAAGGATGTACAAACACAGAATGAAAAATAATTTTAGTTTATTGAAGTAAAAACTTCGGGAAAAAAATATTTAAAGTAATAAGATTGAAAACCGGAGCCTGCCGGGCGTGGTGTACCGCTGTACACACACTTTCCGGCGCATGCCGGGCATGGCGTTCAAAAGGTTAAAAGAAACCTCATAGTGTTATTTCCTACATATATTAAATTTTCTTCACTTGGTTAATCCATCTTTCTCATGGTCTGCCTCATTGTTGTTTTCCTTATATCTTGAGATTTAATAGTCTTTGTGGTAGTATTTCCTTTTCCATTCTTTTTAAATGTCCAAAACTATTTTAGTCTATTTTTTTTTCTAGGTCTGTTGTTAATTTTTCTAAATTTAATGTCTGCCTGATTTTTGTTGTTTTTTATTCTATCTCTCCTTATTTTATGTATCATTTCTCCCAAGCCCGCATGTATCATTTCTCTGATCCCACATCCATGTCATGGGAGGTGGTTAGCTCAGAGTAAGGAAGAGCTTGTTAGGATGATGTACATTAGGCTGATGTGCATCAGGTTGATGTGCAAGCCCGACAAGAAACCTGAAACAAGTGAACTAAAGGGGCTCCAGTGAAGCCACATCAGGCTTAACAAGTCGGTGGTGGATGATGAAATGCTTTGAAAAAAAAAATAGGCCTCAGACATTAACACAGAAAAAACAAAAACAAAAACTGGTCACATACTGGCTGAAATTCCATAAGAAATTTTCAACCAGATCAATTCCCGTAGCTCTAAACCAAGGCACCATGCCTCAAACTGCTCGGCTGCAATGTGGGACACTTTAAAAATTAATCTATCTATTTACAATAATGTAAACAGCTCTATATTGGGCCTTAGCCTATCCTTTGTATTACTAGACCAAGTTTATTTCCAACCATTCAATGCCTGATTGGCTCAAATTTGAGCTTTGGCCTCTTTTAACTTATGTCTCCAATCATTTCTATTGTGCGCAGCAAGCGTTCCGCTGCAACACTTAAGTAGATTTGCAGCATCTTCCCTAATACCATTCTCTCATCCTCAAGTTTTCAAGTGTTCTTTTTATAAATTCTCTTAGAATATTTTAGGTTAAGGATGGCAATAACCCAATAACCTAACAGGTAGATAGTTTCCCCCTCAATGCACTCTCGTTAGGTAAATATTGTATTTTTCCACCTCATGCATCCCCGTTAAGCGAATAGCTCTAAGGTATGTCCCATTGTATTATGCTCCGGCTCTAAGGCTTGGAGAAAAGTTATTTGCTTCTTTTCAATACAAACATTGCTGAGTGACAAAGAGGGTTGATGGCTCAAGCTTTATTTCTCTGTCTCACACCTGGTGCTGAAACCGGCAATATTATTTTTGATGTTGGTGACACTGAATTCAGTCTGCAGTCCTCATTCACAGACAGGTGCTTCAAAGACAAAGTGGTGCAGTAAGTGCATGTGGCTTTTTTTATCTTTAGAATAGTTTTTAAGATATCTAAAGAGCGGACAACAGTAAAATACGAACTGACCAATTTTGTGAAAGAATTTGGCGCGGTAATATTCTCAAGTGACGATTCTGCTCTTTGTAAAAAGGCAAAACAAATTCCAAAAGCATCTATTACATCTTCGCATGCTGTAGATACCATATGTTTATATTCTTAACGTAAGACTGTAAAAAGTTATGTTGCAGTCCATTTTTTTGTAAGAGCCTATTTTGAATTTTTACGGCCTATATTAATGATTTTTAGTGCCTTTTTGCCTGCCTATTTTCAATTTTTTAAGTGTCTAACATCCAGACTCTATTAGAACTCTAAAGACAGGGAAGTCTGGTGTATGCTTCTGAAGACTGCCAAGGCCCATATAGGGCTGTCGAACCATAGATGATGATGTCAGTCTGGGCTATAGCAAATATGTTTCCTATCACTACCGAGGTAATAACTTACTTGGTTAGCATCATTCTGGAACTGACACAACTGGACACATTGTTCTAACTTGACACGTTTAATCTCCGCCAGATCTTCTAAGTCCATCTCACGTTCATGCAGGAATTCCAGAAGCACCTGAACTCGAGTCTGGGCAGAATACTGACTGTCCGCCATTAATGACATTCCTGATGTTTCAAATGCCTGAAAAAAAAAAACAAAAGTACATTATCAATATGACAGTGACAGCTCATGGTATCAGATAATTTTCAAAAGCAGTTAGAAGCAAAATATAGAATTATTAATAATAATAATAATAACAATAATAATAATAATAATAATAATAAATTATTTATTTATTCTGACAGAGTTAATAATGCCATAAGGCCTTCTCTTCCACTCAACCAGCACAAATATATATACACCGTGTCCCATTTAAACCTCCCACATTTTAATTAATCATAACTCTCAAAGTATGCAGAATTATGAAATGAGGTTGGCATTAAAAGAAAGAGAAACTTAAGGAATTTTTGTTTTCATTGTTGCAGCTTAATTCATCTGTCGCATTTTTGACAATAATGGCATAAAACAAAATGGCGAGCATAAACTGTTTTCTGGTATGCAGAGACAAAGTCAATAATTACTGTGCAAAGAAATTACCAGAGAGAATATGGAGGAAATGGACCTGATGGGAAGACTATTAAGGCATGGCTTGAGAACTTTCTGGTGACTGGAAGCATTAAAAAAGAAAAGGTGCTCATACACGTGTTTCAGAAGAAAAGATTGAAGAAATGGTGCACATATAGAGGTGTTTTAATGTGTGGCAATGAAAATTCTTTGAGCTTTCTCTTTTGTTTAATACCGGCCTCATTTAATAATTCTGCATACTTTGTTAGTTATGATTAATTAAAAAGTGGGAGGTTTGAATGGGACACCCTGTATATAGTATAAATTAGATATACAATATAATAATTATAATGAATTAAAAAGACATGTCTTAAGAATGGAAGATGAGCGATGGCCGAAGCAACTATATGAATGGCATCCGAACAGAAAGAAGAAAAGAGGGAGACCAAAGTTAACATGGAAGGAAAACATGAAGACAGTAATGCAAGCTAGAGGGCTAAGCATCGAAGATGCCCAAGACCGTAGGCTTTGGAGGTTTGGCACGGGAAGACGGCAGCAGCTATAAAAACCCGAAGATAGATAGATAGATAGAAAAAGACATTAAAAATGTAATGTAAATTTCATATGCATACAAAAATTTATACAATAAACATAATAATAATAATAATAATAATAATAATAATAATAATAATAATAATGTTTGTTGTTGTTGTTGTTGTTGTTTGATCCCACAACAGACCCGGAGGCCCTTGAGGTAGTAGGAGGTTAAGGTTCCCACTTTTTCTAGACAATCAGCACTTTTTAATAATAATAATAATAATAATAATAATAATAATAATAATAATAATAATAATAATAATAATAATAATAATCCCCTCAGGGGTCCTCATCTAGAGGATATGTGGATGGCGACCACAAGGTGCCCAAGCTGTGCAAAACATTTCTTCTACTTACTTGTGTTTTACACTCTTTTAACTTTACTATCTAACCTCTCTTGGTTAACTCTTGTTTTTTTCGACCCCGACGCTATTAGGGCATCCGAGAGCTAGGGAGTCTTTTCTTTCTTCCATTTCTTCTTTCCTTTATTTTCTTTTCTTCTCCAGAAAAGTCTGACCAGAGGCTATAAGATGGCAGCCCCATCACTGGTCTTGCCTTCCTTTGGCCAGCAACCAATCGAAGGGACTATTATTATGCTTTCAAGTCTTATACGAGAATTTCCCTCAAACGCTGGAGGGAAAATTTTCTATAGGATCGTAACAGGCCTTGGCCTAATACTTGGAAGGAAGAAGAAGATAATAATAATGTTTGTTGTTGTTGTTTGATCCCACAACAGACCCGGAGGCCCTTGGGGTAGTAGGAGGTTAAGGATCCCACTTTTTCTAGACAATCAGCACTTTTTAATAATAATAATAATAATAATAATAATAATAATGGGGATTATATGTTGCAATTCAAATAAAAAAGTGAAAAACACACACTTTATTGTTGCAGTATGTGAATAATTTACCTGAGACAAATACATAATTATGTTGATTCCCCCCCCCCCCAAAAAGTAAGATATGTCTTAAAATGAAGTGAGAAATTGAGCTCAAAGTAAGCTAAAATCAGCATATATGGAATGTAAAATATGTATTATTGTATATCTGGCTTAACTTGGCAAAGAGACAGATGGAGATATAAGGGTATATCCTTGACCGTTTTTGCACAGATACAAAAGAAGTAACCCACCCTGTTGACAGTTTTCCTCTTCCCCCTTCACCCTATTAACATCTGGTGAAGAAACACAGAAAAACACTGGTGCGAGTGAGAGAGGTGAGCACAGTTGTCTCTTTCTACAAATCTCTTACAAAGTTAAGCCAGACGAACTATAGTCATAGCTCAGACAGTGTTGCCAACTTAACCTGCTAACAAACAATTGAATGCTAAACTAATCTGGTACACTAACTTGCCTATTTTCCCACCCCAATTTGCTCACTAATATAGGTGGACTCCTGGAATAGAATCCCCTTACATGTGAGTAAACATTGGCAATTGGCCTAGCAGGAACATGTGTTATCACATTGGCCAACAAGATGCTAGTGGTCACTTATTCTCTGATCTAATATTTACTGGTGACACGTAACATAAAATAACCCGGAAACTAATATTTTCAACTAAGTATACTATGATCTAAAGAAGAACTGGGGCATGGGAGCTCCTTGTAGAAAAACCAGAGGGAAAGCACCCAGTAGGCAGGCCAAGAATGAGATGAGAGAATAATATTAACCATAATTTGAAGGAAATAGATTATACAGGGATGATTGGTAAACATTAGGTCAGGATAAGGATGTATGGAGAGTTGTCCGCGCTGCCATGAACCTATGGGTTCAACGGTGCTGATGAGTTAGTTATAGGTGGACTTCTGGCATAGAATAGCCAAGTCATTTTACATAACTTGGGAGATTTCTCTCTGTAAGCCTATTTCTTCACACATCCACCCAAGAATCTCAATATGGAGATTAGAATAGACTAAAAATTGGATACAATTGTCTCAGTACTCTGAAACAACGTATAATGACACCTGTATTGTCCCATTGGATATAATAACATACCTTATTTAGTAATGAGCTTGCTTTATATAACAACATATACAGTCCTTTTGATATGCTTAACTTTATTTTACGTGAAAACATTTATTCCTTCGTCACAATAATTGCTGATCAAACTCTCTTGTTCGTAAAAAATACAGATAGATTCAAAATCGCTTAAGATTCCGAGACTATTTCCCGAACAAAACACTGAAAACATCACAGCAAGAACAAGTCTGATCGTGTTTTTAGCGTCAATTGTTGTTTGCCAGTATGTACAGGCGCATGCGCGTGATTGTCATGATTCTGCCATAGAAGAAATACATAATCTTGATTTGTTCTATGGAGGAAACAGTAATACTCCGAGCGAGTTCGTTCAAGCGATAAAATTTGAGACTCGTATTCGGAAGGTCTCTAGTTCAATCGTCAGCGCAAACCAACCTGGCTGTCGCTTCATTTTTCTTTTTGCCCTAATTTTCCTAATCATCAAGGCAAATACTGGGTTGAAATTTTATCATCTGGATCCATTTCATAGCGTCTTTACGCATTCAGCAACTGCATAAAACACTGGCACTATCGAATCCGGACATGACCTCTCCACATATCCCTATCCTGAACTAACGTTTTTCGATCAAACCTGTATAATTTACCTCTCTTAAATCATAGTTAGCTTTTTTCTCTCATTTCATTATTGCATACGAAATGACCGCTTTTTCTCTGCCTTTCCTAAACATTTTCCATACCCAGGTATATAGCTCACTACTATATACTCTTTTCTATTCACATGTTTGTCCCGCTCCCCTTGGCCCAAAAATATTCTTACAAACTTTATTATCAAATACTCGTAATCTTCTTTTCCACCAATAAAATAAAATACCATGATTTGCATCCTTAAAACCGGAAGAATAATCGTTTTATATATTTTGGTTTAATTTTTTTAGAGAATTTTCGCGAAATTTTACTCCAGTGGAATCCATATCCGCGTTTCCTCAAGGTTGTATTTTTACGGTGAAAGATCAAGTATATAATTCAACAGTGAGAAGTACTGTCACACATGGAGCTGAAGTATGAAAATTCAACAAAAACTTATGTCGATGGAAATGGATTTCTTGAGGAGAGCGAAAGATGTTCAAATTAAAAAAAAAAATCTAAATTAACTATTACGAAAAAAACTGAATATTAAATACTCAAAAGTATATTATATAAGAAATAAGCAATTAAAATGATATGGGCATGAACGACGAATGCAAGAAGAAAGGTTACCCAGAAAAACATTGGAATGGTGTCCATCTGGAAGAAGAGAGAAAGGAAGAACTAGAAACTAATGGATACAAGAAATATGAACTGGAATGAGAACAAGAGGACTGGAGAACATGGAGTGGATGGATAGTGACGAGTGGAGAAGGAAAATAAAACTTTAAGAATAGAAAGATGTGTAAACATTGAAAATCTGAATATAAACAAATAAAAATAAAATATCTTATTGTAAATATAATGGACATCGCTTTGGGTCTTTACGACTTGATAAGAAGATGCTATGTATGCATCACAAACACTCTAAGCACATACACAGTAGAAAAGTAAGAAAACAGATAAGAAACTGGACTATTCTATTTTTTTGGACTCTGGTTTCGCAGAGAACAAATAAAAAACACGTAAATTAAAGGAATTACTTGATTTGTAATCAGATTTTTCTGATTGACGGAATATATTTCCTTTGTTAATTAAATCGTATATAACCAGTTACGTTGCGATTTTTTTTAAATTATGACTTTCAGATAAATATCTACGCAGATGATCAAGTACTTCTAGCGGAGAATGAAGATGATTTGCAGAGATCAGTGTTTAAACTGCAGAATACCCTGGAAAAATACAACATGAAAATATCTGAAAATAAAACCAAATCCATGGCAATCACTGGAAAGGAACTTTCGAGAGTAAAAATAATAATAAATAATAAACCAATAGAACAAG
This sequence comes from Diploptera punctata, assembly GCA_030220185.1. Taxonomy (NCBI): domain Eukaryota; kingdom Metazoa; phylum Arthropoda; class Insecta; order Blattodea; family Blaberidae; genus Diploptera; species Diploptera punctata. The sequence goes on from JASPKZ010010275.1 coordinate 656,883, forward strand.
TAACACACTTTAATTATTTAGGTAATAATATATCACAGTTTCATAATCAAAAAGATGTGGAAACAAATTTAGAAAAATATAACAGATTAAATGGTATAATTAGGAGAAATTTTGGAAAACAAATGAGGAAAGAAATCCAATTGAGATTTCATAATGCCATAGCCAAACCTGCTCTACTATACGGAAGTGAATGCTGGACACTTCGAGCAAAAGATAAATCCCGCATTAATAGTTCACAAATGAGATTCCTCCGATCACTAACTGGAGTAACATTAAGGGATAGAATGAAAAGTGATGAGATAAGGATGCAGTGGAATAGTAGGGAAATGGTTGAACATATACAAAATTATCAGATTAAATGGTTCCAACACGTCCAGAGAATGTCAAATTCCCGTTTACCAAAGATGATTTACCACCTCAACCCTAAAGGCAAAAGAGGCCTCGGAAGCCCCCTTCAACCGATGGAAAGATCAGTTTTTGTAGTCGCAGAACGGGCATCATCACCCAATACTGCATTCGGAAGAAGAAGAAGAAGAAGAAGAAGAAGAAAGATAAATATCTATTTCCAATGTTTCGGTTTCGCTGATTTTCTTAGAATACTTTCCTCGTTTCATTTCAATGGCATATAATGGATAGGTCCACCGCTGTGGTAACGAGGTAGCGTGCTGCCTTGTTACACAGCGGGCCCGGGTTCGATCCCCGGTCGGGATAGTTTTTGTGGGTGACTTTTTATCGGGTTTTTCCTCACCTGTAAGACAAATGTCAGGAGAACTTTACGGCCCAAACGGTCCTCGAAATCATATGGCCATCATAATCATCACTATCGTCTTCATCATCACCCTTCACTGGTGTGGAAAGCAACGGAAAGCTACCACACCTATAATTCCATAGTAAAGCTGCAAGCATAGCATAAAAATGTTATGATTGCAGTAAAAGACCTGCCCTCGGACAGAATTACTATGGATGGATTATTAAATTAATGCAAACACAGGAATAGAATCTCACTTCTGGGGTACTTTTAACCCTTAAATTAAAAATGTATCTTATTGGATACATTGATTTCATTTATTTAATGTTGTTTTTAGATCCATAGAAAAACAAACGAGTAAAAATTACTTACATTTATGTCAAATTACGCAATAATGTATAATAATAACACAGTTTAACATGAATTTATTTTCCTTGCGGTCCGGAACAATTAAATAACTGGCACGAGAAAATATTGTACTGACAATTTAAGGGTTAACCCTAGAAATTATTCTAATTATACACACACTACAGATTTATTTTATTAACCAAACTTTTTAAATTAATAATGAAAAAAAAAATCTTACTATTTATATCCCTTCTTTCTTTAGGAGGGCTACCCCCATTCCTAGGTTTCCTCCCAAAGTGAATAGTTATCCAATCTATACTATTCAACTCTCTTAAGGTATGTCGACTAGACTATCAAACAGCAATCTCAGTGGAACAATTGAAGTCCCTACCGCTGACCAATCAGAAGACAGATATAACGTACAGTCGACTAGACCATCAAACAGCAATCTCATTGGAGCAATGGAAGCCCCTACCGCTGACCAATCAGAAGGCAGATACAACTTACGAACACATCGCGGTGAACGTATAAACAAGACAGACAGCGGACAGAATTGCCAGTCTCAAGACAACCCTTGAGGATGCCAGACGCGGTCTCTGGCGAAACGTCGGGGAACTACAAGCCTCACGACCACGGCCTACAGCCCGAAAATCTTCTTCAAGATCATCATAGCAACTCCGGCCGTGAAAGTCTACGTGAATACATCTCTTAAGGTAGTTTCGGTCACTCCTTATGGGTTTTTTTTCGGTGGACGAAACAGAGCTCGGGAAGGTTCACCCCCGTTTTCCTCGCTACAATTTCATTCCACCATTTCTCCATATTCATTTCATCCATTTATTTTCATTTCGTTCATCCGGCCCTGCGATGCCGCGTCAGGAGTGGTCGGCCGCACCCTTGTCATTCGCAGACCTCTAAATAGGGGGCTCGACCCGACCCTGAGTTGGACACGAGTTGAAGAGTATATACACTAATGATGTTTTTATTATTGATTTAACATTTCTCAAGCCAAAGGTCCCGGGTTCGAGTCTCGGTCTAGGCGAAAATTTTTCTCTTCAAATATAATTTATCTTTCATTGAGAAATGTTAAATCAATAATAAAAACATCATTAGAAGCCTTACTAGCTTTATAAAGTAATGTTAAATTCCCAATAAATGTCTTCTTAACTAAGAAGCCGCCATTTGCAAAGATAGAAGCAATGGTTTCAAAAAGCATTTGGTGAGAGGGAATTACAACGTATATAAGAGAAAAATTTGCGTCTATATCGTAACTCGCCTCGGTAGCTCAGTTGGTAGAGCATTTGGCCCGGCAGGCCAAAGGTCCCGGGTTCGAGTCTCGGTCTAAGCGAAAATTTTTCTCTTCAAATATAATTTATCTTTCATTGAGAAATGTTAAATCAATAATAAAAACATCATTAGAAGCCTTACTAGCTTTATAAAGTAATGTTAAATTCCCAATAAATGTCTTCTTAACTAAGAAGCCGTCATTTGCAAAGATAGAAGCAATGGTTTCAAAAGCATTTGGCGAGAGGGAATTACAACGTATATAAGAGAAAAATTTGCGTCTAAATCGTAACTCGCCTCGGTAGCTCAGTTGGTAGAGCATTTGGCCCGGCAAGCCAAAGGTCCCGGGTTCGAGTCTCGGTCTAGGCGAAAAATTTTCTCTTCAAATATAGTATATACACTAACCTGTGCCAGTTCTTGACCTTGCTGCAGAACTTGGAAGGTGGTGTTCTGCATGTGGGAAACACTTTCATTGTGAAGCCTCAAGAGCTGCTCTGCCTTCTGGATATCGCGACTCAGTTCCGTGTGCTGCAGTTCCTCCGACCACAGTTCCAGCTGTGAAGATACTTCCAAAGCGTCTCTCTCGAACAACCTTAGTCTTAGACACAAGTCGAGTTTCAGCTTCCGGGTGGCCCACAGTTCTTCCAGTTCTTCGCGTTGTTTGTTTAACCGATCCAGTGCTGCCTCCACTGCAGCTACAGATCCTGTTGAATCCATCTCAGCTGTCACACCTGCACTCCTGCAAACATTAAATAATATAAAACTATACAAAATATCAATAGAATACAAAGCGTAGAAATGAACCTCCTTAGAAGAACAAAAGGCTGCATAAGATTGGATCGGATAAAGAATGAAGATATAAGAATAGACAAATATATATATATATATATATATATATATATATCATCGGTTGATTAATGTCTTTGACATCGTCCGATTCCTAATAGCCAATTTTGTCGGTCCATCCAATCTCCTGGTTGTAGATGTTTCTCCTTCATATATAAACATATTCCCTGACTCCAGGAGGTTTTAGGTCTTCCTCTGCTTCGTCTTCCCTCAGGTTTCTATTCCAAAACAGATGTAGGTAGTCGATCCTCTTCCAGTCGCTGGACATGTCCGTACCATCTTAATTGCTGAGTTTTAATATAATCTAAAATAGTGTCTTCAATCTTCATTTTCTCCCTTATATACAAATATATATATATCCACTGAATGATAAAATCATAGAATATAGAGATAAATGGTTTAGACATAGGCCTATAGAATGAATGAATGTAACAAGATTGCCAAAAGCAGCATTCATTATTATTATTATTAATACATGGAGTTTACGTTCAGAAAATTATTGGATGAATAAGATAACTGGGGTTTGAAAATAATTTTAGAAAAAAAAAACATTTTATATGGGATATGGAGCCGAAACCGAAGATTAAATATTAGAAAATCAGAAGGGGTATATCAGAGGATGTGAAGAATTTGAGTATCTGGGAGTAAAAGTAGATAAACAAGAAAGTGATATTAAGAACAGAATAAATAAAGGTAGAGCAATAACAGCAATGATGAATGGAGTCTTATGGAACAGACATATAACCAGAAAAATCAAGTTACAAATATATAATTCAATAGTGAGAAGTACTGTCACATATGGGGCTGAAGTTTGGAAATTTAACAAAAACTTATGTAGATGGAAATGGATTTCTTGAGGAGAACAACAAGATGTTCAAAATTAGAAAAAATAAGAAATACTGTCTTGCGAGAAAAAAAAATGAATACCTATTAGATATTCAATAGTAGATTATATAAGATATAATAAGCAATTAAATTGGTATGGGCACGTATGACGAATGCAGGAAGGAAGGTTACCGAGGAAAACATTTTAATGGTGTCCACCTGGAAGAAGAAGGAAAGGAAGACCTCGAAACTCGTGGATGCAAGAAATAAGAACGGGAATGAGAACAAGAGGACTGGAGGACATGGAGTGGAGAAGGAAAATAAAACTTTAGGCACAGAAAGATGTGTAAACATTTAAAAATCTGTATATAAAATTATTAATGAGGGAAATTTTGAGGAAGTGACTGAATTCATATACCTAGGAACAATAATCACAAATAGGAATGAAATGAACAAAGAAATTTAAACATAGGCTCAATTCTGGAAATGCGTGCTATTATGCATTGCAGAGACTCTTGATGTCCCAACTCCTCTCAAAAAACGTTAAACTGAAAATATATAAAACTGTTATTCTACCAGTTATATTATATGGGTGCGAAACATGGACTCTTACTTTAAGGGAGGAAAGGAGATTACAAGTATTTGAGAATAAAGTACTTAGGAAAATTTTTGGACCAAAGAGAGATGAACAGACAGGTGAATGGAGAAGAGTACATAACAATGAACTACATGGTCTTTATAGGAAGCCAGATATAATAAGAACAGTTAAGTCTCGTAGAATGCGATGGGCAGGACATGTTGCACGTATGGGGAATGAAAGACTTGCATGGAAGCTTCTTGTAGGAAAGCCAGAGGGGAAAACGCCCAGGTGGGAGAATAACATTAAGTATGATTTGAGGGAAGTAGATTATACAGGGAATGATTGGAAAGCATTAGCTCAGGATAGGGATGTATAGAGAGCTTATGTCCGAGCGGCCATGAACCTACGGGATCGATAGAGTAAGTAAGTAAGTAAGAATATAAAATTATTATTATTATTATTATTATTATTATTATTATTATTATTATACAATAAATCTATGCATGTACGGAAAACAAAAGTTTTAGTAGCTTAAACAGTTGAGAATATTTCGAAATTGAGCGTTGAGTGATCCTTTAAAACTCCCTTTGAAACATAAGCCCTTTTGAAAGTAAATCCCTTATTTGTTGTAGGTAAGAGGATTCTCGGTGGTTAAACAAAGTCGAGTTGGTTTTCCCTAGCGAGATACGATCCCAGATCCCTGCTGCAATCTCATCTCGCTTCCATTCTGCAAATTACAAAGCACTCTGTGATCTTCAGCGAGAGTAATCCCAACACCACCGCGAGCAATCAGCGTTCTGACAGCTCCAATCACAGCACATTCATAAAAGCTTTGCCCCAGGGATATATTTTTGTACGTGGAAACAACACCAACAATGCTATCGAAACAAAGAGTCAAACCCTATGTCTTATATACATGCAAGTTTGTAATAGGCCTATAAAAAAATATATAATACAGTAAAAGCCCCTTCGCGGTTCTCTACTCGCGTTTTCATTATTCGCGGGTTAAAAAATTGTGACACAGTTCCTGTATTCGCGAGTAATTATTTTTTATTCGCGGATCCAGTCGGTATATTAGAAGGACTCCTTTATTAACGCATCGGCAACTGTTTTACTGCAGGCACGTGTCAAGGCGGCTTTTACAAAGAGTGATTCAAACCAAATGGACAAATTAATATCAAAGTAAAACAAATCTTATTGTCACTAAGCCTAAAGTTCGTTGTTAAAAGCCACCGCCGCTGTATTTCACGTGACGTTATGTCCGTTGATAAATGCCGCCCTCGCCACGATCGGTGTTTTATTGTTTCAACTTGTCATTCGTTGCAATAATTTTGTTTGAATAACACACGTCTCTTCTACTTTGTTGCCAATTCACAATGTCGAGTATAAGGAGAATTAATTGATTTTACTTTGATATTTTTATTTTATTTTGGAACCTTGGAACGTCTCCCCTATGTACCCATACAAATTACCATTACATATTCGCGGTTTCTGTATTCGCGGCATATTTACGGAACATATCCCCTACGAATAAGGAGCTTTTACTATACAAAAATATAAAAACTATTCATAAGTAATTTGGAAATCAAGAGTGGCATTTGTTAGGACTATTTAACGAACAAAATTAAGCTGTTTACTCACAAACCATTATTTAAATATAGTTATTTTAAAATATTTATATATTTAATGTAAACGGCGATGTTTGAAAACAAATCAGAAGCGATAGGTACGCTTCATCTGCTTCTTATGTTTATCACTGCAACTAGATCATACTATTTATTGCTAAAGGAACGCAATATTGTAAGAATGCTCTCTAGTGGAGAAAAAATGAAACACATCAAACTGTATATTAATTCATTTCTGATGTCCTATGATGTAAATATGACAATTATATTTTTCTGGAGTGTTATTACCTGGGAAAAAATACATTTAGGAAAGTTCAAACGTGGTTTCTTGTTTTGGTGTATAATCAATTGCTACAAATGTTTTTTTATATTAATTCCCGCATGCGCTATGCGTTTACATTCATGCACTATATATACAATCTGGTAGCCGTATTTCTTATAGAGTCAGTCACTGCAAAATAATGCTATGACCTATTCAGAATGTTCAAAAGGAGGTGCTTTCTTTATTATGATAAACTTTAGTTGGTAAATTCTAGGTGAAACACGACTGTGATTGGTTGTAAATAAAAAAATCATTGGTGATTGGTCATTGACTCCCGTTTGGGGCATGAGTTAAATAGTCATTTATAATGTTCAGTGGTTCTGGGCTATGTGGCCGTGGTTCATTACTGGTGTTCCTACCAGACGTTTCTCCCTCAACTGCGGAGGGCATCTTCAGTGGCGAGTGTTCTAGGTGTTGTTTCATGGTCGGAGGCTCGACTGACTCATTCACAGGAAACAACTCACCACTGAAGATGCCCTCCGCAGTTGAGGGAGAAACGTCTGGTAGGAACACCAGTAATGAACCACGACCACATAGCCCGGAACACTTATTATGATTGCCAGGGCGTGAAAGCCTGCATTCAATTATTCATTTATAGTTCATTGGTGGAGAGTAAACTAATGTATGGTAAGGAAACATGGACATTAAGCAGACAGCAAGCACATAAACTATTAGTAACAGAGACGGACCTTTGGGGGAGCGCTTCTATAAATTCAAGTAGAGACAATGTTAGAAATACTACTAAAATCAGAGAAATAATGTTCTACAGGTTATTGAAAAAAGAATATTGAAATGGTTTGGCCAGGTAAAGAGGATGTCAGAAGACAGGATACCTAAGATGATATTAAATTTTGAAGCGGAGGGCAATAGAAGAAAGGAGAGGCCGAAAGAACAGTGATTTAAGGAGTGCATAGGAGTATGGTGTCGTGAGGAATAACAGAGTGATGCAGAGAATAGGGATGTATGGAGGAGTAAAATTTACATTGACTTATAGGAAAACTACTGTATTGTAGAGAATTTCCTAATAATGAAGAAGAACAATAAAATTATGTAACTTGGAAACTATTAGTTTAAGATGATTACCTATTATTATTCGACGATATGCACACTCTATCAATAATACTAAGAAATTGGGGCTGGAAGTAAATATCAATAAAACTAAATATTTGTTCACACATAGAAATACATTACAAAATTGAAATGGACAGTTAATGACAAATGAGGGAAATTTTGAGGAAGTGGCTGAATTAAAATACCTAGGAACAATAATTACAAATAGGAATGAGATGCACGAAGAAATTAAACATAGGCTCAATTCTGGAAATGCGTGCTATTATGCATTACAGGGACTCTTTGTCATCCCAACTTCTCAAAAATAAAAAACAAAAAACATCATCAACAACAAGGATTAAGCCCAATTGCCTGTTCCAATCTCATTATAGGTCGAATTGGTCCTTCTATCTCTTCAATGGTCTTCCCAACAATCTTCTCCCTTTTGGTTTATAATTATACATTCTTCTTGGTATGCGCTGTTCATTCATTCGTAATACGTGCTGAAGGTAAACATTTTGATAGTATTTTATTATTTCACAGAGATTAAATATATTAAGTTCTGATCTTATATCTTCGTTTTTCTTTTTATCGGTCCTTTGGTATTCTACTATTAAAAACATCAAACTGAAAAAAATATAAAACTGTTATTCTTCCAGTTAGATTGTATGGGCATCAAACATGGACTCTTACCTTAAAGGAGGAGAAAATAATACGAGTATTTGGGAATAAAGTTCTTAGCAAAATGTTTGGACCAAAGAGAGATGAACAGACAGGCGAATATACAAGTAGGAGACTGTACAAGTGAGCTACTTGGGAAACCATACAGATAAGTCTCATAGTCTGAGATGGACAAGACACGTGGGGAATGAAAGAGGTGCATGGAAACTCCTTGTACGAAAACTAGAGTGAAATCGCCCAGTAGGCAGGCCAAGAACGAGGTGAGAGAATAACATTAATCGTGATTTGAAGGAAGTAGATTATACAGCGGATGACTGGAAAACTTTATTCTCAAATACTCGTAATCTTTTCTCCTCCCTTAAAGTAAGAGTCCATGTTTCGCATCCATACAATATAACTGGGAGAATGACAGTTTTATATATTTTCAGTTTAACTTTTTTTTAGAGAAGTTGGGACGTCAAGAGTCTCTGTAATGCATAATAACATCCATCCATAGTAATTCTGCAGAAAGCATGTCCTTCACTGCAAACATATCATTTCATGCTATGCTTGCAGCTTTACTAGGGAATTGTAGGTGTGGTAGCTTCCCGTTGCTTTCCACACTGGTGAAGGATGATGATGATGATGATGATGGCCATATGATTTCGGGGACCGTTTGGGCCTTAAAGTTTTCCTGACATTTGTCTTACAGGTGAGGAAGAACCCCGATAAAAACCTCACCCAGAAAAACTGCCCCGACCGGGGATCGAACACGAGCCCGCTGCGTGTCAAGGCAGCACGCTACCTCGAGATCACAGCGGTGGACACATAATAACATGCATTTCTAGAATTAAGCCTATGTTTAATTTCTTTGTGCACCTAATTCATTTTGTAATCATTTTCCTAGGTATTTGAATTCAATCACTTCTTCAAAATTTTCCTCATTTATCAACACAACATAGTCTCTTGCTTAATATACCGCAACATAGGACATCACATCGCTCCATGTCATATACCATCTTCACTTCTCGCAACTGGAATTCCCTACCACAAGAAATAAGGGGCTGCCGGACATTGGCATCTTTTAAAAGAAATCTAAATTTATATTTGCTCTAACCTCGACTTCATTATTACCCAGTGTAAGGTATATATATTAATTGGTGTTTCTCGTATAATTTATCATATTTATATTATTATTATTATTATTATCGTATTATTATTGTTATTATCGTATAAAATGTTGTTTGTACATGAAATTTACATTGCTACATTTAATGTATCTTTAACTGTTTATAATTAGTACAGTGTATATCTATATTTGTCAAATATTTATTTGTATTTGTGCTGGTTGAGTGGAAGAGAGGGCCTTATGGCCTTAACTCTGCCAGAATAAATAAAGTATTATTATTATTATCATTATTATTATTATTATTACTAAATGCCAATTTCCATTATATAACGTATTTCTATTCATGTATTTTGTGCTCTGATACATAATGTTTTCCGGGACTCGATATAAGTCCTTGTAAAAAATCCTCTTACCCTGAAGGCTCCAACACTATTCCCTTCCATAAATTGCAAATAAGATCTTTGAACAGAGATAAAAATCTCCTAGATCCCTCGTCCTACAATCTACGTGCAAACATACTCTTTATCCCCTGGCACACACACACACACACACACACACACACACACACACACACACACACACACACACACACACACACACACACACACACACTAACCTCCATCTCCTGCGCCTGGAGCTATATACAGCCCTCTTCACAACTTTGAAGACGACGCGACGGCCGTGGTTTCGGTACATCTTCTTTAACACCAAAACAAACACTTGCTGCCCCTTAAAGTTCGCGAGATCCCATTAATAAACCGCTCTCTAAGTAGATATTAAGTGTTGACAAGCGCAGATACTTTTTTCATCTTCATTTCGCATTCATTCAACTTGATATGACGAAGGAACTGTAATGTTTGCGAAAAAAGAATTCTCATCTTTGTCCAAAACCACTTCATGCCCCAGTAAACAAGAATGTATGAAAGAGAAACCACTTTAAGAATATTGAAGCAGAGAAGAACGTGAAAAAATAATCCTCTCGGGGGAGGTAAAGGGAAAATAGAATGTTCCTTGCATTTTTTAATACAGAGTTATTTTGCAACTGTCTCTCCTCTATGTAGGACATAAAGGAAGCTACTGTTTCTGGTTTCAAAAACAGAATATCATAAGAATGAAGTAGGAAAAAAGCAATAGCAATAACAAGGAGCATAGGCACTCAAAGATTTTTAATTCTACTATAAAGAAAATTCAGAAAAGAAGAAGTTAAGGTATTAGAAATCAGCTAAATACTTTTAAACTTATGCCTCTGGTCCCGAGGGTTCAAACCCGGATGGAAAAATCCAAGGAGCAAGTCCTCCGGGAGGGACTTTAAGCCGTGGGTCCCGAGTCTGAAGATTTTCAGGCTCGTAAAAGATCCTTAAGCCTGAATGAAAAGGCCTCTAAGCAAATTTACCGAATTTTCCCGTCCTAGTACCACCTTGGTTTCCTAGATGTCAGTATGAGGCGGAACAATCAAATGACATATATACGAAAACAAGTGTAACTAAATTAGTATGGTTCAAATTCTTCCCTGTAGGGGGAGAGCGCCTAAATCTCTGTTAAGGGAAATAGGCGCTTACAAGAAGACAAGAAGAAGAAGATAAAATAAAAGACCCTAGAAAAATTGGAAAGAACATGTTCAAAGACTGCAAGAAGAACGCATACCAAAAATTATACTTAATTACAAACCAAGAGGAGACAGGAATGTTGGTAGACCGAAAAAGAGATGGATTCAACTTTTGAATGAGAATTTATGAGACCGGAACAAGCCACATGGGCTAAATCCGTGATTGATGATGATGAAGAAAATTCAGTGACGCAGGAATTGCGAAAACTAACAAATTCCACTTTCCACACTAAGTGGAATTTGTCGCCTGCTATGATCTAGTGGCTATCTTCCCTGCCTCTAGTTTCGGGGGATCGTAGGTTCAAACCCGGCCGAGGTCGATGTATTTTTAGAAAAGAAAAATCCAAGGAATTAGTCCTCCGGGAGGGACTTTAATCCGCGAGTCCCGAATCTGGAGACTCTAAAAGAACCACAAATCCCCGCGCCATAGCCGAATGATTAAGACAAGATGCCTTGATGTAAAGCTACGGGTTCGAGTCTCCATGGGGGAAGAAATTTTCTCATGGAATTTCGTGATACATTTGGGTAGCTACAATAAGTAGCAGTTCCAGATTGACAAAACTAGCTATGACGAGTTGGGGTCTCAATATGCTGACAACATGTCATCCCTACTGTATGATCGTCTACCTCTGTGATTGACACATGTGGATATGAGGCCAAGGGACTTCTAGGCCTGTAGGGCCATGGAACATTAAAACAACAAAAAGGCTGAATACAAAATTCTTTGTGCAAAACTTAACAAAAAATTATTTCATCATAGTCATACCTTAGTTGGCAACTATTACTCGCCCAAGTTACGTCTACACGGCTAGAAGGGAAGCGCTAGTGTCGCCAAACTACACCGTGTCCACAAATATAGTACCATACTTTAAACTATTACTACGTCGCTTTGGATAATCGTATCTAAATGAAATTGGTGACAATCAAAAGAAAAACTCAAAAAGTTTTCTGCTTGTTAACAATGGAGAATAACGGGCAACAATACACAAACTAAATTTAATTGTGGTCGATATGGGTTCATTGTTGGATATTTACACTCTAATTCAACCCAGGAAGTTACTACAGACCTTATGGGCTACGCCAGTGTCCCCCTACGTACAGAGGGTAGATGTCAAACGCATAATAACGGCATTTGTTTGTTAAGGAGGGATGAGGGGCAAGGTTAGCAGTACTTTTTACAAATCTATGTACTGTACATTTAAAAAAACATTGTTTTTCTTTTACGGCATGCAAACTAGTTTTATAGTAAATATGAGAGTCGACACTTTCACACAGGATAGTACAGATCCGCACGAGCTCAGTGACAAGTGGTAACAGGAAGTGGCAACATAGTAAGAGAAGGAAGAGAATCGACAGCACATTCCTAGCATATTTTCCATGTGAAGATTTAACTTGGGCGAGTAATAGATGTCTCTTTGAGTCGGAACGCTAATAAAGTGACACTCACTGACATCTTTTGGGAAACAACTGTAACTAAATTACAATGGCTAAGACACATCCCAATAGGGGCACCCATGTCTCAATGAGCGGCGCAAGTGTGTATTACAAAGCGGAATGTATGGTTAAATTTTACTGATTTTTAACGAAATACATATATTTCTGTTAAATAAAATATGTGGTATACAGTCACATTGCGACAAAAAGCAAACACGGCTGCTAGAGCGATGTTCCTGACTGTAACTACTCTAGCGGCCGCAATTTTTGTTTTATCACAAACAAACTTGGTATATAGCAGTTAATTAAGAGAGTAGGGTTGAGTTCTTTTAACCAGCAAAATCGGACCATTAGAAGTACGAGTACACCTGAAAAGAAAATATAAAAATAGCTCTATCGGACGCAATTTTGTATGTTTCGCAATAAAACTCAGTACATGCTATTAAAATAAAAGACGAAGTTATTCTGAAAAATATAATCGTAATCCGAACATTAGAAGTGGGAATTTACCTGAAACTTCAAATTAAAAATACATTTTAGCAACCATCACGCTTTTAATTAAGCTTTAAATTGCCAATGTATTCTATAAGAAACTAACTAACTCACTGCAACTATCGAACCCTTAGGTTTATGGCCGCATGTACTTAAGCTCAACTTACATCCCTATCCTGCGCTAATGTTTTCCAAACATTCCCTGTATAATCTACTTCCCGAAATCATATTTTCATTCTTGGTCTGCCAACTGGGCGTTTTCCCTTTGGTTTTCCTACAAGAAGCTTTCATGCTCCTCTTTCATTCCCCATTCGTGCCACATGTCCTGTCCATCGCAGTCTATGAGACTTAACTGTTTTTAATATATCTCGTTTCGTATAAAGTTCAAGTAACTCATTGTTATGTAGTCTTCTCCATTCACCTGTCTGTTCATCTCTCTATATCCCAAAAAAAATTCCTCAGAACTTTATTCCCAAACACTCGTAATCTCTTATTTTCTCTTAAAGTAAGAGTCCATATTTCACAACCATAACTGGGAGAATAACAGTTTTATATATTTTCAGTTTAACATTTTCTTCCAGAATTGAGCCTATGTTTAATTTATTTGTGCACTTCATTCCTGTTTGTAATTATTGCTACAGTGAAAAATTCATGTGCAACGAATGAATCGTAATTGACTTTCAAAAGCTATGATTCAATACCGTCCTCAAAGGAAGAGATCTTTGGGACGTCCTAGAAAAAGATGGACGGAGAACGATTCACTGAAACCACAATAGACTTGAGCCTTAAACTTTTTTGGAAGAAGAAGAAGAAGAAGAAGAAGATGATATTACTACAAGAAGAAGAAAGTCTTAGAAGTGGTGAAACGGAAGGCAAAGAAAAGTTTGAACGAAATTTAAAGAACGATACATAAAACTTAATAAAATGACACAATTTCACCACCAGATATCTCTGATGAAAATACGCGCGCAAATGTTTTGGATGTAAAAAAGAAAAGAGAAAGATTATGCGGCGTAGTAATAAAGGGAAAAAAAAACTCTGGAAGCTTGTTTTACTGGCAGATGGGTTTTCGTCATTGTATTCAAGAGAAATATAACAGTTATTTCACAGTTTCTCTCCATAAAATTTATGACGTTGAAAACAGTAGGCCTAGAAACCCAGATCTTAAAAACATTTCAATGTGTTTAAATCCTCCTATTTAATGCAATATGTTACAATTATATTATATACCAAAACAAAAGTGATACTAGATTAAAGTTTTATAAAACATTGGCAGTTCCTGCATTACTTTATGGGAGTGAAACTCGGGCAATGACCAAAAAATTACAAAATAGAATACAAAGTGTAGAAATGAACTAACGGTGGACTAGTGGTTATGCTTCTTGCCTCTGGTCCCGAGGGTCGCGGGTTCAAACCCGGCCGGGGTCGATGGATTTTTTAGGATGGAAAATCCAAGGAGCAAGTCCTCCGGGAGGGACTTTAAGCCGTGGGTCCCGAGTCTGAAGATTTTCAGGCCCGTAAAAGATCCTTAAGCCTGAATGAAAAGGTATCTAAGCAAAATTTACCGAATCTTCCCGTCCTAGTACTACCTTGGTTTCCTAGATGTCAGTATGAGGCGGAACGCTGACCACGGACCACTCAAATGACATCTATACGAAAACAAGTGTAACTAAATTAGTATGGTTCAAATTCTTCCCTGTAGGGGGAGAGCGCCTAAATCTCTGGTAAGGGAAACATGGGCTTACAAGATACAAGAAGAAGAAATGAACTTCCTTAGAAGAAAAAAGGCTGCACAAGAATGGATCGGTTAAAGAATGAAGATATAAGAACAGAGTTAAATATATATCCATTAAAAGATAAAATCAAAGGATACAGAGCAAAATGGTTTAGACATGTGGAAAGAATGAACGTAACAAGGTTACCAAAAGCAGCATTTAACTACAAGCCAAGAAGTTCAAGGGATGTAGGAAGGCCAGTGAAAAGATGGACAGAACAACTGTGAGGCGGAACAGGCATTTTGCCTAGCCCGTGAAGTGAAGAAGAAAAATAATATATTGTATATCCCGTATGTCCCACATGGGGACATAGGTGCTCCCTAGCGGAAGTTTCAGAACCAGGCTGATTTAGTTACGCATGTATAACTGTAGGCTTTCACGGCCGGCGTCTTGATCCCTATTAGGTTCGTCTTCCGGGCATATAGGCCGTGGTCCAGTCGTTCTTCTACTCGACGTTTCGTCTACTGCTGCGGTAGACATCTTCAGGAGATACTGCGTGCTCTCTGTGAACTCCTCAACAGTCGGCTGCAGACTGGCTGGTCATTGGAAACTCCCTCCCTATTTATAGGCACGCCCCTGGTGGAGAGGCGGTTTTCTGCGCGGGGTCCGTGTTGCGTGCTGTTTTGTCCAGGCTGTCGCTAGCAGAAGTCATAGGCTTCGTTGTCGTATTGTGCAATGCCGGGATCCAGATTTTGTTTATCTTCATGGTTTCTTCTTTTTTGTTAAAGGAATTTTTTGTGTTTATATATTTCAATGGCTTCTCTGTACAGTCTGGTGTAATAATGTGATGTTTGGGACAATACCTGTGTTTCTTCGAATCTTATTATATGTTCTTGGTTGTTCATCCAGTGTTCCGCTACGGCTGATTTTTCCTTTTGTTTTAGTCTGCAATGCCTCTTGTGTTCTTGCAATCTCGTGGTAACCATTCTTTTTGTTGTGCCGATATAAACTTCTCCACAACTGCAAGGGATGCGATATATACCGGCAGTACTTAACGGATCTCTTGTATCTTTGGCTGGGCGCAGTATATTGCTGATTTTTTGTGTTGGCTTGTAGGTTGTAGATATGTTATATATTTATTTAATATTCGACCAATTCTCTCCGTTATTGTCTTGATATATGGTAGGTACACCTTACCCTTAGCCTCCTCCTTGTTCCCGTTTTCGGATTTGTATTTATTGGGATTTATGGCTCGGCGAAAATCTGTTTTGCTGTATCCATTGGATTGAAACGCTGCTTGGAGATGATTAATTTCTTCTTGTAGAAACTGTGGTTCCGAAATCCTTTTGGCTCGTTCCACCAGGGTTTTAATTATTCCGCGTTTTTGTCTGGGATGATGGTTGGACTGCTTATGTAGGTATCTGTCTGTGTGAGTCTTTTTCCTGTATACCTTGTGTCCAAGTGTCATGTCTTGGTTTCGAATTACTAAAACATCCACCAGGGGCGTGCCTATAAATAGGGAGGGAGTTTCCAATGACCAGCCAGTCTGCAGCCGACTGTTGAGGAGTTCACAGAGAGCACGCAGTATCTCCTGAAGATGTCTACCGCAGCAGTAGACGAAACGTCGAGTAGAAGAACGACTGGACCACGGCCTATATGCCCGGAAGACGAACCTAATAGGGATTAGTTACGCATATTTATCTATGCAGTAAGTAATTGGAACTCGAAGTAAACATCAATAAAACTAAATATAGGTCTACGTTCATACACAGAAATGCATTATATAGGCCTAATGGAATTGGACAGTTAATGACAAAAAAACTCCAAGCTCGACAAGCCTAGAAGGCCCTTGACCTAGCAGCCGGCTGCTGGCCTCACATCCATATGCGTTTTTTTCGCAGAGGTAGATGAGTACCCAGCCAGTGTAGGGGTGACATGTGGTCAGTATGTCGGGTCCCCCAGCCGTTATAGTTGGTTTTCTCAACCTGGAGTTGCTACTTATGGTACCTATCCAAATGCCTCACGATGCTGGGTGGACACCGGTCCAATACTGGCCAAAATTTCATGAGAAAATTTCTTCCCTCATGGAGACTCGAACCAGCGCAAGTGTCGTAGCTCTACGCCAAGGCTTCTTGCCTTAACCACTCGCCTATGGCGCGTGACAGTTAATGACAAAATGAGGGAAATTTTGAAGAAATGGTTAAATTCAAATAGCTAGGAACAATAATCACAAATAGGAATGAGATGCACAAAGAAATTAAACATAGGCTCAATTCTGGAAAGGCGTGTTATTCTACATTACAGGGACCCTTGTCCCAATATCTCTAAAAAAATTAAACTGAAAATGTATAAAACTGTTATTCTACCAGTTATATTATATGCATGCGAAACATGGACTCTTACTTTAAGGGAAGAGAAAAGATCACGAGATTTGAAAATAAATTTCTTAGGAAAATTTTGGACCAAAGAGAGAGAAATAGACATGCGAATGGAGAAGATTGCATAACAGTGAGCTATATTATCTTTATAGCAAACCAGACATAATTAGAGAGTTAAGTCTCGTATACTGCGATTGTCAGGAAATGTGGCTCAAAAGGGGAATGAAATAGGGGCATGGAAGCATATTGTAAAACGCCCAGTTGATAGACCAAGAATGAAGCGGTAGAAAAACATTAACCATGATTTGAGGGAAATAGAGTATACAGGGTGATTGGGGGGCACGTCGTAGCGTAGTGGTTAAGGCACTGCGCTACAAGCCGAAAGGTCGAGAGTTCGAGTCCCGGTGGGGTCAGGATTTTTAAACTGACCCAAACCTTCTGGCGGCACTATGGCCCTGGAGTCGACTCAGCCTCTAACAGAAATGAGTACCAGACGCTTGTTCTGGGGGTAAAGGCGGCCGTCACGCAGAGCTGACAAAGTGCCGATTGTCTAGAAAAAGTGGGAGCCTTAACCTCCTACTACCCCAAGGGCCTCCTAAGGCCTGTAGTTGGATTACTTTACTTTTAGGAGCACGCCGTAGCGTAGTGGTTAAGGCACTGCACTACAAGTTAGAAGGTCGAGGGTTCAAGTCCCGGTGGGGTCAGGAATTTTAAACTGACCCAAACCCTCTGGCGGCACTGTGTCCCTGGGGTCGACTCAGCCTCTAAGGGAAATGAGTACCAGACGCTTGTTCTGGGGTAAAGGCGGCCGTCACGCAGGGCTGACATCAAGTGCCAATTGTCCAGAAAACGTGGGAGCCTTAACCTCCTGCTACCCGAAGGGCCTCCTGAGGCCTGTAGTGGGATTTTAAAAAAGGGTGATTGGAAAATAACTCAGGATAGGGATGTTTGGAAAGCTTATGTCCGTGCAATCATGAACCTTCGGGTTGGATAGTACCAATGAGTTAGCAATGTGAGGTAATTAAAACGAGGAATGTATTTTTTATTACGAAACTAGCTAATACCTGGCGTGCGCTGCTACTCATAAATAAATGCTAATATGTTTTTACCACCAGCCGTGCACTGTTCGGGAATCTGCTTATCCCGATATTCTTGGCATCAATGAAACACAAAAATGGTTATTGTGAGTTATCCATAAAAGAAAACATATGCCGTCGCGAACTTTTTTTGTAGCGTTTTTGGAGATGATCAATTCTGTGTACATTAATTTGGTGTATTTGTTATGGTTTACGCAGCGTAAGCCATTTAAGCGTCAAAATAGGAACTTTATTTCCCGTTTTTCACTACAAAGGGTGATTTTTAAGGGTGAAGGGGTTGAGTATTACAACTCTCTTATAGCCTATGTTCATCCCCGGAATCTCCTGAACATTTTTCAAAAAGCCCCATCTCAATCGGATGAACAGTATGGCAGAGCACGCTTGCCCGGGAATCTACTTATCCCGATCTTCTTGGCATCGATGAAAAACAAAAATGGTTATTGTGAGTTATCCGTAAAAGATAAACATATGCTCTCGCGGACTTTATTGTAGAATTTTGTATGATATTCAATTCTGTGTACGTTAATTTGGTGTATTTGTTATGGTTTAGGCAGCGTAAGCCATTTAAGCATCAAAATAGGGATTTTATTTCACGTTTTTCACTGCAAAGGGTGATTTTTAGGGGCGAAGGGGTTGAGTATTACAACTCTCTTATAGCCTATGTTCATCCCGGGAATCTCCTCAACATTTTGCAAAAAAAACATCAAAATCGGATCAACGGTATGGCCGCGCATAGAATACGAACAAACAAACAAACAAACAAACATACAGACAAACAAACATTAATTTTTATATATGAGATTACTACTTTTTACCTGTCTTCTCCTTAAATGAACAAGATAAAAAGTTATAAATATTTACAACTGGTCTCCATTACCTTCAGCAGGATGTCATTACTCCCATTTATAGCATATGTTCGTCTCCACCTGATGTGTTTATCAATTAAAGGACATTGTACTTGTGTTCTAGGAAAACTGTACAATAGCCTATAACCATTTTAACGAACTAGTTCGTATTTGGTGCCTCACGAATTTCAATGTACGCGTCTACCGTTAAATTTCCTGTCATTATTCGTTGTCAAGATTAGGGCCAACACGCACACTATGTTATGTAACACTAAGAAATTGGGACTGGAAGTAAACATCTATAATACTAAATATATGGCCACACATAGAAATACATTATGCAATGGAAATGGACAGTTAATTACAAATGCGGAAAATTTTGAAAAAGTGGTTGAATGCAAATAATTATAAAGAGGAATGAGATGCACAAAGAAATTAAACATGGGCTCAATGCTTGAAACGCATGATATAATGTATTACAGGGACTATTGTCTCTCTCAAAAAAACATTAAACTCAAAATATGTAAAACTGTTATTCTGTTACATTATATGGATGTGAAACATGGCCTCATACTTTAAGGGAGAAGAAAATATTACCAGTATTTCATGATAAAATTCTGAGGAAACATTTTGGACCAATGAGAAATGCTCATTTTCGTTGTCCACTAGATAGAATCGATGACGATTTGTTAAAAAAAACTAAACAATCCTTTCACGAGATCATCCTTAATAGCTTCATTTTTCTTACGGAATTCGATATAAGAATACTCAAAAAAAAAAAACTTAAATCGAAATTACGATATGATTTCGCTGATTTACGGAATATAGGCTTATATTTCATTTGTTAAATTGGAGAAACTCAATTTCTTAAGGTAACTTATTCAAATGTGTCGGACTGCAGAGAAAAACAAACCTATCATCCATCCATAGTAATTCTGCCCGAGGGCAGGTCCTTCAATGCAATCATAGCATTTGCATGTTCTTCTTGCAGCTTTACTAGGGAATTTTAGGTATGGTAGCTTCCCGTTGCTTTCCACACCGGTGAAGGATGATGATGATAATGATAAGGATGATGATCATATGATTTCGGGGACCGTTTGGGCCTTAAAGTTTTCCTGACATTCGTCTTACAGGTGAGGAAAAACCCCGATAAAAACCTCACCCAGAAAAACTGCCCCGACCGGGGATCGAACCCGGGCCCGCTGCGTGACAAGGCAGTACGCTACCTCGAGACCACAGCGGTACTAAATATATGTCCACACATAGAAATACATTATATAATTGACAGTTAACTACAAATGCGGAAAATTTTGAACAAGTGACTGAATTCAAATAATTACAAACAGGAATTAGGTGGACAAAGAAATTAAACATAGGCTCAATTTTTTAAATGCATGTTATTATGTATTACAGGGACTACTATCTCTCTCAAAAAAACATTAAGCTGAAAATATATAAAACTGTTATTCTACCAGTTATATTATATGGATGTGAAACATGGACTCGTACTTTAAGGGATAAGAAAATATTACGAGTATTTGATAATAAAATTCTGAGGAAACATTTTGGACTAATGAGAAATGTTCATTTCCTTTGTCCACTACATAGAATCGATGACGATTTGTTAGAAAAACTAAAAAAAAATCCTTTCACGAGAACATCCTCAATAGCCTAATTTTTTTTTCGGAATTCGATATAAGAGTACTCACGAAAAAAATAGAAATTACGATACGATTTCGCTGATTTACGGAACATATATTTCATTTGTTATATTGGAGAACTTATGCTAACTTATTTAAACGTGTAGGACAGCAGAGAAAACAAACCTATCATATTCTAAGTTGTTAACTTTTCAATATTGCTACATAATTCGACACAAACAATTTCTGATGTTTAATGTTTATTACTCTACTGGGATCATTAACTGTATCTTACACAATACACTGCCAATACAAGAGTTAGTTGAATTGTATAATATCCATATACTTTACTAAGAAGCAAATATGGCGGCTGCAAAAGCAACTTTTTTACTTTGGGGTTCAGGTAAACTCCCATTTCTAGTGATCGGATTTTCCTGATTTTTGGAGAACACCTTCCTAGTTTTATTTTAATGGCATATACTGAGTTTCGTTGAGAAACATAGAAAATTTCGATCGCCACAGCGATTTTTAAATTTTCGTTACATATGAACTCCTACACCGAATGGTCCGATTTTACTGGTTATCGAACACGACGTTTTTTTTTTTTCAATGTATTGCTATATGCCAGGTTTGACTCTGATGAAACAAAAATTGAGGTCGCTAGAGCGTTCACAGACTCACACATACATGTATAGAGCCTATATACATTTTGGTCATGGTCAATGTAAAGATCTGTAAATAAAAATAAAAATCTTCTAATGAGAACAACCTCAATAGCTTCATTCTTTCGGAATTCACTAAAACAGAAAAGAATTAGAAAGGCATGAAGTGGTTACGATATAAAAAAATAGTAACATCTCAAATTTAACATATTTCTTATTATTTTTATGCCTTAAAGTGTAGCCTATGAGTTTAGATTACTAACTATGTATGTATTTGTTTATATATCCGTATGTTTTTATGTTTTATTCGTGGAACAAAACATGCACGTACAGCCAAATAGGCCCGTGCGAAACGTATATGAAAATGTATTTCCTTTTTTCACAAAAGAAAAAGGTCAATAAATTTCATTACTACTATTTCACAAGATTAAAAAAAAAATAGATTGCACAACCTTTTTTTTTATTGAGCTATTTAATTTTTGGAAGAAACTAAATTTATTTTTTCTTTTTAGAGCCAAAACAAGCAGAAAGTATTAATCACCGAAGTAGAAAAGTTAGTTTTTATAACATTTCACACAATAAATAGGATCACAATCTCCTAAACTGTCACAAAATACTTTTATTTGAGCCGGAAAAAGCAGAAAAATTTAATCGCAGAAGTAAAAAGTTAATTTTTGTAACGTTTCACACGATAATTATGATGAAATCTCCTAAACCGTTACAACATATTTTTTGAGCTGGAACAAAAGCAGAAATTTTTAATCACCGAAGTAAAATTTATTTTTTGTAGCGTTTTACACAATAAATAGGATGATAATCTCCTAAACTGTTACAAAATACTTATTTATTTTTAGCCGTAACAAGCAGAAATTTTTAATCACCGAAGTAAAAAACTTAATTTTTGTAAAGTTTCGCACAATAATTAGGATGACAATCTCCTGAACTGTTACAAAAAATAGGAGACACGCAATAACAAAGGAGCACTGAAATCTGAAGGAAACCCAAAACTCTCACTGGACCCTCGACAACTTTCCATTAATCTTCTCAACTCGTGCGGTTGAATCCCTGACCACTTAATCCCACTTAATGATCGGATTCGCACGCGGCGCGCTGAGAGGGGATTACACCGCGCGCACAATGTCTGCAAGTGAACTGACTGGTCAGACGTCTTGGAACGAATAATATTATACCAGAACAATTCTACTTCACCGACCAATCAAAGTAAAACATTCATTTAATTTTCTTGATTGTCAACGCTAGACTTAATTTGGGCTTCTGCAATTCCATCTTCCCGACACTCTCCCTGCAAAACATTCAATTAAGGGCGGCCCATTCTGAAGAGATGTAAGAAGTAACACGTAATCAAACATGTATGAGTAAAAATGTTTATGTCCGAAGCGATAGGCGAGGATATAATGTTTCAATTAATACGTGATATATTGACCTATTATAGGAAATATCAGTATAAGGTACAATTTAAAACATATATATATATAGGAATGAGATGCACAAAGAAATTAAACATAGGCTCAATTCTGGAAATGCGTGCTATTATGCATTGCAGAGACTTTTGATGTCCCAACTCCTTTCAAAAAACGTTAAGCTGAAAATATATAAAACTATTATTCTACCAGTTGTATAATAATAATAATAATAATAATAATAGCTTTATTTTACCTGGCAGAGTTAAGGCCTTAAGGCCTTGTCTACCACTCAACCAGGTTTAAAAAAAATACAAAAGAAAAGTCTTAAATCTAAATTACAATATATATATATATATATATATATATATAATATATATATATATAATATATAAACGATTACAAGTTATGAATACAATACAATTAATATTTATAATGTATTTTGATTTACTCTAAATTTAACGAATTAAATATATAATATGTACAAGATATATAAAAAAAACGAGGAAAAGATTAATGACATAGTATAAAATTAAATAAATAGAGAAAAATTAATTATTAGACAACAGGTAACTGTATAAGCGTGACTTAAAGGTGCCAAGTGTGCGGCAACCCCTGATATCTTGAGGAGAGGAGATTCCAGGAGCGGGCGGAGGCTACTGTGAAGGAAGTAGAATAGGAGGAAGTGCTATGAAGAGGAATTGTTAGCAGACTGCTATCTTGTGACCTAGTGTCAATATTGTGGTAGGAGGATAACTTCTCAAATCTGGACGCCAGGTAAGTAGGAATGTAGGAATTCAGAAGCTTGAAAAGTAGCGAAAGAGAGTGCAATTTACGTCTGTCAGTAAGACGGAGCCAAGAGAGGTTATTAAAGTGTTCGGAAATATGGTCATAACGGCGGATATTGAAAATGAATCGAATGCAGCATTATGAACACGCTGCAGTCTCTGCGACAAGGCATAGTTTAGATCATTATATATAATGTCACAATAATCGAAGTGTGGTAACACAGATTCTGCACTAGGATTTGTTTTAACGAAATGGGAGAAAATTCTTTAAACGTCTAAGATAATGTAAGATGGAGAAAGTCTTTTACATATGTGTTTCACTTGTGTTTGCCAGGTTAAATTTGCGTCTAGATGTAGTCCAAGATCTATTACTGAAGAAGAATAAGGGATAATTATATTATTTATAGTAATGTTTGGAAGTGTAGATATGCCAAAGGTTGTAAGCAGTCTTTGTTGTCCCATTAGAATTAATTGTGACTTGTTAGGATTTAGATTTAGACCGATACTTGAAGACCAGTTAAACATGGATATGAGATCGTCATTCATTTTCATCAAGCTGTTATAGAGAGAATGAGGAGGTGAATGTAGGTAAATTTGGAGATCATCAGCATAGAGGTGATAACGGCAGTGCTTTAGTACAGTTGGCAAATCATTTATGTAGATTGAGAAAAGAAGAGGTCCGAGAACACTGCCCTGGGGGACTCCAGCCGGCACGTTACGCCAAGTCGAAGATCTAGAGTTTAATGAAACGTATTGTTGACGACCGTGCAGGTATGAGTCGAACCAGGATACAGCGCTGTCAGACAAATATAGGTGCTTGAGCTTTATCATAAGTAAGTCGTGGTCTACTGTGTCAAAAGCTTTGCTGAAGTCAAGTAAGGTTAAAGGAGTCAATTGACGTCTGTCCACGGCTTCACGAATATCTTCGGTAATTTTTAGCAAAGCTGTGGTTGTGCTATGACCAGATCTAAAGCCGGATTGATAAGGATCAAGGAGGTGATTTTCTTGGAGATAATCAGTCATTTGCTTGTGTACAATATATTCCAGGGCTTTAGATATATGGGTGCGAAACATGGACTCTTACTTTAAGGGAGGAAAGGAGATTACGAGTATTTGAGAATAAAGTTCTTAGGAAAATTTTTGGACCAAAGAGAGATGAACAGACAGGTGAATGGAGAAGACTACATAACAATGAACTACATGGTCTTTATAGGAAGCCAGATATAATAAGAACAGTTAAGTCTCGTAGACTGCGATGGGCAGGACATGTTGCGCGTATGGGGAATGAAACACGTGCATGGAAACTTCTTGTAGGAAAGCCAGAAGGAAAACGCCCAGTTGGTAGACCAAGAATGAGGTGGGAGAACAACATTAACTATGATTTGAGGGAAGTAGATTATACAGGGAATGATTGGAAAGCATTGGCTCAGGATAGGGATGTATGGAGAGCTTATGTCCGCGCGGCCATGAACCTACGGGTTCGATAGTGCCAATGAGTAAGTAAGTATATATATATATATATATATACCCTTAGTAATTCTGCAAGAGGGCAGGTCCTTCACTGCAATCATAGCATTTTCATGCTATGCCTTGCAGCTTTACTAGGGAATTATAGGTGTGGTAGCGTCCCGTTGCTTTCCACACCGGTGAAGAATGATAATGATAAGGATGATGATGATGATGATGGTGGCCATATGATTTCAGGGACCGTTAGGGACTTAAAGTTTTCCTGACATTTGTCTTACAGGTGAGGAAAAACCCCGATAAAAACCTCACCCAAAAAAACTGTCCCGACCGGGGATCGAGCCCGGTATCGAGGTAGCAGCGTGCATCCTTGTCACGCAGCGGGCCCGGTTTCGATTCCCGGTCGGGATAGGCTCCTGGGTGAGATTTTTTTTTCAGGTTTTTTTCTTCACCTGTAAAACAAATCTTAGGAAACCTAGGGCCCATCAGTGAAAGACTTGCCCTAGGGCACCACCCTATAGAATATATAATAGTGTTCTTAACCGGTGAATAATGATGATGATGATGGCCGGATGATTTTCGGTAGCTCACTGTTATATAAAAGTGACCCCACTACAGGGCTCAGGAGGCCCTTGGGGTAGTAGGCGGTTAAGGCTCCCACTTTTTCTAAACAATCGGCACTTGGTGTCAGTCGGGTTGTCAGGCCTGCGTGACGGCCGCCTTTACCTCCAGAACAAGCGTCTGGTACTCATTTCCGTTAGTGGCTGAATCGACCCCAGGCCCATAGTGCTGCCAGAAGGTTTGGGTCAGTTTAAAAACCTTAACCCCACTGAGACTCGAACCCTCGACCTTCCAGCTTGTAGTACAGTGCCTTAACCACTACGCTACGGCGTGCAAAAAGAATAGCATCGAGTTTGAGGTTCCTATTGTTGGGTATATATCCTCGTTGTGTTTTCCTCCATTCATTTATTAATTTATTCATGTATATAATGAAAAGCACCGGTGAAAGTCCACATCCCTGTCTTACTCCAGTGTTGATCTTTTCCCAAGAAGATAATTTGTCATCTTGTTTAACAGAGATTTCATTATCTTTAAAGGTGTTGAAGATATTAGTAATATATTGTTGTGGAACGTTATCATCAGCTAAAATTTGTAGTATTTAGATTTAGATTTATTTATTTAGCCTGGTGGAGTTAAGACCATATGGCCTTCTCTTCCACTCACCAGGACAAACATATATTACATCAGAATATAACAATCACAATGAACTCTAATATTAAATACTAAATAAAAATTTTATCAAAAAAATATCTATTATATTACGATCTATAACACAACCAGTTAATGTTAGTTAAAATTAAGACTAAAACTAATAATAAAATGTATACAATCAAGACATATTAAATTGTCCCTGTCTAATGAAGGATGTTATAGTTTGACAGTCTCTGACATAGGGCGGAAGGGAATTCCATGTTTTGGTAAGTGACACCGTAAAAGATAATGAATAATATACAGTGTGATGAGGAGGGATATAAAGGACAATGTGCTGATGGGATCGAGTGTCAAGATTATGTGTGTCGGATAGTCTGATGAAACGGCGTGATAAATAATTAGGCGATGATGTGTGAAGTATTTTATAGAGAAGGGATAGGGAATGGACAGTTCTACGATGTCTTAGACGAAGCCACGATAATTGTTCCAGGGACGGTGTAACATGGTCAAATTTGCGAATACCACAAAAAAAACGTGCGCAAGAATTATGAACACGTTGAAGTCTTTGAGTGGAAATAATATTTAAGTCTGTAAAAAGAGTGTCACAATAATCAAAATGGGGCATTGCAAGTGTTTCTACTAACATTTTCCTTTATATTCACTAGTAAATAAATAAATAAATAAATAAATAAATACACTGGCAAATGCTGATAATACAACATTGCAGGGTTACAAATAGTATCCTTGGTTTCATACCTGGATGGAAGTTTAACTGTAATAGAAGACATTGACACTGGATTAAAAAAAACAGGTCGCCATATACGGAACTGACCGCAGCATAGTCTAGGTACGTTCCCAGAATACCCGCGTTGTAATGAGAAGCGTGCGTAAGACGTGCGACATGCGTATCTATACATGGATCGTACTTTTATTTCAATATTATTCACTCCAATTTATAGTAATCATTTCATTTTCATTAATTGGAATTCCAGTTAATCAACAATTCATGTTACACCATCTGTTTTTGCAAACGACCAAGTGGTGCTTACTCTGGACATGGAAGATACATCATACATGACAAGGAAATTCTTCTTCTTCACGGATTAGGCTTATCTGCTAGCCTGTTCCGACTCCAAATGTCTGCTCTTTCCATCTTTTCTTTGGTCTTTCCAAACTTCTTCTTCCACGTGGTGAATAGATGTAAGCTGCTTTTGGTATTCTATTCTGTCATCCTTGCCAAGTGTTTTGTAATATATAATATTACAGTATAGTTATTTAGGTTGGCAACCCCGAAATGTAGGAAGTTGAACTTTCAATCATGGTCGCCATTGCTAAGTACGACAAAACGCAGTATCGCGCAAAATATACTATGAACAATTCTGGGTGAGGTTTTTATCGGGGGTTTTCCTCACCTGTAAGACAAATGTCAGGAAAACTTTAAGTCCCAAACGGTCCCCGAAATCATATGGCCATCGCAGTCATCATCATTCATATTCATCTTAGGTTAAGCTTAGGATTAAGGACACTCCTAGCACACCGCTATCATCATCATCTCACTCACTCACTCACTCACTCACTCACTGGCACTATCGAACCCGTAGGTTCATGGCCGCGGGGACATACGCTCTCCATACATCCCTATCCTGAGCTAATACTTTCCAATCATTCCCCGCATAATCCACCTCCCTCAAATCATAGTTAATGTTATTCTCCCACCTCATTCTTGGTCTACCAACTGGGCGTTTTCCCTCTAGTTTTCCTACAAGAGCTTCCATGCAAGTCTTTCATTCCCCATACGTGCAACATGTCCTGCCCATCGCAGTCTACGAGACTTAACTGTTCTCATTATATCTGGCTTCCTATAAAGACCATGTAGTTCATTGTTTGAGCCTTTGGCATGGGTTCCCTGAAGTAGTCCCCGCCCGGAGAACCGAATGGCGGACTATTTGACCTCCGGAAAATTTTACCCTAGTTGAACCCATGTCCGCATTTCTTTGACGGTTGTATTTTTATGGTGAAAGATCGTCACTCTTTCGACCAAGGTACTTTTTTCGTCTGGCTTATCACCGTCGACCAGTCCGGCATGGGTAACCACTATCATCATCACCCATCATATATCATCGGGGCAACGTAACCCCGCTTTCCAGGCGCCCCAACCTCAGAAGTGGGTTACAAGTATGCCATGCTAGGAGACAACACCAGGAATGTCGAAAGACAAAACCTGGGGCATTTGAAAAAAGTACTGGATGCCATAACAGCACATTCATTGTACTAGAAAGTATTATGCGTGGCTCTTTGCTTATCTAAAATATTTACAACATTTGGGACCATTATTCAACATGAAACAGCGCTAATTTCGTGAGTTTTGATAATTATAAAAACTCGTTAAGGAAAGTGATAACATCGGTGGACTACTCTAGAAACAATATGTCTGACAATGTAACGATAACTTTAGGAAAAATGTAATAAAATAAAGAACAAGGACCACTGAACATGCAATGCTTTCTGGACACGTGTGGGTCACTTCCATTAGCAAGTTCTTACTTTAAACTATAATTCACTGGCACTATCGAATCCATAGTTCATGGCCGCAAGGACATAAACTCTCCACACATCCCTAATCTGAGCTAATGTTTTCCAATCATTCCCTGTATAATCTACTTCCCTCAAATCACAGTTAATGTTATTCTCCCACCTCATTCTCCGTCTACTAACTGGGCGCTTTCCCTCTGGTTTTCCTACAAGAATGCCTCCATGCACGTCTTTCATTCCCCAAACGTGCCACATGTCCTGCCCATCGCAGTCTACGAGACTTAACTGTTATTATATCTGGCTTCCTATAAAGAACATGTAGTTCAGTGTTATGTAGTCTTCTCCATTCACCTGTCTGTTCATCTCTCTTTGGTCCAGAAATTTCCCTAAGAACTTTAATCTCAAATACTCGTAATCTCCTTTCCTCCCTTAAAGTAAAAGTCCATGTTTCGCATCCATATAATGTAACTGGTAGAATAACAGTTTTATATATTTTCAGTTTAACGTGTTTTGAAAGGAGTTGCGACGGCAAGAGTCATATGTTTTGCATCCGTATAATACTGAGAGAATAACATATTGGAAATTGGCCAGTCTGTATCCAGGATAGATCCAGGTGGAGAAAAATTGTTGAGGAGGCCAAAACTTCAATGAGGTTGTAGTTGCCTAGTAAAGAAGAAGAAGAAGAAGAACAAGAAGAGAATAACAGATTTAACGATTTTTTTAAGAGAATGGGATGCAGGTTTTCTGCATTTCTTTCTATTTTTTGTAGCTTGTAAGAAATAAATGTTTGAAGTCTGTTCCTTCTTTCTTAATAGTCCTGTATTTTTCTTTAATAATAATAAAGTTATATTTAAAGATGTGTCGCTAAAAGTGTACGTAAACTTATTTCATGAGCCAGAGCAATACATGAATATTTAAAAAAATGACGCTTAGCCGATTGATGCATAACATCGCCCAATTATTGTTGTCGCAATATACGGCATTTGTGCTAGCTTGTGTAGTTCTCCGATTCTCGCGTATAGCGGGGCCGAAAATATAATTTTAAGACATTTATTCTGTGTAATCTGAACTTCCTTTTTGTGGCAACCAGCCACGATATTCCAGACTTCGCAGCCGTACAGCAACATGCTGTATACAGGATGTTTCAGAATAAGTATTACAGACTTCTAGGGGTTGTACTACCCCTGTCGAGTAGGCAGCAGAAATTGTGCAACGAACAACAGGTGCGCGGCACGTGGAACCACACTTGTACAACCCCTAGAAATTCTGTAATACTTATACTGAAACATAAGAGACACGATATCAACCCACTGTGTTTCGGACATGGGTTCGTTATCAAAACTTTATCCACTAATTCCCCCCCCCCCGTCTTACTGACAGACGTAAATTGCACTCTCTTTCACTACTTTTCAAGCTTCTGAATTCCTACTTATCTGGCGTCCAGTTTTGAGAAGTTATCCTCTTACCACAATATTGACACTAGGTCACAAGATAACAGTCTGCTAACAATCCCTTTTCTGGACTCTTACTTTAAGGGAGGAAAGGAGATTAAAGTATTTGAGAATAAAGTACTTAGGAAAATTTTTTTTGACCAAAGAGAGATGAAGAGACAGGTGAATGGAGAAGACTACATAACAATGAACTACATGGTCTTTATAGGAAGCCAGATATAATAAGAACAATTAAGTCTCGTAGACTGCGATGGGCAGGACATGTTGCACATATGGGGAATGAAAGACGTGCATGGAAGCTTCTAGTAGGAAAGCCAGAGGGAAAACGCCCAGTTGGTAGATCAAGACTGTGGTGGGAGAATAACATTAACTATGATTTGAGGGAAGTAGATTATACAGGAAATAATTGGAAAGCATTAGCTCAGGATAGGGATATATGGAGAGCTTATGTCCGCGCGGCCATGAACCTACGGGTTCGATAGTGCCAGTGAGTAAGTAAGTAACAATCGCTCTTCATAGTACTTCCTCTTATTCTACTTCCTTCACAGTAGCCTCTGCCCGCTCCTGGAATTTCCTTCCTCATGATATCAAGGGTTGCCGCACACTTGGCACTTTTAAGTCACGCTTATACAGTTACCTGTTGTCTAATAATTATCTTTTCTCTTCTTCTTCTTCTTCTTTCTTCTTCTTCCATTCATGTGGTCTATTAAGTTTTCAATCCAACGTTTGAAGGGTCTGCGCAAAGATGCCTTGGCTGGTGGCTGGTAATTTAAGATTTGACATGGCATTCTTGTTCAGCTTCTTCTTATGTGAGATTTCCAGTTGTTTCTGTATTTTTCTACATATTCCATGACTGGTTTCTGTATTTTCCTACATATTCCATGACTGGTTTTTGTATTTTTCTACATATTCCATGACTGGTTTCTGTATTTTTCTACATATTCCATGACTGGTTTCTGTATTTTTCTACATATTCCATGACTGGTTTCTGTATTTCTCTACATATTCCATGACTGGTTTCTGTATTTTTCTACATATTCCATGACTGGTTTCTGTATTTTTCTACATATTCCATGACTGGTTCTGTTTGTAATTCTTTGAGGATCTAATGACTCCTTTTATGATCTGTTCTTGAGTAGCCCGTAGTACGTCTCATTAATTTCATTTCTGCCGCAGTTAGTCTTTGTTCATCTAAATTCCGAATTGTCCAGGCCTCACTCTATTTATTTAAATTTATAGTATGTCATACACACTCACTCACCGGCACTATCGAACCCGTAGGTTCATGGCCGCGCGGACATAAGATCTCCATACATCCCTAACCTGAGCTAATATTTTCCAATCATTACCTATATAATCTATTTCCCTCATATCATAGTTAATGTTATTCTTCCACCTCATTCTTGGTCTACCAACTGGGCGTTTTCCCTCTGGCTTTCCTACAAGAAGCTTCCGTGCAAGTCTTTCACTCCCCATAGGTGCAACATGTCCTGCCCATCGCAGTCTACGAGACTTAACTGTTCTTATTATATCTGGCTTCCTATAAAGACCATGTAGTTCATTGTTATGTAGTCTTCTCCATTCACCTGTCTCTTCATCTCTCTTTGGTCCAAAAAATTTCCTAAGTACTTTATTCTCAAATACTTGTAATCCTCCTTTCCTCCCTTAAAGTAAGAGTCCATGTTTCGCACCCATATAATATAACTGGTAGAATAATAGTTTTATATATTTTCAGTTTAACGTTTTTTGAAAGGAGTTAGGACATCAAGAGTCTCTGCAATGCAGAATAGCATTCATTTCCAGAATTGAGCCTATGTTTAATTTCTTTGTGCATCTCATTCCTGTTTGTGATTATTGTTCCTAGGTATTTGAATTCAGCCACTTCCTCAAAATTTCCCTCATTTGTCATTAGCTGTCCATTTCCATTATATAATGCATTTCTACGTGTGACCATATATTTACTTTTATTGATATTTACTTCCAGTCCTAATTTCTTAGTGTTACTCAATAGTGTGTGCGTGTTGTCCTTTAGTATCTCCTCGCTATCGCCCAATAGTACTACATCATCAGCATAAACTAACAGCTTATTAATGAAGCAGATACATAAAGTGAATTTGGAACGTATGCTTGGAATCCACGTGAATTCCAAGATTCATTTTAAAATTATAAAGTTTCTGACCTCGGCCTCCTTATTCTCTGAAACTTCATACGTCACAGGAACTAAGTCATAAGTTTGGAATTTCTTACTGTTGTCCAGTGATGTAACAATAGATGCATTGTTTATGTTAACAGCATTATTACTGCTGTCTTCCGAGAATTATTTCCGTTCTTACGCTATGCGTTCTTTCGAGAGGATTTGTAATTGTGTCCCAACGCATCCACTACACAATATGTTAAACATCTGTCATGAAAAATAGAGAAAATCTTCCATTATTAAAGTATTAGAATTCCGACACACAATGACACATCGATGTTTAGGTGACATCGTTAGAAAATACTAACTCACTGGCTCTATCGAACCCGTAGGTTCATGACCGCGCGCACGTAAGCTCTCATTACATCTCTATCCTGAGCTAATGTTTTCCAATCACCCCCTGTATAATCAACTTCCCTCAAATCGTGGACAATGTTATTATACCACCTCATTCTTGGTCTACCAACTGGGAGTTTTCCCTCTGGTTTTCCTACAAGAAGCTTCCATGCACGTCTTTCATCCTCCATACGTGCCACGTGTCCTGCCCATCGCAGTCTACGAGACTTAACTGTTCTTATTATATCTGGCTTCCTATACATATCATGTAGCTCACTATTATATAGTTTTTTTTCATTCACCTGTTCGTTCATCTCTTTTTTTGGCCCAAAAATTTTCCTAAGAACTTTATTCTCAAATACTTGTAATCTTCCTTCCTCCGTTAAACTAAGAGACCATGTTCCGCATCCATGTAAAATAACTGGGAGAATAACAAGTTTTACAGTGTCCACCGCTGTGGTCTCGAGGTGGCGTGCTGCCTTGTCGCGCGGCGGGCCCGGGTTCGATTCCTGGTCGGGAGAGGCTCCTGGGTGAGGTTTTCTTTGGGGTTTCTCCTCACCTGTGGGACAAATGTCGTGAAGTTTAGGGCCCAACGGTCCCCGAAAATCATCCGATCACCATCATTATCATAATCATCCATCACCGGTGTGGAAAGAAACGGGAAGCTGCCACACCTGTAATTCTCTAGTAAAGCTGCAAAGCATACCTTAAAATGCTATGATTGCAGTGAAAGACCTGTCCTCGGGCAGAATTACTGTGGATGGATGGATATTTACAGTTTAACGTTTTTTTGAAAGGAATTCGAACGTCAAGAGTCCCTGTAATGCATAATAATATGCATTTCCAGAATCGTAACAAACTAAATAAGTTTAATTATATAACAGGAACACTAAAAAGAACTTTGAAAAATAAAGACAGGGAAGACTCTATAATGAAATTATACAAGACAATGACAGTTCCTATTATTACTTATGGATCCGAAACATGGACAGTGACAACACAACAATCTGCCAGAATACAAGCTGCTGAAATGAAATTCCTCAGACCAATAGCAGGATATCAAAGAACAGACAAAAAACATAACACAGAAGTAAGACAACAAATAAAAGTAGAGAAATTAAACACAACAATAGTGAAATACAGAACAAACTGGAAAGAACACTTAGCAAGGATGACTGAGAATAGAATACCAAAAGCAGCATACAACTATTCACCACGTGGAAGAAGAAGTTTGGGAAGACCAAGGAAAAGATGGAAAGTGCAGCAATTTGGAGCCGGAACAGGCTAGTAAATAAGCCTAATATTTAATTTTAGGAAGTTATATTTTGAGGTTATTTTAATTATATTATTTTTGGTCTGGACATCTTACCTCAATATTAATGTTGATTTGTTCTTGGACATGTTTCAAAACAATTCTGTTTTATCGTCAGCTTTCCTCAGTCTGGGAAAGCTGACGATAAAACAGAATTGTTTTGAAACATGTCCAAGAACAAATCAACATTAATATTGAGGTAAGATGTCCAGACCAAAAATAAGCCTAAACCGTGAAGAAGAAGAAGAAGGAGATTTCCACAATCGAGCCTATCTTTAATTTTCATCAAAATCGGTCCAGTCATTTAGGCAGTTTTTAATGTCGTATTTCAGGTAAACCTCCACTTATAATTGTCGGATTTCGATCATTTTTTGACAGTAGCAATCCCGATTTATTTTAATAGGATATGCTGAGTTTCTTTGTGAAACATAGAAAAATGTGAGTGCTAGAGCGACATTTAAATTTTCGCTTCAGGTGAATTCCTACACCTAATAGTTTTAGATGATCCTATTGTGAATGTAAACGATCCAAGGACCCAAACACACAAAAATGTCATCAAAATCGGTCCAGTCGTCTAGGAAGAGTTCAGTGACATACACGCACAATTACCCTGGTAATTGTAGCCAGGCGTTTATCGTGTGAGGTTGTTATAATTACAGAATGTGGTCACAGGACAGAGTGACTGCATCCAGCAAAGGTTCATTAGCATCGTGATCGTTATTTGTCATCGAGTTGAAGGTTGGGGAGGAAAGGGGGGGAGGTTTCAAACTCCCTCGCGTCGTCAAATTTAGCGGTGCTTGACCCTCCAGGGTATCGGGTTCCTTGGTGGGCCGTTAAAAGGAAACTGCTTCATTAACATCCGCACTAATTACCATCCATTCCAGCACGTTATGAGCAAACTTGACACAGTGTCTTCACTCTGCGCCGCACAGTAGTTCAAAGCAACTACAGGGCTTCCAATATAAAACCGGACCGGCCTTACGGAGTTTCACCCGGCACGCAGTGCTGTTTCTTCCTCCCGCAATTCACCCTGCCTGCCACCCGTCCTTGAACTGTTTTTTACTTATAGAAAATGCTGGAAATGTTGTCCTCCCGCAGTTAAACAGGCATTATACCGAGTAAACACATTTAGATTGACACGCTGTAGTTCGGGCACTGTCAAGTTTCTGATTTCATTTCTTATGTTGTTCTTCAGTTCTTCCAATGTGTCCGGATTTGTTTTGTACACTTTGTCTTTCAGGCTACCCCACAAATAAAAATCACACACTGTTAGATCTGGGGAGCGAGTGTTTCTTATTTTGTACTGAACCAGTGGTCTCAAATTTAGTCACAAGATCGTGGATTGTCGATCTGGAAGGAGGTAATTGTCCAGGGAAGTTCCGAATAAATTCCTCGCGAACGCGACGAGCTGATTCGTATTTATAATAACATTTACACACATAAATGCGCTGCTCTAATGTCAGCTGACGTCTCATCTTGTCGAACGATAGTAAACTGACTAGTTCAAGGATGAGCGGCTGGCAGAGTGAAATGCGGACGAGGAGAGAGCGCTGCCTGACGGGTGAAACCCCGTGAGGCCGGTCCGGTTTTATATTGGAAGCCCTTTACAGTATCCATCTTTATATACAGGGCTATTCAGAAAGAAGGAACAGGTCTTGCAGCCTGGAAATCAACGCTGAAACCCCATTTTCTCTTTTTGAACAATATATGTATCCGAAATTAAATTTACAAAATGGCTAATTTCCCATACTACCGAGTGCTCTGTAAACACGCCGTGTGCCTTGCACTTGTTTCATTAGTTACTTAAATTGGTACTTTGAACTAAAAACGCTACCACTCCTTCGTTCATTGTAGTTCCTCGCAAATTTCTAGGTGTCGCTGTACTCAGTTTCTCCTCTGAGTGTAGTACTCTGTGGGCGTGACCAATATAGATACTTATAAAATTCATTGTACGTCACAGTTGAGGTTATGTAGTAACATTTTAGGATATTATATCAGGTACAGCCTTTGAAATAATTGATGGTGCATGGATAATTTTCAAGTCTCAGAACGAAGCCACTGCGCTTGATCAGAGATCAGCTATTTGCTTCACAAGTATACAACTATTTGAGAAACTGAATTTGTTTCATTTCATTGTGTGTCGTGCAATGGAAAACAATTTCGTGTAAATAAGTAGTACGGTAAATACTGAAAATAAAATAAAGCAAAAGAAATTAAACAAAAGAAAGAAAACTAATTCAAATAAGGTCGAGAGGAAAAAAAAAAAAACATGACAAGAGGTATCGAACACGCGAACCCCTCATAGGCATGGGAAACAGAAGCTCCCTCCACTAGACCACAACTATCTCTCCTAGACGTTGTCTGTATGAAGCGATGCAGTACTTCAGGACTTACTTGTGTAATGAAACTAGATATGAATTTGAATTAATCAGACGCATTTTGTATTAGTAATGGAAATAAATAATTTAATTATGCCATGTGTTTTGTAAATAAAGTAATGGGGCGTTACAATCGTTATGCATTTTCTCTCTCTCTCTCTCTCTCTCTCTCTCTCTCTCTCTCTCTCTCTCTCTCTCCATATATATATATATATATATATATATATATATATATACACATATGAGCTGTTTCCTTTAATTTATTTATTTCCATATATTCCATTCCATAGTAATTCTGCCCGAGGGCAGGTTTTTCACTGCAATCATAGCATTTTCATGCTATGATTTGCAGCTTTACTAGGGAACTGTAGGTGTGGTAGCTTCCCGTTGCTTTCCACACCGGTGAAGGATGATGATGATGGCCGGATGATTTTCGGGGACCGTTGGGCCCTAAGTTTCCTGACATTTATCTTACAGGTGAGGAAAAACCCCAAAAAAATCCCACCCAGGAGCCTGTCCCGACCGGGAATATTTCCATATATATATGCTATGATAAGAAAACTAAATGCCTGGACGGGATTCGAACCCGGATCTCTGAGTCTGTACCTCAGCGTGATATCCATTACACCACCAGGCGAATCCAATTCAAACATTTATTTTTCTTATATATGTATTATATTCTCCATTATTACTAGATGTCGCGAGAACTCGGTCTTCACTGCCATCTAGTAGCTGACTATAACAAGTAAGCAAATTAAAGAGAACATGTTAAACATTTAATTATAACATCGATAAAGCGTCACTGCTATAAAGTAAAAATGTTATATATATATATATATATATATATATATATATATATATATACATACACAAATTTATTTATATAACGAAGCCTGGTAACATGTAGGCATTATGAAAATTAACGACGTTATTAAATAATATTAAATAAAAAAATCTACCTGACCACAATCGAACCTGGGTCCGAAAAAGTATCTTACCGACTGCTCCACTGAAGCGAACGATACAAATGTTGCATGAAGAGAGACTTACGCCGTCCGCTTTATACTGAAACGAATCAAAACATGTAACAACGTACTGGTGTGAATCGCTCTTTAACTTTCCATGACCAAGAGATGCGCCACCTATTTTTTTTTTTTTTTTTTTGCTGTAGATATTTTAATATTTTAAAACTGTAACTAGCTCGGAATTGATATGGTTAGAAAATAATTTCAGGAATTTAATTTTCGTTCTAGCACTCTTTTTTGTAGCTTTTTATCTGCGTTTGATTATATTACAAATATTATTATCCATGGCCAGCAAGCGAGGAAGATAAATATATGCATGAATACGGTATGTTTTACACGCTAGATTTTGCATGAAACATGTGGGTACATGGAGCGGAAAACGCGATGCGATGCACCTTATCTATACAAACAATACACTGTCGCCATCACAATGACGGGAGACGAATCACAAACCGGGGTCACTATGAAAGCTGTTCATTTATTTTCAACATTTAATGGCTCTACACAAGCTGTGCCTGTGCCACTTCATTTGTTTTACATAGTTATTCAAACAATTTGTGTATGATAAAGAGTGTCTATGGTGTAACGTGCTTAATCGCAATATCTAACAGAGAGGGGGCCAAATTATGTATAATTATTCTAATTATATAGCATGTCAGTCTATCGCTGTGCCGTTGTCTCGCAGGCAGTGACCCCGGGTTCGATATCCAATCTGTACAAGAATCCTATACCTCTTCCGAGCCAAGTTCCTGTTGTAATTTAACAGCTCAAATAAATACGGAAGAAATAAATTGTACGATAAAAGTTGTTCAATTTTAAAAAGAGTGAAAATATGACGAATATGACCAATTCATTGCTACAATATTTTCTCTCATATGACGAATATGACCAATTCATTGCTACAATATGCTCTCTCATATGACGAATATAACCAATTCATTGCTACAGTATGCTCTCTCATATGACGAATATGACCAATTCATTGCTACAATATGCTCTCTCATATGACGAATATGACCAATTCATTGCTACAATATGCTCTTTCATATGACGGATATGACCAATACATTGCTACAATATGGTCTCTCATATGACGAATATGACTAATACATTGCTACAATATGACGAATATGACCAACACATTGCTACAATACAACGAATATGACCAATATATTGCTATAATATGCTCTCTCATATGACGAATATGACCAATTCATTGCTACAATATGCTCTTTCATATGACGAATATGACCAATACATTGCTACAATATGCTCTCTCATATGACGAATATGAGCAATACATTGCTACAATATGCTCTCTCATACATAAATTGCCAAATATGTATAAATATAACTTAACAAAGTATTTTAATTCAATTAGTTTTCGTATAAAAAGCTTTTATAAATATTTAAAAGTATATATATTATCAAAAAATATATGCTACAGTGTACTCGGCAGACGTTGTCCTGCCCGAACGTTCAATTCTCGTGTAAAAGAGGCATGATAAAAATTTAAGTTACTTTTTACCGGTAAAATTAAATAATTAATAAGTTCGCAAGAAAACTCCTCACTGCCAACTGTCGTAGTTCAAGAAGCGTGCATTATGACGTTTTTTTTTGTTGTCGTGCGGAATAAATCAGTAATGCAGATGACTACACATCTGACATAAAAAACTCAGAATACAGAGCCACCTACAGGGTCCAATTGTGAATCTAAAACATTCGGGAACCCACTCAAACACACACAAAAAACATTAATAAAACTCAGTGAAGTTGTTTAGCCAATTTTTAATTTCGGATTTCAAGTAAACCTCCACTTCTAATTGTCAGATTTCGCTCATTTTTTGACAAAATCTACCTTGGTTTATTTTAATAGGATATACTGATTTTCCTTGTGAAGCATCGAAAATTGTGAACGCTAGAGCGATTTTCAATTTTCCTATACCCAATGGTTTCAGAGGGTCCAATTGTGATTCTTAAGCATCCAGGGACCAACTAAAGCACACAAAATTTCATCAAAATCGGTCCAGTTGTTTAGCAGGCGTTCCGTGACAAACACATGTACAGAAGAATATTATATGATACAGTAAAACTTGTTTAATCCGGAACGTGAATAATGCGGAAATCTGTCGTCAAATGTGAACAAATGTATTGGTACAAGCGAATTATAGTAATATTACATGTCATTATTTTGCATAAGACGGAATCTGTCCAACGCGGAAACGGAAGGATATTTTTACACAATTCATGAAAAAAACCTATATAAAGCGGAAAGACAGAGAAATAAATTAGTTTCCATTTCAACGGATTTCCGTTATGCCAAAAAAACAATAAGCAATGATTCCGGTCCCCGAGTGAAGTAGAGATTCTACCTTATCATCATCATCACTCCAGGGATTAGGCAATTGCCCGTTCCGACTTCATAATGCATTAGCCCAACGTCTTCTAGGTCTTCCAACATCACGTCTTCCTCTTGCTTGATAATTTCTTTGCTAACAATGGATATCTCTCCTTACTCATTCCATCCATATGATCAATCCATTTCTGTCTGTAATTCGTGACTTTATCCAATAAAGGCTGTACTTTCAATTCTTCTCTTATATCCTCATTTCTTATTCTATCAAGTCTTGTACATCCTTTAACTTGTCTTAGGAACTGCATCTCTGCCGTCTGTATTCTATCCTTCTGTCTTTTCACTAAACTTGTAGGGCTTGAAGAGCGGAAGAAGCAGCCCTCTGTTGGGGGGTGGATACCCAGAGGAGCATGTTTGGAGGCTCAGAGGAAGCAGCCCTTCCACCATCCTTGTCCTGCGAAGCGCTCGTAACGCTTCCAGGAGACATTTATCTTACTGAGAAGCTTCATGGAAATCAGCCGGATTGTCATAAGAGATTCTACCTACACCTTAAATTATATTTCGGCCTCACTGCAAACCCGTTATGTGAAATGCAGATACCTGTCTTACAAATAATCATTGCACTTTAAAATCTTAAATTAGTTTAATTTCTGAGACCGATTTTTCACAGGTAGCGTTCTGAATTTACGAAATAAAGATGGCTAAAACGTATGTATCATTGTCATTAAACGAAAAGTGAAAGTGATTGAAGATAAATCTCCAAATTTCCGGACCGATGCTCCGAAGTCAAGCTCTAGCTGTTGCTAAATCCCTGGGGAATAACGATTTCAAGGCATCTTCAGGTTGGTTGTGGACAGTTTTAAAAGACGACACAATGTAGTGTGAAATGTAATTTGCGGGGAATCAAAGGATGTGGACGAAAGTGTAGTTAGTGAGCGGAAACTGAAACTGCATACATTAATTGCAGGATACGCGCCTAAGAGAATTTTTAACGGTGACGAAGCGGGACTGGTTTTTCGCAAGTTACCGCCGAAGTCGCTCATAGAAACAATATTTCACTTTTCAAAGGCAGCGGAACTACAATTAACCCAAGGTACGTAAAAAGGCTTATATAGTAAATTAATGAGTCATTTTTTAACATCTTACCTCTTATGTTATGTTTATGAGTCATATTTTATGTTTCATTGAACATTTTTTTTAATTCGTTATGTATTTTAGAATGATACGTAATTATCTTAAACTGTTTTCCTTTCTTTGAATCACATTGCAGGGTTTTCAAGAAATTCAATATTACATTGGCACCGATAAATAAATTTAGCCTTGGTAATCTATTAATCTATCTATCTTCGGGTTTTTACAGCTGCTGCCGTCTTCTCGTGCCAAACCTCCAAAGCCTACGGTCTTGGGCATCTTCGATGCTTAGCCCTCTAGCTTGCATTACTGTCTTCATGTTTTCCTTCCATGTTAACCTTGGTCTTCCTCTTTTCTTCTTTCTGTTCGGATGCCATTCATATAGTTGCTTCGGCCATCGCTCATCTTCCATTCTTAAAACATGTCCTAACCACTTTAATTCCTTTCCCTCAATTCTTTCAATTATGCTTTCTTCTGCTTCCATTATGTTTCTAATTTCCTTATTTGTGACATGTTCTAATTTAGACTTTCTGGCACTTCTTCGTAAATAATTCATTTCTAGAGCTATTAGTCTATTAATAACTAATACGAAATTGGACACCCCAGATAGCAAAAAATCTGGAAATTATCAAATTAATTCTAAGGACTGCAATAAAGTATACACAGGAAAAACAAAAAGAAATTTGGACACTCGCACCAAGGAACACTTCAGAAATATTAAAAATGGTGAAATTGAAAAATCACCTATTGCAGCACATAGTTTATTGGATAATCATAAAATTGAAAAAGAAGCCCAACTTTTAAAACATTTGGAAAAACCTTTAGAATTGACAATTTGGAAAAGATATATATTCAGAAGAACAAATTTAGATCCATGAATTTCGAGATTCCTGATGAACGTGACCTCATCTCAAAGTTCATCAAATCAACACAAGATAATAATAATAATAATAATAATAATAATAATAATAATAATAATAATAATAATAATAGCTTTATTTTACCTGGCAGAGTTAAGGCCTTAAGGCCTTGTCTACCACTCAACCAGATTTAAAAAAAATACAAAAGAAAAGTCTTAAATCTAAATTACAATATATATATATATATTATATATATATAAACGATTACAACTTATGAATACAATACAATTAATATTTATAATGTATTTTGATTTACTCTAAATTTAACGAATTAAATATATAATATGTACAAGATATATAAAAAAAAATAGGAAAAGATTAATGACATAGTATAAAATTAAATAAATAGAGAAAAATTAATTATTAGACAACAGGTAACTGTATAAGCGTGACTTAAAGGTGCCAAGTGTGCGGCAACCCCTGATATCTTGAGGAAGGAGATTCCAGGAGCGGGCAGAGGCTACTGTGAAGGAAGTAGAATACGAGGAAGTGCTATGAAGAGGAATTGTTAGCAGACTGCTATCTTGTGACCTAGTGTCAATATTGTGGTAGGAGAATAACTTCTCAAATCTGGACGCCAGGTAAGTAGGAATGTAGGAATTCAGAAGCCTGAAAATGGCAACGTTATTGATGGAGATTCCAAAGAAAATCCGGTAGTCATAATGTCGGTTGAAAATGAGAGAGCTCCTTCTCTCGAAAACTACTTCCCGTGTTTGAATAAACATATTATATGAGGTAAGATGTTAAAAAAATGACTCATTAATTTACGAATTAAGAACTTCATAATGTTATTTCCCATATTTAACTATGCATATATAGTACTCTATAATATATGATTTTTAATAAATTTTAGTTTTTTTATAATGCGGAATTTTGTCCAATGTGGAAAAAATATATGGTCCCATGCGATTCCACTTTGAGAAAGTTTTACTGTATAAAGACGTCATAAAAATCCTAGCCCCAGTTATGAGGTTCACTGTCAGACCTTTCGATGTAGTTACCTTGAAATCGTTGACTGTACCTGAAAAACTGTATTTTTCTATACAATTGCTAAAAATAATAGCAACTTACCTAAGTTCTTGGAGTAGCGTTTCACCCTGTGCGATGGTGCTGATGCAGGCGTCCAGGGACGACTCCCGCTGCTGTCCGCACTGTTCTAACAGCCGCTCCGCCGCCTCCAGAGTGTCCGCTGCCTCGTCATTCTCCTGCCGAAGCTCGTCTACCCACCCCGCGAGCTGTAACCAACATCCAAATCCAATCAAATATCTAATAATTGCATTCTAGACTCAAGCGATACTAAATTCAAGTAGTTATATAAACGCCCTCCACTTCGCGAACCTGAATTCGTGTCTCCGCAGCAATGTTTTTTTTGGAACCAACCTCGATACACAATCAATTAATATTTTTTCCCCTTTTCATTATTTAATAAAAATAGTATTAATTATTAATATTTTTACGTAACGTCTTATATATAAGCGATAGATTAATTATTTACACTTAATTAATTTATTAATTTCTTTGTATTTTTTCTTTCTTTTCATTTATAGTGGAGTCAAGGTGTTATTCCTTTGTGTATACATTCTTTCCTTAGTTTTAATTTTAACTGTCTTCTGCGGTGGGCAGGACAAGTGGCACGAATGGGGAATGAAAGACGAAAATGGAAGCTTCTTGTAGGAAAATCAGATGCAAAACGCCCAGTTGGTAGACTAAGAATGAGGTGGGAGAATAACATTAACTATGATTTAAGGGAAGTAGATTATACAGGTCCCGCGCCGTAGCCGAGTGGTTAAGGTAGGAAGCCTTGGCGCAGAGCTACGGGACTTGCGCTGGTTCGAGTCTCCATGGGGGAAGAAATTTTCTCATGGTATTTCGGCCAGTATGGGACCGGTGCCCACCCAGCATCGTGAGGCAATTGGGTAGCTACAATAAGTAGCGGCTCCAGGTTGAGGAACCAGCTGTAACGGCTGAGGGACTCGACATGCTAACCACATGTCAC
This sequence comes from Diploptera punctata, assembly GCA_030220185.1. Lineage (NCBI taxonomy): Eukaryota > Metazoa > Arthropoda > Insecta > Blattodea > Blaberidae > Diploptera > Diploptera punctata. Next base: position 700,679 of record JASPKZ010010275.1, read on the forward strand.
CCCTACACTGGCTGTTGATCATCTACCTCTGTGATTGACACATGTGGATGTGAAGGGCCAGCAGCCGGCTGGTAAAAGGGCAACCGCTGAAAAGTGGAAAGACCCTCAATCGGAGATTATACAGGGATTGATTGGAAAACAATAGGTCTGGACAGAGATGTACGGCAAGCTTATGTCCGCACGGACATGAACCTACGGGTTCGATAGTGCCAGGGAGTAAGTTAGCTTAGACTTAGTTTAATTATATTGTACTAACTAACTCACTGGCACTATCGAACCCGTAGGTTCATGGCCGCGCGGACATAAGCTCTCCATATATCCCTATCCTGAGCCAATGTTTTCCAATCATACCATGTATAATCTAACTCCCTCAAATCATAGTTAATGTTATTATTCTCCCACCTCATTCTTGGTCTACCAACTGGGCGTTTTCCCTCTAGTTTTCCTACAAGAAGCTTCCATGCACGTGTTTCATTCCCCATTCGTGCCACATGTCCGGCCCATCGCAGTCTACGAGACTTAACTGTTCTTATTATATCTGGCTTCCTATAAAGACCATGTAATTCACTGTTATGCAGTCTTCTCCATTCACCTGTCTGTTCATCTCTCTTTGGTCCAAAAATTTTCCCAAGAACTTTATTCTCAAATACTTGTAATCTCCTTTCCTCCCTGAAAGTAAGTGTCATTGTACTATTAGACATTATTTCCATTATTGTTCAGTTTGACCAGATAATTAATTTTATTGTATTTTCTTGCATTTAAATGTAGTACGTATGTATGTATGTATGTCCTGGTAGGTGGAAGAGAAGGCCACATGGTCCTTAACTTCACATGGCTAAATAAATAAATAAAAAGTATTTGTGGAAATAAGAACGGCTTTTGCCTTACTTCAGCGGCAACTTCTTTCTCACTTATGCATGGCGTGTAGTCTGAACACTGTACTGCAGGCGTTCTAGATTTATGACTCCAACGAAATACCAAAGGCGGAAATTGAAGGTTGGTGAGGAAGGGTCAGGGATGCGATAAGATTAAAACTAAACATTCACCAAGGTATTGATTACTTAGGAAAATCTGTTCAAGATCCAGTCATAGATTCTCTCAACTTCTGGACAACTTTAAACGATGTTTCCTGGTTCTCCACAGTTTTTTATAGCTCCTTCAACTTGTGATAACAGAGCTAAGAAAATAAACTGGCTACAGACTAAACGTGGGGTGAACAAGTGATAAACAGCTTCAAGTGCCGTTATAGAGTTTTTCTAAAATTAGATATGTACTTTACCTGCAGATAATGTGCAGGGAATGCTGTCTATACAGGGTGCTCTAAAATTCCCGTTACAAACTTTTAGGATTTGTAGAGGGGACTGTGTAATAACAGGATTTTAATATTATAATAAATATGAAAGTTATAAAGTTAATAATTTCGTATTTTAAAATTCTCTTAATATTTAAATATAACTTAAATACATAAAACATCTAAATAATTCATTGTTGGTTATTGTTGAATAAAAATGTCTCAGTAACAATTAAATAAATTGTACTACATAACAGTTTTTGTAAATAATGCTTTTAAAATTTGTTTTAAGTCATTGTTGTCAAAATTATAAATTCTTCCATTATAATGTAATAACACCTGCCTAACTTCATATTCTGAAATGAAAGTAAACTAAATTCTGATTGGATGTTCAAACAATTAACTTTCTTATTTAACAAATCAAATTAAACCTTATATTTAAATAACTATTAACCAATAGAATTTAAAAATACCATCATGTGATGTAATAATGGTCTTTAAAATTATAAAATAATTACACTATTCATTCTGCATACAACTTTCATCACAGATAGAAGTAATAAGAAGAGCTGTCCTGATAAAATGTAATATTTAATACAAGAAGAATAATTGATTTAAGAAAAGAAAGAATTTAATTTTAATTGACGGTGAGGAATAATACCACCTACATTTACTTAATCTGCTGGGAACTTTAAGAAGTGAATAAATGTGAAATTATTTCTACAAGAAACATTTTTTTAGTAATTTTGAAGTGTTTTCCTATCCAGTGTACCAACTTCCGAACCTAAGAAGAGAATCCGCCTCTACCGAAAATTAAACCCAACCTGAACCAGTAATTCTTTTTGGGACACCAATCCTTCTTCAAAATGTTACTACAACATCGGGCATGAAGAGAATTACTTCTTCAAAGTTGATGATATTTAGAACTAGCTAATACCCGGCGTACGCTGCTACTCCTAAATAAATGTTAATGAGTTTTTTACCACCAGCCGTGCGCTGTTATACTTGCCCGGGAATCTGCTAATCCCGATCTTCTTGTCATCAACGAAAGACAAAAATGGTTATTGTGAGTTATCCGTAGAAGATAAACATGCTGTCGCGGACTTTTGTGTAGAGCATTTTGAGATATTCAATTCTGTGTATATTAATTTGGTGTATTTTGTATGGTTTAGGCAGCGTAAATCATTTAAGCGTCAAAATGGGGACTTCATTTCACGTTTTTCACTACAAAGGGCGACTTTTAGGTGTGGAGGGGTTGAGTAATACAACTCTCTTATAGCCTATGTTCATCCCCGGAATCTCCTGAACATTTTTCAAAAAGCTTATGTCGAGGAATAACGGTTTTATATTTTTAGTATACTTCGATTTTTATTTGAAAGGAGTTGGGGCATCAAAAGTCTCTGTAATGCATAATAGCACGCATTTCCAGAATTGAGCATCTGTTTAATTTCCTTGTGCATCTCATTCCTGTTTTAACTATTCTTCCAAGGTATCTGAATTCAGCCACTTCTTCAAAATTTCCCTCATTAGTACCGTATTTTTCTTCGAAAAATTGCCTCCAAAATTTAGGTGCATCTTATACTGGAAATTAATATAAAAATGTCCAGTGTTCGATTTAAAATTTGCGCTAGTCTCACAAATGGCCATATGTTCGATGTCGCGGGAAACCTATCATTATCTGGCAATATTGGATTCAACTGACAGCAGCAGTGCACCGATGCGACAAACATGAGTTGCGGGGATTCACAAGCTTGCTAACACTGTCTCGCTCCCATCCCGCCATCACAAACCCAGAACACTGTCTAGACTATGATATGTCATTGCAGTCTATGATGACAGTGAACTTGAACAAATGAACGATGGATGAAACCCAACATGAATTCACGCCGAAGGGAGCTTTAAAACGACATAAAATCAAACAAGTGTGTCAGTGGATAAAACAGTCGTGGTCTAGAGTGAGAGAAGACATTATTGTTAAATCTTTCAAGAAGTGCGGGGTAAGTAACGCTCTCGATGGCAGTGAAGACCATCTTATGTATGAAGAGGACAACGATGACGACGAAGAAGAAGAAGAAGAATGCTCAGATGACGATTTTCAGGGATTTTTAAACATCAGAACGGTTTTATAAATTAAGATTTTCTTTTAGTCTTGCTTTGCAATCTAATAATAAAATTGATAAAAATGTTATTTAAAAAATGCTTAAAATTTACGGTGTGTCTTACAGTTCGTAAAATACTGGTAATTAATTTTCCGTTTCCATTACATAATGTATTTCTATGTTTCAACATATACTCAGTTTTATTGCTAATGATGAAAACACGTTCAACAATTATAATAGGGAGATAGTGAAATAAAATGTTTTTAAAATGCATTCCTTCAATAATGAAATAATAGGATAGCACACTTGGTTCAGATATGACATATAGCTATGATTGGGACATCTAATATATAAAAATATTTGTTTCTTTGTTTGTTTGTTTGTTTGTTTGTTCGTACTTTATGCGCGGCCATACCGTTGATTCGATTATGATGGTTTTTTTTTGCAAATGTTTAGGAGATTCCCGGGATGAACATAGGCTATAAGAGAGTTGATAATCAACTCTTACACCCTTAGAAAACACCCTTTGCAGTGGAAAACGTGAAAAAAAGTAGCTCTTTGGAAGCTTCAATGGCTTACGCTGCCTAAACCATAACAAATACACAAAATTAATGTACATACAATAGAATATCTTAAAAGTTCTACAAAAAAAGTCCGATAACAGCATATGTTTATATCTTACGGATAACTCACAATAATGAATTTTGTCTTTTAGCTCATTCATGCCAAAAAGATCAGGATGAGTAGATTCCCGGACAACGACCGGGTAAACAGCACGGGGTATCTAAAAATAATTACGACATAAATGTTTCGTCTTACTTGTTTAACTAAACATAAAACACATTAATGTTCGTATTACAGCTCATTTATGTCAATAAGATCGCGATAAGTGTATTCCCGGGCAACGCCGAGTAATCGGCAAGGAGTATCTGGAAAATATAAATTTATAATTATTTTTCGTATTACTTATTCAACTAAACATAAAATCACATTAATTTTCATTTATTTAGGCGTAGCAGCGCACGCCGGGCGTTAGCTAGTACATAATAAATTAAACCGATATAAATTATGTGCGGCACCATAAGAAGAACCCTCCGAAAGACTCGAAGAGAAAATCAGCTCAGGTTTTATAAAATTATGGCTTTTCCTGTTCTTTTATATGGATCTGAATCTTGGGTACTTACAAAAAAAGATATCTCACACATTCAAGCCACTGAAATGAGATTTGTAATATCCGTAAAAGGATGTACACGCATGGATAGATTACATAATGTGTCAATAAGAAATGAACTGGATATATTTTCAATACACGATAAACTAGACGAGCACAAATACCGAAGAAAGGAAAATTTCGACATAATGGACAATACAAGATTACCCAAAATTATTAACAACTACATACTGCATGGAAAAAGATAATAGGGATGGCCAAGGAAACGATGGGCTTGAGACCGGAACAGGTCGCATTGATCTAATCCTGGAAAGGAAGAAGAAGAAATGTATTTCTAAATGTAGGAGGATTGGTGAGGGTAAGTTTACACGTTGCGGTTGTATTCCATCACCTCAGCATTAATGGCAAACCGTTTTGTAAGCAAATGTTTGCATAAGCCATGAGTATTTACAGAGAAGCCATGTCACACGATACGGCTGATGGTTCTACATAAACTAACTAACGATCAAATATCTGGAATTACACCGGACAACATGATTTTTGTCTCATGAGTACCAATAGTTGTACTTAATGCAGTTCTTTATCGTGTTTTCAAATATGTATTCCGAATTTCTCCATCAACCACAGATTTTTTTATTTCAATTTCCAAAATTGGAAAAGTAATGTTAATGTAGGTATAAGAATGGACCATTTTAAAATATTAAATGTTTTAATGTATGCTGACGATGTGGTTATTGTTCAAGAAAATGAAAATAATTTGCAGTACTCTTTACATCAATTAAATCAGTTATGCCAAGAATATAATTTAAAAATATCAAAGGAAAAAACTAAAATAATGGCATTTTGGGGAAGTGAACATATCTTATTCTTCTTCGGCTTTCCCCCACTTATAGCTTTGCCGTCTTCAGTTTCCATTTATCTCTATCATTACAATCTCGCTCTTCGAAATTCCTATCATCCATTATAGTTCTGATGTAGGTTTTCCATTTCCATCTTGGTTTGCCACATTTATTTCTTCCAGGGGGTGACCAATGGTATATATTTTTTGGCCATCTTTCATTTTCCATTCTTTGTACATGGCCAAACCATATAAGTGTTTGATTTTCAATCCTCTTAACAACAGATGTGGTGACATTCATTTCTCTCCAAAGGAATTAATTTCTTATTTTATCCTGTCTTGTTTTTTGGAGGCTTCTTCTAAAATAATCAAATTCAACTGTTCTAATTTTATTCTTTTGTAATTCCGTCAAAGACCAAGTTTCACTTCCATATGACAAAATATTCTGTATTATGCTCTTATAAATTTTCATTTTAGTTTCCTTTGTAATATTTGTATTCCAAATTATTCCATGTAATGTCTTAGTTGCATTTTTTGCCATTGCAATTTTAGTCTGTACACATAAGATTAAAAATCGTAATAGACAACAAACCTCTAGAACAAGTAACACATTTTAATTATTTGGGTTGTAATTTTACTATAAACACAAAAACTGAAAGAGACATACATATAAAACTGTCGAAATTTCAAATGATATGCGGAACTATACATAAAACATTAAAGAACAAAACAAAAAGAGATACTAGATTGAAGTTTTATAAAACATTGGCAGTTCCTGCATTACTTTATGGGAGCGAAACTTGGGTAATAACCAAAAAAAAATTACATGGTAGAATAAAAAGTGTAGAGATGAACTTCCTTAGAAAAACAAAATGCTGCACAAGAGTGGATCGGTTAAAGAATGAAAATATAAGAATAGAGTTAAATATATATCCATTAAATGATAAATTCAAAGGATATAGAGAAAAATGGTTTAGACATGTTGAAAGAATCAACGTGACAAGATTACAAATAGCAGCATTTAACTACAAGCCAAGAGGTTCAAGGAATGTAGGAAGCCCAGTGAAAAGATGGACAGAACAACTCTGAGGCAGAACAGGCAATTTGCCTAGCCCGTGAAGTGAAGAAGTTAAATAATTATTTTTTTAATACACGTTTTTTCGTCCATTTGTCCATTCTAAAATAAAACCAAATGAGCTAACTCAAATGTTTTCAGCTATGGAAAAGATATATCAAGGCAAATGGAATCCTAAATATGGTGGCCGATTATTGTTGGACCATCAAGAGGGATGCTCCACAAGCGAAATATAGCACAAAATCGTCATTTCTTACTTTCTAGGTGAGTCCGAATGTTCGAATATTGTGTAGTTACGAATGTAGAAAATATTAAAGTGTTTGAAATTATAAATTCCTGTCTCTTGGAAACCTTGCGTGATGGAGAAACCCCGATATCATATTTGAATTCAGGAGAAAAATACTATCAGAATCATATATTTTTCTTCCTGAGACAAAAAAAAGTTTATTTTTTGTTGCTCAATCATAAAATAAAATAAGTTAAAATATACCTTCTTAGGTAAGATCCGTCGTCCTCAACTTATAAAAATGTATTATTTATGCCTGTAGGCCTTTCAGAACATCCGTTCCATCTTCAGCAGGTCCTTCTTAGCTACAATATCTAGTATAATGGTTGATGCTGCTGGTCCTAATGTATTGTTGCTCAGCGTTATTAATACCCCTTGGTAAACAAGAGGGCTAAACATCATCATCATGTGCATTCATGGATTAGGTCTATTGACCCGTTCCGACTTCAGCCCATCTCTTTCTAGGTCTGCCCACATCTCGGGTGCCTGTAGGTTTGTATTTTGTTATTTGTTTTGGATATCTATCTCCATTCATTTTTATACTTTTTCTTGCTGTGGTCGTCATAAGGTTTATCAATCCGGCTTTTCTTCTGCTGAAGTTTATGAGTAAGTTATTTTTTACTAGTAGAGGTTACCAGCCTCTAGCCAAACCCCTCTTCCTGGAGGACAGGGAACTGCAATTTCGGAGTGTTGGTCTCCTAGAGAAGTTGCCTTCACTACGGCTTTGGGGACTTCTCTTCTCCCCACGTAACCCTGTGGACTATCCACTGGGCGAGTGGGACCTGGAGCTCACAAAAGGGCAGGGGCGCCTACTCCCTGGAATGGACTACCTCTTTCAAGGGTACCACTCTGTTACCCTAAGGGCTAAACATGTACTTCCTAATTACAACTCGAAATCAGAAAATCAGTCGGTTGCAAGAATGAAAGGTAAAATACAAATTTATGACAAAATACAAGCTTCAGTATAAGCCAGTTAACAACTGTACATGGTTGCAAGAAAAACAATGAGAATGATTGGTTCAAACTGGGGTTTGAATACGGCACACTCTTATATGCAGATAATCAGGCTCTTTTCGGCAATAATGAAGATGAATTACAATATTCCACTCATCATCTTAATATAATAGCCCAACGATTTAACATGGAAATATCAACAACAAAATCTAAAGTTATGGCCTTTCAAGGGAAATTCCCAGTAAGAAGTAAAATTTGTATTCAGAATTCAATATTAGAGCAAGTTAATTCATTTAAATACTTAGGATATAATCTAACTTATAATGAGGAATGTGATATATCCTTTAAAATACAAAAATATAATAAAGCTTTAAGAATTATCAACCAAGTTTTTAAACCATCAAAAGTGCAGAGACACACAAGAATGAAAATCTATAAAATTCTCGCTAGACCCATAATCTGTTATGGCAGTGAAGCTTGGACCATCAGAACTCAGGATAATCGTCATATTACAGCCACGGAGATGAAATTTCTGCGACGAACTGCAGGTTATAGCCTTCTAGACCACCAAAGAAATTCAACAATAGCCAGAGAGTTAAACATCGTACCTATATCTGAATACCTCCAAGAATATAGAAACAATTAGCTAGCCCATATTCAGCGCATGGATCGTCACAGAATACCAAAACAAATTCTTCACTACATTCCTCGAGACAGAAGATCTGTGGGTCGACCTTTTCGGAGATGGCGGGAGACCGTAACGGGCCACTGGGCCTAATACTTGAAAGGCAGATGATGACCTTCGGAATATAATCTCAAACACTACTGCTTGAGGCAATTTGCTAAGTAGGAAGTCGTGGACGACAATTTGAACGATGCAGCGAGCAACTATAATATGGAGCCGGAACAGAAATGGTCTAAACCATGATGGTAGGTGATGATGATGATTGTTTTGCAACCGGATACACAGTACATGACGTCAGAAGAGCACCATGTCAAACTAGGTGTGAAGTAAGGTACAGAATTAAATTACTTTTGACTTATTTGAGAAAGTCAAATTTATTTGGTAACTATTCCAACAGTTCGGCCGCAGTGGACTAGTGGTTATCCTCCTTGTCTCCGGTCATGAGGGTCGCGGGTTCAAACCTGCCGGGGTCGACGGATTTTTTTTTTTTGGATGAAAAAATCCAAGGAGCAAGTCCTCCGGGAGGGACTTTAAGCCGTGGGTCCCGAGTCTGAAGATTTTCAGGCTCGTAAAAGATCCTTAAGCCTGAATGAAAAGGCCTCTAAGCAAAATTTACGGAATTTTCCCGTCCTAGTACTACCTTGGTTTCCTAGATGTGAGTATGAGGCGGAACGCTGACCACGGACCACTCAAATGACATCTATACGAAAACAAGTGTAAGTAAATTAGTTTGGTTCAAATTCTTCGCTGTAGGGGGGAGAGCGCCTAAAATCTCTGTTAAGGGAAACATGGGCTTACAAGAAGAAGATGGTACCAAAGTAACAAAAAACAAATTTGTTTCTGTCTTCAGCACTTGATGTATCCCATACGAACCACTTCACTACGACAGAGGCTCGATGCGACGACCACCAAGGTCATTCAACAGGTTGTACCGACGAATCATGTTGCGGTACACTCGTTCCACCACATCTGGTGCCCCATTAATATCTTGTGCAGCGACCATAACTCATGACGTCACATACTGCCTGTACAGTTGCAAAACAACACCTTGTAACGGCTGTAGCACGGAAACGGTATGCCGGACACGGCTTCCTATTTAAAATGTTACGAATAATAGTTTTATTTTACCTGGCAGAGTTAATGCCTTAAGGCCTTGTCTACCACTCAACCAGGTTTTAACAAAATACAAAAAAAAAATATTATATCTAAATTACAAAAAAACCTAAAATATTGCATGTTATATATACAATACAATGTATTTTTATTTACTCTAGATTTCTATCTATCTTTACAGCTGCTGCTGTCTTCCGGTGCCAAACCTCCAAACCATATGATCTTGGGCATATACAATGCTTAGCCCTCTTCCTTGGATTACTATCTTCATGTTTTCCTTCCATGTTAACTTTGGTCTCCCTTTCTTCTTCTTTCTGTTCGGTTGCCATCGATATAGTAGTTTTGGCCATTGCTCATTTTCCATTCTTAAAATACACTCTAGATTTAACGAATTGAATATAATATGTTCAATATATAAGATAAAACGAGAAAATATCCATGGTCTGTAATAAATTTAAATAAATAGAGAAAAATAACTATTTAACAACAGGTAACTGTATAAGCGTGACTTAAAAGTGCCAAGTGTGCTGCAACCCCTGATGTCTTGAGGGAAATTCTAAGAATTATGTCTACTCAGTCCCCTCTACTAGGCCTAGAAGTCTGTAATATGAATTTCAGAACACCCTGTATACCACTTTGGTCTGACATGATTAAGTCCAAATATATATATTTTTTTTTTGCAAATGCCCCAACATTCCTGGTGTTCTCTCCTGGCATGGCGTACTTGTAACCCACTACGGAGGTTGGGGCGCCTGGAAGGCGGGGTTACGTTGCCCCGATGATATGATAGGTGATGATGATTGTGATGCGCCAGGAGAGTCCCTAATCCTAAGCTTAACCTAAGGTGAATATGAATGATGATGATTGCGATGGCCATATGGTTTCGGGGACCGTTTGGGCCTTGAAGTTTTCCTGACATTTGTCTTGCAGGTGAGGAAAAACCCCGATAAAAACCTCACCCAGAAAAACTGTCCCGACCGGTGATCGAACCCGTTGCCCGCATGCGTTACAAACAAAGGCAATCAACGCGACCTCGAGAAACACGCATCTAGGCCTAGCCGTCCAACCCCTTGGGATACCTCGGTCGTCCTGACCATACTCCCAAGTCCTAGTTCTAGTCCTCCCTATCCTATGTTCACGTCCACGTTCAAGTTCTCGGTCCTTAAACCAACACCCCAGGGAGAGAGTGTTGGAGTTTGCAGTTCTGGGAATTGCTGAGCTACATAGTACATCAGGTCACTCAATCCTGACGACCCCACAGTTGGTCCACGGGCTCCATGAGCCTAGCCGGGAGGACTGCTGTCGCAGATCCACCGACCATTCCCCTGTTCTGCCTCCAGGCACGTGTCCTGCAGCCGTTGTGAGACCGGCTAGGGCTACAAGCCCAACAGTGTGAGACTTTTAGTACATCCAGGTGCTCATCTCCTGGCGACCCCCACAGTTTGTCGACGGACCCGTAGGCCGAGCCAGGAACCAGTACAGTAGCTCCCCTCTGCACTGGTCCGAGCCGAGCCCTGGTGTGCCCCCAGGGACGCCTTCTGCAGCTGTTGTGGGCCAGCACGGAGCTCGCAAGCTCCAACAGATGAGCAATAGTAAGACAAGGCGCTCAACTCTTGCCTACCCCACTAATGGTTCACGAGTCCCTTGGACTTAACCGGGAGGACTGTCTAGCAGATCCACCGATCTTTCCCCCAGTGCACCAGCTGGGGACGTGTTTGGTTGCTGAAGTGGGTCCAGCCTGAGCTACAGTACGTCAGGTCGCTCAACTCCTGACGACCTCACAGATTGTCCTTGGGTCACTCGGTTCCAGAGTCGGCGCTAAGTCCCAGACCCAAAAGACCGCGCTTCCTCCTTTCCCGAGCTTATCGACCTGGTGGTAATTCCCAGCATTACGCCCGGTATTGTCCCAACCAGCCCGTTCGCAAGACTAAGCCTAGTCGTGCCGCTGCTGTGAGTCAGCCCACTGAGCAATGTAGGCATCCAGGGAGCTCATCGCCCATGGTGCCCCCACAAAGGTCCTCGGGATTAACCAAGAGAAGGGAGCTTCTGATCTCCACAATCTCCCACCGCCTCGCCACGACGGCCGCTGCTCCCGTTGTGGGCCGGGACATTTGAGCTTTAGTACAACAGGGCGCTCGTCTCCTGTTGACCCACTTATGGTCCGCGAGTCCATCGGACTTGGAAGGGAGGACTGACTAGCAGATCCACCCACTACGCCACCGAGGGGACGCGATTTGCTGCTGAAGTGGGCGCAGCACGAGCTATGTAGTGCATCAGGTCGCTCGAGTCCTGACGACCTCACAAATGGCCCGCGGGTCCGGTCTGGACCTAGCCGGGAGGAGTGCAAGCAAACCACCGACCGTTCCCCTATCCGCCGCCCGGGGACGCGCCCTGTTGCTGTTGTGAGCACAGCTGGGGCCCGATAAACGGACCCCTAGCGGTGGACCTTAAGTCTATATCTTAAAGAAGTAAAACTCACCTCTTTGTCGTGACTGTAGAATAGGACGGCAAGATCAAGACGCCGACGCCGTTGCTCGACGCGGGCAGCAAAGCTGGTGACGTGGCTTTCTAGTTCATGTGCCACGGAGTAGATCTCGTCTGCATTACATTCCCCGGTCTGCGCTAGCTCTTCTGCAGCCGTCAGCAACTTCTCTGCGTTTGTGTAAGTGTTCTGAAAATAACAACAAAAATCATTGTTATAGCCGGCTCTGTCATTTAGTTTACAGACGTTTTGCTTTCTCGTCAGGTAGGTATATCTTGCACGTGTAAGTATTTAGCATATCAAGCGGCGTTGTCACGTTTTATTCTAACTAACTTACTGGTACTATAAAAGCCGTAGCTTCGCGGACATAAGCTCTCCATGCATCACTATCTAGTACTAATCTTTTCCAGTCATCCCCTGTATAATTCACTTCCTTCAAATCATAGTTAATGTTATTCTCCAACCTAATTATTGATCTACCAACTGGGCGTTTTCCCTCTGGCTTTCCTACAAGAAACTTCAATGCACGTCTTTCATTCCACATACGTACATGTCCTGCCCATCGCAGTCTACGAGACTTAACTGTTCTTATTATATCTGGCTTCCTATAAACACCACATACCTCATTGTTAGGTAGTCTTGTCCATTCACTTGTCTGTTCATCTCTCTTTGGTCCAAATTGTCCTAAGAACTTTATCCTCAAATACTCGCAATCTGATGTCATCAAAAAAATCTACAGCGTGCACAGTGTCAGAAGAACAAAATTAAATCAATGTTTGGATAATTAAGAAAAATAAAAAATGAACTTTTGAAAAATGTCAAAAATGCTCAAAATGTTATGTAATTATGGGCTATAACTCTGTAAATTTATAATTTATTATGTTTAACAAATGGTAGTTGATGCTGTGCTCTTCTCCATTGGCCTGCATCCACAATGTCAAATTTGACAAGTCCCGGGACCGACTATTTTCAATCAATGAGCTTTAGCCTAAAGGATAAGGAACGCATGAGAGCATGTAACAGAAATTTAGACTATTCAAAATATGCTAACCACCTGTTCGAATTTAATCGCTGTTTCGATCCAAATTTTGAAATTTTACATGTTTGTGATAAGGGTAAGAAGTTGGACTTTTTGGAGGCTGTAGAAATAAATAAATTGAAACGTGATAATAAACTATTAAATTCTCAACTTGATTTGAATGAATCACCTTTGTTAAATTAAAAAATTTAAATAAATTGTTGTTGTATTGTCCACCGCTGTGGTCTCGAGGTAGCGTGCTGCCTTGTCACGCAGCGGGCCCGGGTTCGATCCCCGGTCGGGGCAGTTTTTCTGGGTGAGGTTTTTATCGGGGTTTTTCCTCACCTGTAAGACAAATGTCAGGAAAACTTTAAGGCCCAAACGGTCCCCGAAATCATATGGCCATCATCATCATCATCCTTATCATTATCATCATCATCCTTCACCGGTGTGGAAAGCAACGGGAAGCTACCACACCTACAATTCCCTAGTAAAGCTGCAAGCATAGCATGAAAATGCTATGACTGCAGTGAAGGACCTGCCTTCTGGCAAAATTACTATGGATGGATTGTTGTATTGTTGCTTAGATCAGTTGATATGTAATATAATAACACAATTCATAATTTGTTAACATGTCTGAAGAAGGTACAGTGTACCGAAACAGCTGTCACACTAAATATATCTTAATAAATATGAAAATCAAATAAAACTAAGTTTTATTTAATTAATGTATTTTTTAAACCAGAGGAAAACAGTTACCTTTAATGCCGCCTGTAAAGTAAATGAATGAACCGACTATACCTAGTTTCCTTGCCAACTGTGCAATATTAAATTCCCGCTTCAATAACCTATCAATAAATTAGGATTGCTATCATAGTTCTCAACTATTTCAAATAAATGGACAGTAAATCGCTTCACTGGCAAACTATGCAGTAAGAGAACATTAAAATTCCAATAACCCAACCACAAGTCAAGGTGCAACATATAAAACTTTCTACATTGTGATGTAAGAATAAAAATAAATTTTATACAAAAATGTTGTACATAGTATTGACACCCGAATGAGCAATAATTGTTCGTGCTCGGGTCCAGTTCAGTTACACAAATAATTATATATATATATATAAATTACGTGTCACGTTGTTTGTCCGCGATGGAATCCTAAACTACCGAACCGATTTTAATAAAATATTGCACACTGTGTGCTGTTTGATACAACTTGAGACTTAGGGTAGTTTATAACTAAATTTATAGTCGCATTATTTTTTTATTGCAAATTATTTGTTTATTAAATAAAAATAAAACTTAATTTTATTTGATTTTCATATTTATTATATAATTCAGTGACAGCTGTTTCGGTACACTGTACCTTCTTCAGACATGTTAACAAATTATGAATTGTGTTCCAACTGATCTAAGCAACAATACAACATTTGTTTAATTTTTTTTTTTAAATTTAACAAAGGGGATTCATTCAAATCAAGTTGAGAATTTAACAGTTTTTTACTACTTTTAAATTTATTAATTTCTACAGCCTCCAAAAGATCTAACTTCTTACCCTTATCACAAATATGTAAAATTTCAAAATTTGGATCGAAACAATGATTAAAATGATTAAAATATGGATTTTCATCAAGTAAACACCAACTCAATTGATTATTCGTTTATTATTTAACAAAGAGTTATAATTATCTGTGAGTTCCATATACGATTCAAACAAATGGCGGTGTAATTATCTGTGAGTTCCATACCATTCTAACAGATAGCGGTGTAAGGTAATTTGGTAAGGTAATTGGTTTATTATTTAACAAAGAGAGATCCAGATGGCTGTGCTTTTTGTTGCAACCGCGAATTTCAATTGAATTACAAATATTGATTATTTCGTAATTTAAGTGTGTTCAGTGTTCATTTTATTTTCAATATTATTAATTTCGTGTGTAAGTATTAGTTTTAAGTAATCTGGCTGAAAGACAGCAACTTAATTTAAATTTTTAACGTATACCTTAGCCACAGCAACGCGTGGTCGGGACTTCTAGTATATATATATATATATATATATATATATATATATATATATATATATATATACACACACACACACAAACTAGGGTTATAACTTTTTGGTCTTTTGTGAAATAAAATATTTCCTGTGCAATGAACAGGTGTAAAATATTTCCTGTGCAATGAACAGATGTAATATATTTCCTGTGCAATGAATGGGTGAACTTTTACTTAAAACTATAGAAAAAGGTATTCATTTCTCTGAGCTTCAAGAAAAGATCACCCCAAAATATATTTATATATCAATATTTAATATTAATTTGGGGGGCGACCTTTTCTTGAAGTTCAGTGAAATGAAGGCCTTTTTTCAATGGTTTTAAGCAAAAGATCGCCCATTCATTGCACACGGAAAATTTTATTTCACAAAAGTCAAAAAAAAATAAATAAATGCTCGGATGGGACTTGAATAATAATAGGCTCTCCCATGATATAAAGGAGTTTTTTTTTGCAAAATCAAATACACACACCCTCTTTTCTTTCTGTTTGACCTTAATAACCCAAATAACAAATATAATTGCTATTGGGTAACAATGAACTACATGGTCTTTATAGGAAGCCAGATATAATAAGAACAGTAAAGTCTCGTAGACTGCGATGGGCAGGACATGTTGCACGTATGGGGAATGAAAGACGTGCATGGAAGCTTCTTGTAGGAAAGCCAGAGGGAAAACGCCCAGTTGGTAGACCAAGAATGAGGTGGGAGAACAACATTAACTATGATTTGAGGGAAGTAGATTATACAGGGAATGATTGGAAAGCATTAGCTCAGGATAGGGATGTATGGAGAGCTTATGTCCGCGTGGCCATGAACCTACGGGTTCGATAGTGCCAGTGAGTAAGTAAGTAAGTAAGTAAGTAAGTATTGGATCACGACAATTTAATGTTGATTTCTTCTGGAACATGTTTCGATATATTCCTCTATATCATTGTTAGCTTTACTAGACTGATATGATAGATGATGAATGATAATGAAGCGCCAGGAGAGCCCTTAAATCTAAACATAACCTAAATCCAGATCATAGGAGGCCACACGAATAACTGTAAACAACAAAAAATAAACTTTTTTTTTGTCTCATAAAGAAAAATATGTGATTCTGATAGTATTTTTTCTCCTCAATTCAAATATGATATCGGTTTTTCTCCATCACGCAAGGTTTCCGAGAGACAGGAATTTATAATTTCAAACACTTTAATATTTTCTACATTCGTAACTACACAATATTCGAACATTCGGACTCACCTAGAAAGTAAAAAATGACGATTTTCTGCTATATTTCGCCTGTGGAGCATCCCTCTTGATGGTCCAACATTAATCGGCCAGCATATTAGGATTCCATTTGCCTTGATATCCCTTTTCCATAGCTGAAATCTCCTGAGTTAGCTCATTTGGTTTTATTTTACAATGGACAAATGGACGAAAAAACGTTTATTAAAAAAATAATTATTTAAATCCAACAATTGAAATTGAAATAAAAAAAAACGTGGGTGATGGAGAAATTCCGAATACATATTTGAAAACACGATAAAAAAAAACTGCATTAAATACAACTATTGGTACTCATGAAACAAAAAATCATGTTGACCAGTGTAATTCATTTTAAGAAAAAAACCCGTGGACAGACGGGTATCGAATCAAAGACCCCATGAACTATAGCCAGAAACTCTGACCACTAGCTAATGAAGCTGGACCACAATCTTTTATTCGCATAATAATAAAAAAATACACAACTTTTTACCTTCTTCTTCTGCTTCATGAAATTAGGCATTTTGATCTGTTTTCACATCAAGTGGGATTTAATGAATCCTCCCATCTAGTAAATGGGCGTTCAACATTTCTATGTCCTATTGGTTTGTACTTTAGTAACAGCTGAGGGATTCTCTTGACATGTTCATACCAGTTGTTTCTCATGTTGTCAATTCTATTTGTTAAATTGAAAATATTTAAGTCCTTCCTAATATATTTTTACCTCCAGGAAGCAATTACTAAAATGAGGCACAATAAATCATACTGCTATGATTTCTATGAACACCAAGCTTAAAACTGACGCTTTAATCATCATTTCCGTATGTATATAATTTATCATATAAAAGTGTGGAGTAATAAAATCAGGGTGTGCTATTTAATTAAATTACAAAGCACTAAATGCTTTATAATAAGTACATTATGAAATTCCTAAGCTTGACAAGGTAATTACATACTTCAGCTAATTTCTTTTCGGAGTGAAGTGAAAGTTATAATGGATTCCTTCATTTATATCACATGTCAGCTAAAACTCTCTTCCACAATATTAAGTTAAGCTTAACTGTAAAGCAAAGAGCAAATACTTTCCTAAAATATTTCCTGCACTTACTGTCATATCCCGTAATACATTTATTTTTTTCACTCTTACAATCTCCAACACATGATAGAAGCAAAAAGATAAAATTGAACTGATTTAGTATTACGTAATAGTACATTACGATGCGAGGTTGGGGGGAAGTGGTTTTTACAAAGCGTGTGTTGTACATTATTTTTTGCGCGATGTTGTTTTCAAAATAATCAATATTAGTAAAATAATAGCATCTTTGTTGAAAAGATTTGCGTTCATTATAAACAACTGACCAACGTTAACAGTTTGGCCATTGTTTATACGGTAAATGCCGAAAATAGCTTAGTTGAGACTACAGGAGGCCGTGACACAAATCAGTCATAAAATGACGGCAAATAGGAATGTATTGTTTTATATTGTTTCAAATAAAGTTCAGTTCGTTTAAAAAGCAGTGATTTGTTTCGTATAATGTATATTAACACTAACTTTTGGATGTGTTTTTTATTTACATTGTACTTAGTATACATAGAGGGCAGTGGTTATACTTACCCCACTAAGTAGGTAATTTGTAATATTACAGTATAGTTATTTAGTTATTTATAGGTTGGCAACATCGACATTTACGAAATAGAACTTTCAATCATGGTCGCCATTGCTTAAGTACGACAGAACGAACTATCGCGCAGTACCCGAAAATTCCAACATCTAATTCATTAGCACTATCGAACCCATAGGTTCATGGCCGCCCGGACATAAGGTATCTTTAGATAATGTTTTCTAGTCATCCTCTTTATAATATACTTCCCTCAAATCATGGTTAATGATATTCTCCCACCTCATTATTGCTCTAATTTTACGCTCGTTTTCCTACAAGAAGCTTCCATGCTCTTCTATTAAACCTATTCATGCAACATTTCCTGCCCATCGCAGTCTACGAGACTTAACTGTTCTTATTATATCTGGCTTCCTATAAAGACCATGTTGTTCATTGTTATGTAGTCTTCTCCATTCACCTGTCTGTTTATCTCTCTTTGAACCAAAAATTTTCCTAAGAACTTTATTCTCAAAACTCGTAATCTCCTTTCCTCCCTTAAAGTAAGAGTCCATGTTTCACATCCATATAATATAACTGGTAGAATAATAGTTTTATATATTTTCAGTTTAACGTTTCTTGAAAAGAGTTGGGACATCAAAAGTCTCTGCAATGCATAATAGCACACATTTCCAAAATTGAGCCTATGTTTAATTTCTTTGTGCATCTCATTCCTGTTTGTGATTATTGTTCCTAAGTATATGAAATCTTAAAAATTGCCTTCATTTGTCATTAGCTGTCCGTTTCCATTATATAACGCATTTCTATGTGTGAACATATATTTAGTTTTATTGATGTTTATATCCAGTTCCAATTTTTAGTGTTACTCAATAGAGGAGGCACTCTGTATCATCATCATCATCGTCCTTTCAAGTCTTAGGCCCAGTGGCCCGTTACGGTCTCCCGCCATCTCCGAAAAGGTCGACCCACAAATCTTCTGCCTCGAGGAATGTAGGGAAGAATTTGTTTTGGTATTCTCTGACGAATACCAAAACAAATGGGTTACAAAAGAGTAGTGAAGCGCATTCAATAACCTCTCCTACTTAAATCCCAACCTCACCTTCACGTGGTGCAACTGTTTATAACAAACGAAGCTCTGGGGACCGAGTCACAGCGGTATAACTGTTACATCAGGATTAGAGTAAATGCTAATCCTCCTCCATGCCTGTCCAGAGGCTTTAGGTGGCAGCCCCACCATTGGACTTACTACTTTTCGGCTAGCAACCAACTGGTAGGAAATCAACTTGCTTTCAAGTCTCCAAAGATTCAAAACCGGAAGGCACCCTGTATATACTCCGTAAATCAGTAAAATCAGAGCAAACATTTGAGTTGCTGTGGAATTATCTTAGTTTAAATAGTTCCTGTGAGACGGGCAACTTGCAAAACACGAGGTAGATGAGATGGATTTCGGTGGCAACATTTACGTGCTCACGATTCTCGTGTCGAACAACATTTTGTGACCGAATGTAATAATCTTGTAACACGCGAGAGAACTAATATCCGTCTATAAAACACAAAATGAAATAAAAAAGTCTGTCGAGGAAATAAAACGACCAGTGCAGGTGGGATATAAAAGACCAGAGGTCACAAGACAAGTGCAGATTGCTTCCCTCACTACAATTTTTTTAAAAGAACGAGTGAACGGCAAGAACCGTTCATTCATGTTATCAATTTATATAGTTCAATATTCCCATTAATAATAACAATAATAATAACACTGGTCAACATGATTTTTGTCTCATGAGTACCAATAGTTGTACTTAATGCAGTTTTTTTATCGTGTTCTCAAATATGTATTCGGAATTTCTCCCTCATCCACAGTTTTTTTATTTCAATTTCAATTAATGGATTTAAATAATTACTTTTTTAATAAACGTTTCTTCTCCATTTGCCAATTGTAAAATAAAACCAAATGAGCTAACTCAGGAGATTTCAGCTATGAAAAAGAGATATCAAGGCAAATGGAATCCTAATATGCTGGCCGATTATTGTTGGACCATCAAGAGAGATGCTCCACATGTGAAATATAGCAGAAAATCGTCATTTCTTATTTTCTAGGTGAGACCGGGTGTTCGAATATTGTGTAGTTACGAATGTAGAAAATATTAAAGTGTTTGAAATTATAAATTCCTGTCTCTCGGAAACATTGCGCGATGGAGAAAAAACCGGATGCCATATTTGAATTCACGAGAAAACATACTAACGGAATCACATATTTTTCTTTCTGAGACAAAAAAAGTTTCTTTTTTTGTTGCTCAGTGTAATAATAATAATAATAATAATAATAATAATAATAATCATCGTCACCATCGAGGAAGATGGACGCTTACTTTAAGGTAGGAGAAAAGATTACGAGTATTTGAGAATAAAGTTCTTAGGAAAAGTTTCGGATCAAAGAGAGATGAACAACCAGTCGAATGGAGAAGACTACATAACAGTGAACTACGTGGTCTTTATAGGAAGCCAGATATAATAAGAAAAATTAAGTCTCGTATACAGCGATGGGCAGGACATGTGGCCCGAATGGGGAACGAAAGAGGGGCATGGAAGCTTCTTGTAGGAAAGCCAGAGGGAAAACGCCAGTTGGTAGACCAAGAATGAGGTGAGAAAATAATATTAAACATGATTTGAGTGAGGGAAGTAGATTATGCAGGGAATTATTAGAAAACATTAGTTCAGGATAGGGATGTATGGAGAGCTTATGTACACAATTTCTAATGTTTACTTACTTAAGCGCGTCGGACTAAAGTGAAAACAAACCATGCATAAATATAAACATTTCACATTGTTATATAGGCCTAATTTGACACAAATTTAAACAATTTCTATTGATTCACTTTTTTTTTTACTACTTTACTAATACATACAGTGGTATGGCCAAGTCAAAAGAATGCCAGAACAAAGATTGCCTAAAATTGTTATGGTATGGATCCCAATGGAATCAAGGAAGATAGGAAGACCGAAGAAAACTTGGATAGAAGGGTACAAGCAGCTATGAATATCAGATGAATGGAAGAAGATCAATGGATGGATAGAGAGGAATGGCATTTGGTTTCCGGAAGACGGCGGCAGCTGCCATGATACCGGATGATGATGATGATGATATTAATACAGTTTAACCTCTCGATTATGATTGTGCAATCAGACCTGCCTTCGGGCAGGACACTATAGAATAGAATGTTTATAAACCTTTCTTCGGAACGCAGAAGGATAAACAAAAAAGCATAATAAATAATGCAATCGCTCCACAAAGGGTGTCAGAATTATGCAGTATGACACTGGAATAGCTTTCGCTTTGCAACAAATTGTAACGTTGAATTTGCATAAAATGTAGAGCTGCGACGTGCATAGAAATAATTCGTATTCCCTCTCTCTTAATAAACAACAGTACTGTGTCAGAGTAAATAATAATGACAGCAGAATGTGTGAATGTAATACATTCTGCCATTACAATTCTCTTTGTTACCATTAACATTGCCAGCAACAAGGCAAAACCTGTGTATATCTAAATTACTTACGCTGTAAACATTTTTTTGCATGTCGTACTTACAGCAATGGCGACCGCGAATGAAAATTCAATTTCCTAAATTTTGGGGTTGCCAACCTATAAATAACTGAATAGAGTAAAACCTGTCTTAGCCGTAACCTTCATAAGAAGGAAACCTATAGAGACGGAAATCATTTCCAGAAAGGTACGATTTTATGGTGTAAAATCGTCCTGTATAAACCGGAATCCTTCATAACGCGGAAACGGAATGGTTTTTAAAGTACCTCAGTAACACGGAAAATTATTGTTAAGCACGTTCTAATTACAGTATTAATGACCGCACGTGAAAACTCTGCGTATGACGCTTTCTGCATTATATCGTTTTACCTTCTTGTGTTGCCATTGTATTGCGGGGATACCCTTGCTTATGTGTGACAGCGGGGAATCCTTCGCTTTTCCTTGCCTGCTTACGTTACCTGCGAGGGAGTTGTGAAACTCTTCAGTCTTCCTGTAGTTGAGTTCATTCTCGCTTTTGTGTAATAAAGTTGTTTTGTATTGCCGTGCAAACTGAACTGTGTTACATACACTATTTTGTCTGTATTTCAGTTCAATACGTTATGTCTTTAAAGCGTGCATGTAAAACCCTTACACTGCGTGAGAAAATTCAAGCTTGTAATTTGGGAACCCTTTATAAGAAGGAAAACTGCCAAGACGGAAATATATTTAAGGAACCGTCATGTTCCTTCATAGACACATTTTATTGTATTACAAATTACCTACCTCGAGGGGGAAGTAAAACCACTGCCCTTTATGTATACTACGTGCAATGTATATACAAACTTGCGGTCATTTTATGACTGATTGGTGTCACGGCCTGCTGTAATCTCATCTAATAAACATTGCCCACACTGTTAACGTTAGTCAGTTGTTTATAATGAACGCAAATATTTCCAACAAAGATATTATTGTAATATTATTTATTATTTTGAAATCACCATAGCGCAAAAAATTATATACAACGCACGTTTATGAAGTGTTTTACAGTAGGCCTATGTCATAAGACCAGCTATAACGGCTGGGGTATCAAATGCCATCGCTCCAGTGGCAGGATCATCGTCTACCTCTGTGATTGACACGTGTTGAGGTGGGGGCAGCAGCCCGTTGATAGGCCAAGTGTCTTCTAGGCCATGAGCGCCATAAAAAAAATCACATATAACTCGGATTTTCAATTTTTGGACTTGATCCACTTTTGCTTGGAACCAGTCATGTATGACTCACAGAGGAGTGAGGACAGGAGTAATGTGAAGATGGTTATGATAGAGCCGGTGCAGGAATGTCAACTGCGAAGACTCACAGGAACGTAGATTAACGTTCATTGACAAAGGTGTTCAAGGTTACATGTTCATTCATACTTCATTACGTCACTTCACACTTTTTCTACTAACAACACTCAGCAACAAAAAAGAAACTTATTTTTTTGTCTCAGAAAGAAAAATATGTGATTCTGATAGTATTTTTTCTCCTGAATTTTCTCCATCACGCAAGGTTTCCAAGAGACAGGAATTTATAATTTTAAACACTTTAATATTTTCTACATTCGTAACTACATAATATTCGAACATTCGGACTCACTTAGAAAGTAAGAAAAGGCGATTTTCTGCTATATTTCGCCTGTGGAGCATCCCGCTTGATGGCCCAACAATAATCGGCCAGCATATTAGGATTCCATTTGCCTTGATATATCTTTTCCATAGCTGAAATCTCGTGAGTTAGCTCATTTGGTTTTATTTTACAATGGACAAACGGACGAAAATAGGTTTATTAAAAACAATAATTATTTAAATCCATTAATTGAAACTGAAATAAAAAAAACTGTAGGTGATGGAGGAATTCCGAATACATATTTGAAAACACGATAAAAAAAACTGCATTAAGTACAACTGTTGGTACTCATGAGACAAAAATCATGTTGACCAATGCAATAAGTTTGAATATTCCTACTTAACAGGTCAGGATTACTATAAACTGTTTCACTAGTGAAGGCGGCAGTTTGCCTCAAACTTTTGAAGGGTGGATAGTGGAAAATATTTAAGGACTGGGATTAACTCAATGGCACTATCGAACCCGTAGGTTCATTGCCACGCGGATGTAAGCTCTCCATACATCCCTAATCTGTACAATGCTTTCCAATCATTACCTTATAATCTGCTTCCCTCAAATAATAGTTAATGTTATTCTCCCACCTCATTCTTGGTCTACCAACTGGATATTTTACCTTCTGGTTTTATACAAGAAGCTTCCATGCATGTCTTTCATTCCCAATTCGTGCCACATGTCCTGTCCATCGCAGTTTACGAGACTTAACTGTTCTCATTATATCTGGCTTCATATAAAGACCATGTAGTTCATTGTTATGTAGTCTTCTCCACTCACCTGTCTGTTCATTTTTGTTTGGTCCAAAAGTTTTCCTAATAAATTTATTCTCAAATACTCGTAATGTCCTTTCCTCCCTTAAAGTAAGAGTCCACGTTTCGCATCCATATAATATAACTGGTAGAATAATAGTTTTATATATTTTCAGTTTAACGTTTTTTGAAAGGAGTTGGGAAGTCAGAAGTCTCCGTAATGCAAAATAACACGCATTTCCAGAATTGAGCTTATGTTTAATTTCCTTGTGCATCTCATAATTGATAATTAAATAGCAATTCAAATTATTTTAAAGGGTTGAACTAGTGACCTACTTTAAAGTGTCTTAATAATCTACATCTTGAATTACGTCAGAGGGTTTGAGTTTAATAAAATTCTCTCTGCTAACAATATTAATAGAAAACGTGTCATCAGCTTCACTTCCATGTATGCTCAACTGTTTATAGGAAAACACCTTCACAAAGTCTCGTTACCGCATAGTTTTATGCAAGACCACGTCACTATCTCATACTAACAACTATCGACTTCACTCTCCGATAACCGTCTTCTCGTCTCTACTAAATTGCACCGTATAGGTGCTGAATCAAACCGTTATTGTTGACTATTTAACTCATGCCCCAAAATGGGAGTCAATGACCAATCACGTTTCAATGATTCCTGTTTTACAACCAATCAGAGTCGTGTTTCACCAAATATTTATCAGTGTTATAATTACCATATTAAAGAAAGCTCCTCCTTACAATATTGCGTTCCTTTGGCAATAAATAGTATGATCTGGTTGCAGTGATAAACAAATTAAGCAGTAGAAGCGTACCTATCGTTTCTCATTTGTTTTCAAACATCGCCGTTTACATTAAATGTATAAATATTTTAAAATAACTATAGTTAAATAATGATTTGTGAGTAAACAGCTTAATTTTATTCGTTAAATAGTCCTAACAAATGCCACTCTTGATTTCCAAATTCTCTAAATAAATTCACTCCTCACTTCGTGAGTC
The DNA here is from genome assembly GCA_030220185.1 of Diploptera punctata. NCBI lineage: Eukaryota > Metazoa > Arthropoda > Insecta > Blattodea > Blaberidae > Diploptera > Diploptera punctata. The sequence continues at coordinate 725,565 of JASPKZ010010275.1, forward strand.
GTGAATTTATCGATTTGGAAATCACTCGTGGCATTACTTATGATAACTATTTTGATTGGAAAGCATAGATTGTTCAACTGTGACATCTTTGCCCGGGCCCATAGAGGCAAAGAGGAATTCAACTTTCCTTACTAAATTCTCCCAATATGTAATGTTTTCTGACTTATAAAAATACAATCGTGGAAGCTTTGGGATAAAGGAACTAACACACGCTTGAGCAAGCTTTTGGAATTTGACTTTGATATCTGACTTATGCTAACTACTGAATGAATAGGCATAAGTAAAAAGCACAACTAAAGATTTTAATGCGAGTCAAAATATAGTCAGATATAATATAAAGATAAATAAATAAATATTCAATTTACAAAGAAAAGAAATCATAGTAGATCATCTATACAAAAAGAAAATATGATATAAATCAACATACATACATACAATATCACTCACTCTAGTCCAGCCTGGGATTGGGGGAAATACTATCCTAGCGTCCCCACCCTGGCTTACTGGACTAAACAAACAAAACCAGCTCTCCTGAGCTCCTCTGACCAGACTCCAATGGTGACTAAGTAGATGATGATTCGATGTTACAAAACACAGCTATTTATGAGAGTTCACCGGGAGAGGGGGGAATGCGCGATAGCACAGGGTGCGCACTAGGAAGGGAAGGGATAGATAGGAAAGCATTTGGCACTGTTCATAAAGATGACACTCGAGATGGAGACGCGATGACGTATAGTTTGCGCAGTAAGACGTAATTCCTGTATCGAAATGTCCATTTCGGTACAAAATTATTACAATATTCTGGAACAGCTGAACTAACTAACTCACTCACTGTCACTATCTTCTTCTTCCTTCCAAGTATTAGGCCAAGGTCTGTTACGATCCTATAGAAAATTTTCCCTCCAGCGTTCTTCCGGGAATTTCTCGTATAAGACTTGAAAGCATAATAATAGTCCCTTCGATTGGTTGCTGGCCAAAGGAAGGCAAGACCAGTGATGGGACTGCCATCTTATAGCCTCTGGTCAGCCTTTTCTGTAGAAGAAAACAAAATAAAGGAAAGAAGAAATGGAAGAAAGGAAAGACTCCCTAGCCCTCGGATGCCCTAATAGCGTCGGGGTCGAAAAAAACAAGAGTTAACCAAGAGAGGTTAGATAGTAAAGTTAAAAGAGTGCAAAACACAAGTAAGCGGAAGAAATATTTTGCTCAGCTTGGGCACCTTGTGGTCGCCATCCACATATCCCCTAGATGACGACCCCTGAGGAGCACTGGCACTATCAAATCAGGATATGCATGGCTGTTCGGACATAAGCTCTCTACATTCCTATCCTGAGCTAATGTTTTCCAATAACCCTGTATAATCTCTACCTATCTTCGGTTCTTTTTACAGCTGCTGTCGCTTTCGGCGCTCTCGCTCTTGTTGATAGCTATTGGTGCTGTCCAGTGTACCTTTTTCTGGGATTTTTGTTTGTCACTTGACAGCGAATTCGAGTGTGCATATTCAGTATTGGACCTAGCCTACACGGCGATTTTACGGGGATTTATTTTAATGAATCATGTACTATTCATTTAGTATGAATGCTAATTCGAGGCGAACAGATCTCGTTTGATTGGGGCATCGGAAACAGTGTCTCTGAAGAGCTCGGCACGATTCAGGACCGGAATGAGCCACGCCACTCTGCGCTGACCTTTCTGACCTTGTTACTTCATACTGAGTACTATGGCTGGTTTATTTCATCGAATATGTTTGTATGTGTAGTACGCGGAAGGTGTTCTATATTGCGTACAATTGGGTTTCTATGATCATTTATGTTTTGAAACATGGTGGCGACCCTTTCCGTTAAGATAGTATCAATATATGGTACCTTCGTGGCCTCATGCATCTCTGTTATCCTTGTGTAACGCGGGGCCGAAAGTATGATTTTTGAGACATTTATTTTGCAGTATCTGCAGTTTCTCTTTGTGGCATTTCGCAAGGATACTCAGAGATTCGCAGCCATACAGTAGCATACAACGGACCGCAGCTACATATAATGTGACCTTGATCCTTCGGGACAGCGACGGCGACTTGAAACTTCCGGCGACAAACCTCCAAAGCCTAAAATATTGAGCATTTTCAATGCTTAACCCTTTTGCTTGCATTGCTATCCTCGTGTTTTCCTGTATCATCTATTTCCCTCAAATCATGTTTAGTGTTATACTCCCACCACAATCTTGGTCTACTTACTTGGTGTTTTCCTTCTAATTTTTCTAGAAGAAGTTTCCATGCTCCTTTTTCATTCCCCCATTCGTGCAACATGTCCTGCCCATCGTACTCTACAACATTTAACCTTTGTTAATATATCTAATTTCTCATAAAGGTTATGTACCTCACTATTACACAATCATCCCCATTCGTCTGTTCATTTCTCTTTGATGAAAAATTTTCCTAAGCAGTTTATTCACATTCATCCATAGTAATTCTGCCCGAGGACAGGTCTTTCACTGCAATCATAGCATTTCCATGCTATGCTTGCAGCTTTACTAGGGAATTGTAGGTGTGGTAGCTTCCCGTTGCTTTCCACACCGGTGAAGGATGATGATGATAATGATAAGGATGATGATGGCCGGATGATTTGTGGGGACCATTGGGCCCTAAGCTTCCTGACATGTGTCTTACAGGTGAGAAAACAGCCCGGAAAAACCCTCTATACTCTTATTATTTTCTCCTCCTTTGAAGTAAGTGTGCATATTTCGCATCCATATAACACTTTTTTATATTTTCAGTTTGATTAATTTTTTTGTGAGAAGTTAAGACGACTAGAGTCCCTGTAATGCATAATAGTACATATTTCCAGAATTGAGCCTATGGTTAATTTGTTTTGTGCATCTCATTCCAGTTTGTAATTATTGTTCCTAGGAATTTGAATTCAGCCACTTCTTCAAAATGTCCCTCATTTGTCATTAACTGTCCATTTCCACAATATATTCCTATGTTTGGCCACAGATTTAGCCTACTATACTTCGAGCCCCAATTTGTTAGTGTTACTCAATTGAATGTGCGTGTTGGCCGTTAATATCTCCTCCACGCCGTAGCGTAGTGGTTAAGGCACTGCGCTACAGGCCAGAAGGTCGAGGGTTCAAGACCCGGTGGGGTCAGGATTTTTAAACTGACCCAAACTCTCTGGCGGCACCATGGCCCTGGGGTCGACTCAGCCTCTAACTGCAATGAGTACCAGACGCTTGTTCTGGGGGTAAAGGCGGCCGTCACGCAGGGCTCACAGCCCGGTTGACATCAAGTACCGATTGTCCAGAAAAAGTAGTAGCCTTAAGCTCCTACTACCCCAAGGGCCTCCTGAAGCCTGTAGTGGGGACGCTTGTTCTGGGGGTAAAGACGGCCGTCACGCAGGGCTGACAACCCGGTTGACATCAAGTGCCGATTGTCCAGAAAAAGTAGTAGCCTTAAGCTCCTACTACCCCAAGGGCCTCCTGAAGCCTGTAGTGGGGACGCTTGTTCTGGGGGTAAAGGCGGCCGTCACGCAGGGCTGACAGCCCGGTTGACATCAAGTGCCGATTGTCCAGAAAAAGTAGTAGCCTTAAGCTCCTACTACCCCAAGGGCCTCCTGAAGCCTGTAGTGGGGACGCTTGTTCTGGGGGTAAAGGCGGCCGTCACGCAGGGCTGACAGCCCGGTTGACATCAAGTGCCGATTGTCCAGAAAAAGTAGTAGCCTTAAGCTCCTACTACCCCAAGGGCCTCCTGAAGCCTGTAGTGGGGACGCTTGTTCTGGGGGTAAAGACGGCCGTCACGCAGGGCTGACAACCCGGTTGACATCAAGTGCCGATTGTCCAGAAAAAGTAGTAGCCTTAAGCTCCTACTACCCCAAGGGCCTCCTGAAGCCTGTAGTGGGGGACGCTTGTTCTGGGGGTAAAGGCGGCCGTCACGCAGGGCTGACAGCCCGGTTGACATCAAGTGCCGATTGTCCAGAAAAAGTAGTAGCCTTAAGCTCCTACTACCCCAAGGGCCTCCTGAAGCCTGTAGTGGGGACGCTTGTTCTGGGGGTAAAGGCGGCCGTCACGCAGGGCTGACAGCCCGGTTGACATCAAGTGCCGATTGTCCAGAAAAGTAGTAGCCTTAAGCTCCTACTACCCCAAGGGCCTCCTGAAGCCTGTAGTGGGGACGCTTGTTCTGGGGGTAAAGACGGCCGTCACGCAGGGCTGACAACCCGGTTGACATCAAGTGCCGATTGTCCAGAAAAAGTAGTAGCCTTAAGCTCCTACTACCCCAAGGGCCTCCTGAAGCCTGTAGTGGGGACGCTTGTTCTGGGGGTAAAGGCGGCCGTCACGCAGGGCTGACAACCCAGTTGACATCAAGTGCCGATTGTCCAGAAAAAGTAGTAGCCTTAAGCTCCTACTACCCCAAGGGCCTCCTGAAGCCTGTAGTGGGGACGCTTGTTCTGGGGTAAAGGCGGCCGTCACGCAGGGCTGACAATCCAGTTGACATCAAGTGCCGATTGTCCAGAAAAAGTAGTAGCCTTAAGCTCCTACTACCCCAAGGGCCTCCTGAAGCCTGTAGTGGGGACGCTTGTTCTGGGGGTAAAGGCGGCCGTCACGCAGGGCTGACAATCCAGTTGACATCAAGTGCCGATTGTCCAGAAAAAGTAGTAGCCTTAAGCTCCTACTACCCCAAGGGCCTCCTGAAGCCTGTAGTGGGGACGCTTGTTCTGGGGGTAAAGGCGGCCGTCACGCAGGGCTGACAATCCAGTTGACATCAAGTGCCGATTGTCCAGAAAAAGTAGTAGCCTTAAGCTCCTACTACCCCAAGGGCCTCCTGAAGCCTGTAGTGGGGACGCTTGTTCTGGGGGTAAAGGCGGCCGTCACGCAGGGCTGACAATCCAGTTGACATCAAGTGCCGATTGTCCAGAAAAAGTAGTAGCCTAAGCTCCTACTACCCCAAGGGCCTCCTGAAGCCTGTAGTGGGGACGCTTGTTCTGGGGGTAAAGGCGGCCGTCACGCAGGGCTGACAACCCAGTTGACATCAAGTGCCGATTGTCCAGAAAAAGTAGTAGCCTTAAGCTCCTACTACCCCAAGGGCCTCCTGAAGCCTGTAGTGGGGACGCTTGTTCTGGGGGTAAAGGCGGCCGTCACGCAGGGCTGACAATCCAGTTGACATCAAGTGCCGATTGTCCAGAAAAAGTAGTAGCCTTAAGCTCCTACTACCCCAAGGGCCTCCTGAAGCCTGTAGTGGGGACGCTTGTTCTGGGGGTAAGGCGGCCGTCACGCAGGGCTGACAATCCAGTTGACATCAAGTGCCGATTGTCCAGAAAAAGTAGTAGCCTTAAGCTCCTACTACCCCAAGGGCCTCCTGAAGCCTGTAGTGGGGACGCTTGTTCTGGGGGTAAAGGCGGCCGTCACGCAGGGCTGACAACCCAGTTGACATCAAGTGCCGATTGTCCAGAAAAAGTAGTAGCCTTAAGCTCCTACTACCCCAAGGGCCTCCTGAAGCCTGTAGTGGGGACGCTTGTTCTGGGGGTAAAGGCGGCCGTCACGCAGGGCTGACAATCCAGTTGACATCAAGTGCCGATTGTCCAGAAAAAGTAGTAGCCTTAAGCTCCTACTACCCCAAGGGCCTCCTGAAGCCTGTAGTGGGGACGCTTGTTCTGGGGGTAAAGGCGGCCGTCACGCAGGGCTGACAATCCAGTTGACATCAAGTGCCGATTGTCCAGAAAAAGTAGTAGCCTTAAGCTCCTACTACCCCAAGGGCCTCCTGAAGCCTGTAGTGGGGACGCTTGTTCTGGGGGTAAAGCCGTCACGCAGGGCTGACAACCAGTTGACATCAAGTGCCGATTGTCCAGAAAAAGTAGTAGCCTTAAGCTCCTACTACCCCAAGGGCCTCCTGAAGCCTGTAGTGGGACGCTTGTTCTGGGGGTAAAGGCGGCCGTCACGCAGGGCTGACAATCCAGTTTGACATCAAGTGCCGATTGTCCAGAAAAAGTAGTAGCCTTAAGCTCCTACTACCCCAAGGGCCTCCTGAAGCCTGTAGTGGGGACGCTTGTTCTGGGGGTAAAGGCGGCCGTCACGCAGGGCTGACAATCCAGTTGACATCAAGTGCCGATTGTCCAGAAAAAGTAGTAGCCTTAAGCTCCTACTACCCCAAGGGCCTCCTGAAGCCTGTAGTGGGGACGCTTGTTCTGGGGGTAAAGGCGACCGTCACGCAGGGCTGACAATCCAGTTGACATCAAGTGCCGATTGTCCAGAAAAAGTAGTAGCCTTAAGCTCCTACTACCCCAAGGGCCTCCTGGCAGCTCTTTATAAATATTCCCTTGGTAAAATCAGCAAGTTCTTAAAATATGTTAACGGTCCGTAGACTTTCCCATTGAATTTACTACAAAATTGAATAGTACAGGAGATAGTGCATTTCCTTGCATTAACCCAATGATTGACGAGGAAGGAACACACGGTAGTACTTTTTTCCATTATTGATCTACTCTAAAAGAATACGCTTTTTCACTTATCTTATAAATATTCTAAGATGTAATATAAACCACACACGTTTGCTCAATTGGTAGTGAAAACACTCTTGTTGTTTCTAGAGTGGCTGAGATATACAATTACGGTGAAGAGAGACACGAGTCATGTATGATTAACGTCGAGGGACTTCCCTATTGCAGCATTAATAATGAATGCCAGCTTTTAAGAACGTGGCAAACAGCTATTTTATCAAATTCCGAAGGAATGAAGCTGTATTATATTCCAATGCGAGGTTGGGAAGTGGTTTTCACAGAAGCGAGGAAATTATGAAAATCCGAGCGATAGCGAGGTTTTAATTTCCGATATTCTGCAAAACACTTCACAAACGTGCGTTGTATATTATTTTTTGCACGATGGTGTTTTCAAAATAGTAACATCTTTGTTGGAAATATTTGCGTTCATTATAAACAACTGAAGACTTCATAACTGTGAACTACATGACCTTTATTAGAAGCCAGATTTAAGTCTAGTAGACTGCGATGGGCAGGTCATGTGGCACAAATGGGGAATGAAAGTCGTGCGTGGAGGCTTCTTGTAGGAAGACCAGAGGGAAAACGCCCAGTTGGTAGACCAAGAATCAGGTGGAGAATAACATTATCCATGATTTGGGGATGTAGATTATACAGGGGATGATAAGCTCAGGATAGGGACATATGGAAAAAAATGTGCCCGTGGCCATGAACCTACGGGTTGTATAGTGCCAGTGAGTTAGTTAGTTGCGAAGCTATTGAAGTTCTTCTCATGAAGAGAGTTTTGAAATATTTTACAGATCTTATCAAGTAGACACCGAAAATGACTATAACCAATATATATATATATATATATATATATATATATATACCTTCCGTAACCCAGCTAAATGGGACCATATATACGACTTTTCTCGGAATTCGCTTAATTCACGCAGTAGCTGCGTGCGTGACGGACATTTATTAATATACTAACTTATCTGTTTAAAGGAAGTTATATTTTGTGGTTTGTAAAATAGTTTTGCTAGAGATCAAATTATAAGCAGTGAACCTAGAAACCACACATTATTTTTGTAAGCAGCTGGACACCAAGTGTTTTCACAAGAACCAGCTCGTGATTCTGTGCCAAACTTAATGCAAATATTGTCACTATACTCCTGGCGCGACGGGCCTAGAAGGCTTTTAAACTATCAGCCGGCTGCTGCCCTCGCATCCACACGTGACAATTACAGAGGTAGATGATCCACCAGCCACTGTAGGGGTAACATGTGGGCACCGGTCCCATACTGGCCGAAATCCCATGATAACATATCTTCCCAATGGAGACTCGAACGAACCAGCGCAAGTCCCGTAGCTCTGCGCCAAGGCATCTTGCAATAACCACTCGGCTACGTCGCGGGACATTGTCACTATACAGAAAGTACAATTAGACACTCATTTCTCTATCTTGGCTTAACCTCTCACTTTTAAGGTAGTTATACATGTCCAACGGGGGCACGCCGTAGCGTAGTGGTTAAGGCACTGCGCTACAAGTCGGAAGGTCGAGGGTTCAAGTCCCGGTGGGGTCAGGATTTTTAAACTGACCAAAACCTTCAGGCGGCACTATGGCCCTGGGGTCGACTCAGCCTCTAACGGAAATGAGTACCAGACGCTTGTTCTGGGGCAAAGGCGGCCGTCACGCAGGGCTGACAACCCGGCTGGCATCAAGTGCCGATTGTCAAGAAAAAGTGGGAGCCTTAACCTCCTACTACCCCAAGGGCCTCCTGAGGCCTGTAGTGGGATCACTTTACTTTACTTTACTTATATATGTCCAACGCCAACGGATCTTAAAACGACAAAACCTATCGGCTGAGGATAATAATTCCTGTATCATGCACGTAATATTTGTGCCTAAAGAATATGGAGGATCTCCTTTGATGAATTATTAACTTGATTTTAGGGCCACCTACGAGACAACAAGAATATTTAAGAAAATGTCAGACTATCCACTCAAAAACTCGTACTTAACAAGGCCAATAGAGGGTGTGTAACGTAGCTCAACGGCAAAATTTCAGGAATGAGTTCCTCATATGGAGAGAATAAAGGAAAGTATTTCAACATGGGTCCGGAAATTGATAATTACAGAGTTATTCGAACTGTTATGAATGTTAGTACATGGCGACAAAAATGCAAGGGACTTGTTGGAGCGCTCTGTTCTGTCAGATGAAATGTTCAAAGTGACCTCCTCGTGCCTCAATACATGCACATTCTTCATTTGTGTACATCACAGCAGCCTACAGTCAACACAAAACAGACTGTCAATAACTACTGTAAACCTTAGATAACATTCATAAAAGTTGGAATAACTCTGTAATTATCAATTTCCGGACCCATGTTGTAATACACTTTTTTTTTTATTCTCTCTATATGAGGAACTCGTTCCTGAAATTTTGCCATTGAGTTATGTTACACCCTGTATAACGAAATTAAGGATCCGTCCCATTCGACGAAGGTAAATTCACACAAAACACTTTTTATCCAAGTACTATTCACCCAGGACGGCCCGCGATGGACTAGAGATAAGTTCCTTGCATCTGGTCACGAGGGTCGCGGGTTCAAAACACGACCGGGGTCGATGGACTTTTTTAGGATGGAAAAATCCAAGGAGCAAATCCTCCGGGGGGACTTCAATCCGTGGGTCCCGAGTCTGAATATTTTCAGGCTCGGAAAAGAGCCTTAAGCCTGAATAAAGAGACCCTTAACCCTTAAATTCGTGAACCGAAAGTGCCTTTCTGCGGTTCAGTATGGTATCTTTGTTCTCCTCCCTACTACAGAACATTTATGAAATATGCCAATGTCCTGTGTTCCTTGTGCCTACCCTCCCCTTTTCATCCTTTCCGCCGCGCATCTCTACGGCGCATATCCCCTCTACTTGCGAACCTTTATATACATTGTACTCTTACCGAACATTATCATTCGATCAGCCTAGCAACCGGCGTTTGGTTATTAAAAGACGGATTCAAAGGTGGAATCCAGTTCCAGCTCACCATGCGACTGGAAGGTTAATATGGTGGTCTATATAGACAAGTTGATTGAGGCCGAGAAGAGGTCTGTTTTGAGTTAGTCCAGCAATGTACGGAAGAAGTGATTCCTAAAAGCTTGGACACGTGTGTGAGTGTGGTATTATGTATGGTATGTTATTTATTCAGTTATTTTTACAGCTACGCTTGGTCGTTTGATCAAGAATCATCTTTTGTTATTAATTTATTGTTTTATTTAAAACCAACTTGTTTATATTAAAAGGTTATCTTTTTAAACAAACGCCCCTCAGTTATTATTCTAGTATAAGTAGTTGTTCACTCTCCTATACAAAAATCACTCACTGTATGCTTTTAATAATCTGTATCTATATATGTAAATATGTTCATCAGGAAAAGAAAGATGAATTAATAGCTGCCTTTCATGGGCCGAGGCAAGCTGCTTTCTTACTGATAACTTCTTCGAATATCAGGACCACGTTAATAAATGCAGCAAATTACAAAGCCCATCCCGGACAAGTGTTACGCTGAGCGTGGTTTGCTTTCTAAACCCACAAATGGTAGCAGTAGCGTAGTGTGGTTTCGTAACTTACCTACAAATGGTAGGCAGACCGTGGTTTTGTTCTTTAAACGCCACAAATAGTAACAGAGCGCTGGTTTCTTGCCAGCACAAATGGTTACGCAGAAGCGTGGTTTAGGGTATCTAGCCAGCACATTCGTAATGTATCCTTTTGGATACATCAGTTGGTTCAATCAATTTAATATTTTTAATAAATCAGAAGAAAACGAACAAAAATAAACCACTTAAATGTGTGTATAATTATTATACAATATATCTAATAATAATTATACAAGATTGCGTTTTCAGTGCGGTCCGCCACATTCAAATAACTAAGAGACGAAATTTGTGTTTTGCTAGCTTACGGCAGTGGAACAGTGAAGTCAAGGCATCCTAGATACACCGAGTACGCAAAGTTTCCTGTTGGCGGTAACGTCAGCTCCTGTTACTGGTAGTAAGGATCACCGACGAGCCAACGTGAACTGGTGGGCAACCTGTGGTCAACCTTGGCGTCTTGAGCGCTACTGCTCGGGCTTTTGCCTCTCTCTACACCAAGTTGCAGATTGAAATCTTTATTTTCTTCTGATAGCTGGCTGAAAATAGTGAATTGGTGAATAGTGTTGTGCAGCGTGTCGCTTTTTTCCGGGTGGGGCCTGGCGGCCACACCCATTAAAGAGTATTCAGTGTTTTTCAGTGAAATTTTTCAGTGTTGTGTTTATACAGTGGTGTTCGGTTCCTGCAAAGCAACTCTATTAAAGCGAGTGCTTTGTTAAGCCTTGTTAGTTCAGTTTCAATCAAGCCAAGTGCTAGTGTAGTAATAAGTAATTAGTGCTGAACAGTCTTACCATGGCTGCTTCACTAAAATGCGTAAGTGCCGAGCAGGCTATGGACCTTGAGTATGAGGAGCCCACGGCCTACGAACTTTGGGAAACTGCGCTCAAAAAATTGAGAGTTACGTAGTTAATCAAAAATTCCATCTGAATCAAAATACCTAGCAGTAGCTAGTGAGGTGCGTGGTGCAATCGTTATAGTTATCAATTTTATGATGCGCGTTCCCAGAGTTCGGTCAGTCCGATTTTGCTCGTGATGTTACACATGATTGCCCTAAAAAGATTAAGTGAGATTAAGCTCAATATGAATCTAACCAAGATTATCTTCAAAAAATGCTTCATGAATTGAAACAATACTTATGGAACTCCCTGTATCCTGTTTTTTCACAGGTGCAGATCAAAATCCTATAGAGAATACAGAATATGTACCTGAACCTAAAAAGATAAAAACACATGAAAAAGAGAAACCATCCCAAATAGTTCAAATGATAACATGAATACAATTTCAAATAAAGAGAAACCATCCCAAAATAATTCAAAAGATAACATGAATACAGTGTCAAATAAAGAGAAACCATCCACAAATATGGCAACTACGGTCACATCACGACAAAATGAGGTGTCGGCTGTGCCAGTGCAAAATAGATTTTCAATTTTATCCGAATTACCGGATTCAATGGACACAGCCGACCCTCAGGCTCCTCAACCTGGACCGTCACGGGACAAGCAGACTACAGCAGCTACCAGGCGTAGTGATCAACCGTCCAGGAAGCCTCAAGTAATGCCGCAGCCGAAAAGGGAACCACGCCCACCACCCATAACGGTGATTGGGCACATGGTGACCTTTTCAGGATGAATAGGGAATTAAAAGGAAAATTGAAAAAGACGTAAAAGTAGTTAAAACCCAGGACGGTTTGAGATACTACGCTACCTCGGAGGCAGACTTCCATCTACTCAAAGAATACTTCAAAAATGCAAAGAAAGAATTTTATACATTTCAACTCAAAAAGATCTGCCTCTGAGGGCTGTTCTAAAGAGGCTTCCCTCCAGCATCACTGCTGATGAAGTCAAGGAAGAACTTAAAGAACTAGAATATCCAATAATATCGGTAAAGCAAATCACCAAAAAAGAAGGAGAAGTTATTACTCTCTTACCATTATATATCCTGGAACTTCAGAAACAATGATGCTGGTAGAGAAAATATATAACTTAAACCGCCTCTGTTTGACAGTGGTGGCTGTGGAACCATACAAACCTAAGGCTGGCATGAAGCAGTGCTTCAGATGCCAGAAGTTTAACCATACTTTCATGGGGTGCTCCTTGACCCCATCTTGCGTAATTTGCGCTGGTACTCATAGTCATCGTGAGTGTCCGGTGAGAACCGCGGGCACTCACGGACAAGAGCCTGCTGAAGTGCGCAAACTGTGGGGAAAAGGGACATCCCGCTTCCTACCGGGGTTGTGAAGCCTATAAGAAAGCAAAAGAGACTTATGAAAAAAAGAAAACCAAACCAAAGTCCAACAACCCCGGCGTCCCAACCTCGAACTTTCACAACAAAACCTGTTAATCCTACAGTCTCATATAGTTCTATGGTAAATTCTGGCATCACAGTTAAACCTACTGCAGGTACTGCTCCACGTCAGCCAGGGTCTGTGTGGCTGCTATACCAATGACGGATCAGGGACAAAAACTTTTCCATGACATTCAGCCTCTGCTGAGTGGTCTGACGACACCTATGGAGAGGTTTGTGTTCCTGACTAACCTGGTGAACTCATGTTTCGGAGATGGCTAGGCATCCTCCACAAAGCTATCTTAATGTCATGGCATTTAATGCCAATGGTGTATCCAACCAGATTCATGAGTTAATTACTTTTATACAAAACAAGAGATATCGACATTCTTCTTCTGAACGAAACGCACTTAAAACCAAGAATGAAATTCCAAATTCCGCAGTACTACACATATAGAAATGACCGCCTTGATGGTCCCCTTGGAGGCACTGCCATCTGTATCAAAAAGTCCATTGGCCATAGGGTGGCCCAAATCCCGGGACTTCAATTTATTGAAGCCACGGGTATCTTCCTACCAATCACAGACCGCGAAACATTATTCATAGCAGCAATCTACAAATCTCCTCGAAGACTTCTGACAAGACACGACTTAGATATCCTCACTTCTATCTCCCCAAGCTATCTGCTTGCGGGAGACTTTAATTCAAAACATCATTATTGGAATTGTCGTGTCCAGAATGTCTCTGGTACAATCCTTCAAAACTACTGCCAACTTCATAACATTGAAATCTCTGCTCCAAGGGAACACACACTGTTCTTCCAACACGCCTACGGTCTCACGTCCGATATTTTGGACATAGTTCTATCGAAGAATGTTGCTATTTCACCACACATCACTACTGTTACAGACGCACTTGACTCTGATCACACGCCAATACTTTTTAAAATTTCATCCACATTTTTATTGTCCTCCCCATTTAAGTTACAACATCATTGCACAGACTGGCAGAGTTACACTAACATGCTTAACCAATGGGTTATGCCTACACTCTCTGTCGAGTCTACGGAACAAATAGAACACACTGTCCTTAATCTACAGGCCACAATAAAAACGGCCATTACACTTGCTACAACGCGACCAAAAGAAACTAATAATACGCGAACAAAATATAACGATCCAACACTTCAAAATTATTTAAATCTAAAAAGGCAGTACCAAAAATGGTACCGCGATTTCGGAGCTCCACATCACAAGCAGCAATACAATCACTATGCTCATTTGGTCAAAAGCCGGCTTAAAGAGCTGAGAAATGCTGATTGGGATTCTTCCCTTCAGCAATTCTCAGACAAAAAGACTCCACCATGGGAGATAATAAAACGCCTCAAAAGGAGTCGAGCTCCGCCTCCTCCCTCAGCCATCCAGTCGGACGGAACTTGGGCGTATCTCCCTAGGGAGAAGGCCCAGGTTCTAGCCGACAATTTCGCGAACCGGTTTAGACCTCATGAGCTTACAACACCGACTCACGAAGCTGAGGTGCAACATACAATCAGTACTTTTCTAGACACACCTATTCCTATACCCCATCCTGATGTACAGCTTTGTGAACTCAAAGCAATTGTACATAACCTCCCGTCCCACCGTGCCCCTGGTCATGATCAGATTTCTAATCTGGCCATAAAACACTTACCTGAAAAAACCTTACTCCTACTCCTACAAATAGTGAACCTTTGCTTTCGTTTCCACTACTTCCCGGAAGTATGGAAGAAAGCAAAGGTAATCGCTATTCCTAAACCTGGTAAAGACCCAACCATACCGGACAACTTGCGTCCAATCAGTCTGCTACCAGTGCTGGGCAAAATTATGGAAAAAATTATTTTGGCAAAATTAAAAATTGCAATTTCTGAGAGAAACCTTATTCCTACTCATCAGTTTGGATTTAGAAAAGCACATAGCACTCCACTGCAGCTTGCAAGACTGGTTGACCATGTTGTTACGGGCTTCAACGCTAGGAAAAGTACTGTGGCAATATTTCTTGACATTGAGAAAGCTTTTGATACTACTTGGATAAATGGACTTATTTACAAACTTATCAAATTCAACATTTCGGCTCATTTAATTAAATTGATAGCTAAATACCTCACTAACCGACAATTTTATGTGTCGGTTAGTGGGTATAATTCTGACTGCAAGACCCTCTTGGCGGGAGTTCCTCAAGGTGCAGTACTCTCACCTATCCTATATAGCCTTTATGTTTCCGACTTCCCTACTTCTCCTAGCGTAAATATCGCATCCTTTGCTGATGATACGTGTCTGTTTTATCAGGCACGTTTTCGTTCCGTACCGTTCCACATTCGTGTGGTCCAAACTGCCCTAAATACAGTCCAATCCTATATGCGTCTGTGGAATATAAAACTAAATGCAAATAAAACAAAATTCGTTGTATTTGCAAAAACCCACAAACGCACTCCTGCCCGACTCACCTTAGGAGCTCTTAGACTCCGTCCAGAGACTTCAGCCAAGTATCTTGGAATCCATTTGGATTCCAAGCTTACGTTCAAAATTCATATTGAAAATCTAAAACATAAAGCAAACGCTGCCATTGCTCTTTTATATCCATTTTTCAAGTCGCCTATGCTATCTACCAGGATCAAACTTACTTTATATCAAGTTGCGATCCGCAGCATGTTGCTGTACGGTTGTGAAGCCTGGAGTATCCTAGCTGCTGGACATAAGAAAAAAGTTCAAATAATCCAGAATAAATGCTTAAAAATTATACTTTCAGCTCCACTACGCACTAGAATCTCAGTACTTCACGACCAAGCACAGATGCCCTATATTGCCGATACAATTGAAAAAAGGGTTGTGCACATGTTGCAACTCATAAAAAATCATGAGAATCCAATTGTTCGCAATATAGGGCATATGCTACAGCAACGTGCTGTACACCGAAACATATTCACCAGAGACCCCGATGACGGTCCACTTCCATGATATGTGTGCTGGATTCCAGCTAGGGACCATCCTCATATCATCCATACCTGCTACGGAAATGAAAACATAAGCTGCGAGACAGCAAGGCTAAGGAACAAAACCCTACTGAATAAACACAATGGTGTTTGGCCGCCAAGGGACCTCAACTGGTTCCCAGAAAGCGGCACGCTGGGCAATGCTAGTCATTGCCACAAAACAGTCAGTCAGTCAGTGTTTTGCCAATTTAAGGGTTAAGGCCGAAACAGGTCAACAAATGACCTAAAATCGTGAATGTACTATGATGATGCTGAAAATGATGAATTAAATATTACAACAGTTTTCTTTAATTTATCCGCATATGTATTCTAAGCTTCTAAACGAGTGATTCATCTAATAAAAATGTAAGTTATGATAAAACCTTACGCATCTTTGTCAAATATATCATGTTCACTAGATAACATACAATTTACGAACAATTCACATGCCATATTCTTGTTTAACGTCTTGATATTTAGGCTAAATAACATTGAATGGATAATATATTATACGTACATCAGAACCTCTGAAGAGTGAGATACTGTAATAATAGCATTGTTCAATGCAAAATCCATGAAAATGAACAAGAAATAAATGGTGCTTTTCAATGTAATAAATTAGGTCTACTAAATATTCCATTTTCTGACATATTATGATTTATCTCCATTCGTCCCGCTGGGGACGTGAGCTCCCCTAGCGATAAGTTTCTTTACCGCTTATTTCCCTAGATATATCAGAAATTGACTTGTGGTCAGTACATCGCCTTAAGAAAAACATCTAGTTGGAAACTATGGTATTGCTTGATTGGTGAAAATCTATTGAATTTTGTCAGAAGCACTATGTAGGATTGAGATTCTTTTACGAGCCTCAAAA
Organism: Diploptera punctata; assembly: GCA_030220185.1. Classification (NCBI taxonomy): domain Eukaryota; kingdom Metazoa; phylum Arthropoda; class Insecta; order Blattodea; family Blaberidae; genus Diploptera; species Diploptera punctata. The sequence continues at coordinate 741,835 of JASPKZ010010275.1, forward strand.
TCATCTGAATCTCGACCCACGGCTTGAAGTCCCTCCAGGAGGACATGATCCTTGAATTTTATCATTCTAAAGATCAATCGAGAATGGCCAGGCTAAGAAACGGCGACCCTTGCACTAGAGGGAAATAATATGACCACTACTCGTATAACAACATTAACTATGATTTGAGGGAAGTAGATTATACATGGAATGATTGGAAAGCATTAGCTCAGGATAGGGATGTATGGAGAGCTTATGTCCGTGCGGCCATGAACCTACGGGTTCGATAGTGCCAGTGAGTAAGTAAGTAAGTACTACTCGTATAACTTACCACCGAGACCATCAGATACTTGAAATAATTTTTTTTTAATTAACACAACACAGCTTACACTATCCATCCATTCATAGTAATTCTGCCCGATGGCAGGTCCTTCACTGCAATCATAGCATTTTCATGCTATGCTTGCAACTTTACTAGCGAATTGTAGGTGTGGTAGCTTCTCGTTGCTTTCCACATCGGTGAAAAGGATGGTGATGATGATGATGATGATGAAGATGATAATGATAAGGATGATGATGGCCATATGATTTCGGGGACCGTTTGGGCCTTTAAAGTTTTCCTGACATTTGTCTTACAGGTGAGGAAAAACCCCGATAAAGACCTCACCCAGAAAAACTGCCCGACCGGGGATCGAACCCGGGCCCGCTGCGTGACAAGGCAGCACGCTACCTCGAGACCACAGCGGTGGACAGCTTACACTATAACATAATAATAATAATAATAATAATAATAATAATAATAATAATAATAATAATAATAATAATAATATAATAATAATAATAATCCATCCATAGTAATTCTGCCCGAGGGCAGGTCTTTCACTGCCAATCATAGCATTTTCATGCTATATTTTGCATATTTTGTAAGGAATTGTGAATAATAATAGGCCTAATAATAATAATAATAATAATAATAATAATAAAAATAACAATAATAATGATAATATATAAACTGATCGGCCTCATGGGCTAATGGTCAGCGTTCCTGACTACAGTTCATGAGGTCCCGGGTTCGATTACCGGTCAAACCATAGGGATTTTTCCTTGAAGGGAATTATTCCTGTGTTTGCTCATGGTCTGGGATTTGGGTTAAGCTTAGTTTAAGAACTCTCCTGGTGCTTCATTATCATTTATCACCTATCATATCATCTCGGGGTAACGTAAATCCGCCTTCCAGGTGCCCCAACCTAAAAAATTGATTACAATTTCGCTAATGCCAGGGGAGAAAACCAGAAATATCATAAAAGACAACCTGGTGACATTTGAAAAAAAAAATATAATCTGAACTTAGGTATTTTTACAAAAATCTGTCATTATTTGAAATAGTTAACCATAGGCCTTCACGTTACAAGGCCTTTCTCAATTGTTATAGCTGACTAACTAAAGGTATATATGGAAGAAATTTTATCAGTACGGATTTAGAAAGTCACGCTCCACAATTGATCAATTGTTTCAACAAATAATAGAAAATATACATGACAAAAACAAACAAACCAACATCCATGTGATTATAATGTAGTACTACATCAACTTTTTACTGACTTGAAGCAAGGTATATGACAGTATAAAGTTGCATCAATCGTATTTAATAATGAAATAATTTGATATCTCATAAAATAATAAAATAAATTCAGTTACAGAAAAGTATTAACCATATTAAAACTAATAGGGAATTATTACAAAGTTTTGAAACTCTGAGTGGATTAAGACAAGGAAATGCAGTGTCGAGTTTTACACTATTCTATATTGATCTATAAATGGTAATAAGGGTAGCCAAGTACACCCAGTCGATAACACAATTAACAGATCTACACAGTGTCTAGTTTCTACAGATGACGCGACGTGGAATTGAAACTCTCACTATATCGTAATAATCGAGACAAACGAACAATTAGAGTATATAACAAAAAAAAATAGGTTTAGAAATAAAATATTTAAAAAATATCTGCAATAATACATGCAAAAAATAATTCGCAACTTGAAATGATGAAAAAAAATCCATGCAGGTACTGTGTAATTCTACAGCAATCCTCATATAGGCCTATGCTGTTTTACGGAATACGTATTTCTTTTGTTAAATTCGAGAAACTCAGATTTAAAAGTGTCTGATAGCAGTAAAATCAATTTTTTAATTGAGTTACAGATGAATTCATATTTACAATGGTTTAATTCTACAATTAAATGAAACTAATTTTAATTAATTTAACAATTGACATTTTCAACCCCACCGGATATCGAACCGGGTCCGTTAGTCAGGAGGCGGGCATGCTACCACCTAAGTCAGCACGGCGGTATCTTGCCCCAATATAAACACTGTAATATAAAATTAGATATCATCTCATCAACTGATAAAATTATTAAATCACGTGATTTAATAATTTAATCAGTTTGAAGAGACGGCTCTACAAGGTACCTAATGTTATAATTTTACTAGCTAATACCTGGCGGTAAATTTAATTGTATGGTATACGCTGAGACGAACTAAACATGGCGGTTGATAGTTTTTAATTTCGGATTTAATGTAAACCTCCACTTCTAATTGGCGGATTTCGCTCATTTTTTGATAATACCTACCTCTGTTTATTTTAATTGGATATACTGAGTTTTGTTGTGAAACATCGAAAATTATGACCGCTAGAACGATTTTTAAATGTTCATTTCAGGTGAACTCCTACATCTAATTGTTTTAGAGGGTCAGTTGTGAACATAAAAGATCCAGGGACCACTGAAAAACACACACGAAATTTAATCAAAATAGGTCCAGTCGTTTAGGCAGTTTTTAATTTCGGGTTTCAAGTAAATCTCCACTTATAATTGTCGGAGTTCGCTCATTTTTGCATAATACCTACCTCAGTTTGTTTTAATATGATATATTCAATTTCGTTGTGAAATATGGAAAAATGTGACTGCTAGAGCGATTTTTAAATTTTTACTTCAGTTGAACTCCTACACCTGATGGTTTTAGAGAGTCTAGTTGTGAATCTAAACCATCGAGGGACCCAATCAGACACACACAATTTTTTTTATCAAAATCGGTTCAGTCGATTTGGAGGAGTTTAGTGACAATCGCACATACAGAAGAATTATAATATATATATTTTATAATTTTTATATTGTGACAAACACCTCTACGTAGTTTTACAAATAACTTTATTAGTATTGCCTTTTATATTCTTCGTAATTTATGATTAAATATGAATCCCGTATTTTTATTTACGCAAAGATGTTAATTATATAATTTTCACCTGGTAAGTCAGTCGTCCTCAACTAAGTTATTAAACTTCTTCAAATTATTCTAATATGGAGGCCTTTCGAAAACAATATTTCATCTTCTGCGTTTTAACTGGAACTGATGGTGTTATACAACCTATATAACACCATCAGTTACAGTTAAAACGCAGAAGATGAAACATTGTTTTCGAAAGGCCTCCATTGTAGAATAACTTTAAGTTTAATAGCTTAGTTGAGGACGACTGACTTACCAGGTGAAAATTATATAATTAATAAGTTATTACATAACCTCAACGGTGCTTTAATATGAATTTCAAAAGTGTTGATTACGCAAAGATATAAACATATATGCCTGAAAACAACATAATAATTAGGGCTAGGATTTGTATGTACTGAAAGTTAAGATTGCAACATAGTATAATAAGAAGTAAGATTCTGACTGTCTTTTTTTTATCTTGTTTCAAATACAAACAAATGAATAATATATACTAATCTGCATTTGAATCTTATCTTTTATTACATAAAATTTTCAACCCTAATAATAATATTAGTGACATTGAAATTAAACGTTTCAAAAAATGTCAATCATAAAATTTCCACTCGTAACAAATTTTAATAGTTTTTTTTTAACTTTAAGTTGTTTGGAGCCTTCAGTGCTTCACGCAAGTTCTTCAATGTTGTGCAAGTTTACACCGTAGTGCTAGGTAAGTGCTAGATCCTAACATTCTAAAGAGAGACTGATACGGACAATTTCTTGCGAGTAACATTTGAGGCCTTTCCGTCAGCTGAGGGAGTTGTTAGTTGCGTACAAACAAATCACAGCTATGGGGGTTGTTATGTGTAAAATATCACGTGAGAGGGGAGAGTTTGTTTGCACTCGCTTGTTTTTATAGTTACTGAGAGAGACCGCTGGGATGGCGCACCTGTTGCTTCAACGAGTTGAACAGGTGGCTGTTTGTAATCGTACATTTCAAAACAAACTTATTAATAATGCATACTTCATCTGATATTCGTATCATACTAAACACACAAATTAAATCTTTAATAATGCTGAAAATAACTGGATAACGAAAACGAATATTTACAGTCCATTGAGGCTTCTTCAACATAAACATGAAAATAACAATCCAGACCATTTAAATAGTTCAGTAGGTGTAACTGTGGAAGCATGGTGGCAGGCTCTTCATTTTCCAATTAATTTTCATCGCTACCCTCGCACTCTTGATAGAATGATGAATGTCTCATTTGTAAACAAAAGTAAAGTACACTTAAAAAATGGAGTGAGAGTGAAGAGTGAAAAATTGTACACCGAAATGAAGTTTGCTATTCATAAGTAATGCCACGAGTGATTTCCAAATTATCGATAAATTCACGACTCACGAAGTGAGGAGTGAATTTATCTAGAGAATTTGGAAATCAAGAGTGGCATTTGTTAGGACTATTTAACGAATAAAATAAAGCTGTTTACTCACAAATCATTATTTAACTACAGTTATTTAAAAATATTTTTATATTTAAAGTAAACGGTGATGTTTGAAAACTAATGAGAAACGATAGGTAGCCTACGCTTCTACTGCTTCTTTTGTTTATCACTGCAACCAGATCATACTATTTATTGCCAAAGGAACGCAATATTGTAAGAATGCTCTCTAGTGGAGAAAAAATGAAACACATCAATCTGTATATTAATTAATTTTTGATGTCGTATACATTTAAGAAAGTGCAAACAGTGGTTTCTTTTTTTGGTGGTATAATCAATTGCTACAAATGTTGACATGTAAGCACTATTATATACAATCTGGTAGCCGTATTTGTTTATAGGCTCAGTCACTGCAAAATAACGGTCAGACCTGTTCAGAATATTAAAAAGGAGGAGCTTTGCTTAATATATGATAATCCTAACGTTGATAATTATTTCGTGAAACACGTCTCTGATTGGTTGTAATACAGAAATCATTGAAACGTGATTGGTCATTGACTCCCATTTGGGGCATGAGTTAAATAGTCAATAAAATTGACCCTGTTCTCTGTCTCTTATTTATGAGTTGAAATATGTAGTTACATTATATAAACGCTTACTTTAAGGGAGGATATAAGGTAACGAGTATTTGAGAATATAGTTCTTATGAATCTGCCGGAATTTTTTTACCATGAGAGTTGAAAGTAAATTAGAGTACAAATCCAATTAGAGAATAAAATAATAAAGCAAGTGAGAAATTTTAATTACCTGGGATACAATATATCATAGAGAAAAAGTGAAGACATTGAAAACAAAATAAATAAATTTAATTATATGTGTGGCGCCATAAAACGAAGTCTCAAAGGAACTAGAAAGGAGACTTGTAAAATTGTATAAAACAATGGCGGTTCAAACACTACTATGTGGATCGGAACACTGGGTCTTAACCAATTCCAGGATCGAAGAATAGAAACATCAGAAACGAAGTGAGGATATACAAAGAGAACTAAATATATTCAAACTATTAGATAGAATTACACAATATAGAGATGAATGGATGGACCACATCAATAGAATGGATAACAATAGAATACCGAAACAGATTCTTCATTACAAACCACTAGGACGAAGAAATGTTGGAAGACCCAGTAAAAGATGGATAGACTAATTCTAACATGAGACCAGCAGGTCTAATCCTTGATGCTGATGATGAGTTCTTAGGAAAATGTTTAGACCAAATAGAGATGGAGAGGCAGGCAAATGGATAACATTGAGTTACATGATCATTATAGGAAACCAGATATAATAAGAACATTTAAGTCACGTAGACTGCGTAGACAGGGCATGTAGCACTAATGGGGAATGGAAGAGGGGCATGGAAGCTAATTGTAGGAAAACCAGAGGGAAAAGTCCAGTTTCTAGACCAAGAATGAGGTGGGAGAAAAACGTTTACCGTGTTTTGAGAAAAGTAGATTATACAGGAGATGTTGTAAAACATTAGCTCATGATATGGATGTAGCTTATGTTCGCGCGGCCATGTACCTACGGATTCAATAGTGCAGTGAGTTAGTTTGTTAGGTATGTGCAAATAATTAATGCAATTCGATCGTGGTAACACACGGTCATGAGTGTCTCAGCCAAACATTTCATAAAGGCACACCCTTTCCAATTTTTCAATCCTTCAGATACGGTGAATTGGAAAATGAAAACAGAACCAATAACTGAATGAGTGAAACGTCTCCTGGCTCCGTCTTACTGACAGATGTAAATTGCACTCTTTTTTCACTTATTTTCAAGCATCTGAACTCCTACACTCCGCATCTGAACTCCTACACTCCTAGTTACCTGGCGTCCAGATTTGAGGAGTTATCTTCTTACCACAATGACACTAGGTCACAAGATAACAGTCTGCTAACAATCCCTCTTCATAACACTTCCTCTTATTCTACTTCTTTCACAGTAGCCTCTGTCTGCTCCTGGAATTTCATTCCTCAAGATATCAGGGGTTGCCACACACTTGGTACTTTTAAGTCACGCTTATACAGTTACCTGTTGTCTAATAATTCATTTTTCGCCAATTTAGAGTTAAATTTGAGTGCCTCAGTGCCATAGGTGCCTAACCCACAATTAAAAAAAAAAGATGCTTTCCCTGTAATTGCTCTAGAAATGCCAGATCCACATCTACCTATAATATTTTTGTGTTAATTTTAATTCATCCATAATGTTATAGGCAGATGTGAGATGATTATTTCTAGTGCAATTACAGGGAAAATCATAATTTTTTTAATTCTTGGATTAGGCACCACCTGTGGCAATGAGGCACTCATTAATAATTTTTCTCATTTCTTTTCTATCTTGTATATTTTATATTTCATTTTTTAAATCTAGATTAAAAATCAAAATATTTTGTAAATAATTATTATATTGTAGACATACTATGTAATATTTATTTTTATTTTAATTAGATTTACGATTAATTTTTGTAATTTTTAATCTGATTGAGTGGTAGACAAGGTCTTAAGGCCTAAACTCTGCAATGCAAAATAAATATATTAATGTTATTATTACTATTATTATTATTAATATATTATTATATTATTATAGTATTCTACCAGTTATATTATGTGGGTGCGAAACATGGACTCTTACTTTAAGGGAGGAAAGGAGATTACGAGTATTTGAGAATAAAGTTCTTAGGAAAATTTTTGGACCAAAGAGAGATGAACAGACAGGTGAATGGAGAAGACTACTTAACAATGAACTACATGGTCTTTATAGGAAGCCAGATATAATAAGAACAATCAAGTCTCGTAGACTGCGATGGGCAGGACATGTTGCACGTATGGGGAATGAAAGACGTGCATGGAAGCTTCTTGTAGGAAAGCCAGAGGGAAAACGCCCAGTTGGTAGACCAAGAATGAGGTGGGAGAACAACATTAACTATGATTTGAGGGAAGTAGATTATACAGGGAATGATTGTAAAGCATTAGTTCAGGATAGGGATGTATGTCCGCGCGGCCATGAACTTACGGGTTCGATAGTGCCAGTGAGTAAGTAAGTAAGTATTATTATTATTATTATTATTATTATTATTATTATTATTATTATTATTATTGAAGATGGCCAAGATCGTAGGCTTTGAAGGTTTGGCACGGGAAGATGGCAGCAGCTGTAAAAACCCGAAGATATATTATTATTATTATTATTATTATTATTAAAACAAATAATGTACGTCACGAGGAAACTGCGTAAGATAATTGAATAGTTCAGCAAGTAGATTTTATGGTCGGATATTGATGGTTTACGGAACATCTTTCTTATATTAATTACATACGTCCACCGATGTGGTCTCGGGGTAGCGTTGCTGCCTTGTCACGCAGCGGGCCCGGGTTCGATCCCCAGTCGGGACAGTTTTTCTGGGTGAGGTTTTATTGGGGTTTTTCCTCACCTGTAAGACAAATGTCAGGAAAACTTTCAGGCCCAAACGGTCCCCGAAATCATATGGCCATCGCAATCATCATCATTCATATTCATCTTAGGTTAAACTTAGAATTAGGGACTCTCCTGGCGCACCATTATCATCATCACCCATCATATCATCGGGGCAACGTAACCCCGCCTTCCAGGCGTCCCCAACTCAGAAGTGGGTTACAAGTACGCCATGTCAGGAGAGAAACCAGGAATGTCGAAAGATAACCTGGGGCATTTGAAAAAAAAAACAAAATTAATTACATACCGTGTATACAGATTTGTTACGAGGAAAACAAAAATGGCACTCGCTAGCGTTTAAAAAATGTTAGTTTTCAGGTAAAACTCCACTTTAAATGATCGAATTTCCCTGCTTTTTGGAGGATACCGGTTTTTAGAATTTTCTTTTGGACAGAAAAGAGACGAACAGAATATTGAATGGAGAAAACTAAATAAAACTAGTGAACCCGCCACACGTTGTCCTGCCCGAACATTGAATTCTCGTATCTTGGCTGGACGATGAAGATGTAAGTTACTTCTTTACCATAACATATTCACTACTTAAGACGTAATTTGACATTGTTAAATAGATTTGCAAGAACGTTCTTCGTAAGTATATAAGCGATTAAGAAAAGCAATAAAACATTTTAATATGTTTGGGTGACACAGGGATTTGAATATGGAGCCTTAAAAATATATATATATATATATATATATATATCAGAGATGAACCATTTGCATTAATAACTAACTAACTAACTAACTAACTGGTACTATAGAACATAGGTGCATGGCCGCGCGGACATAAGCTCTCCATACATCCCTATCCTGAGCTGTCTTCCAATCATTCCCCGTTTAATCTGCTTCCCTCAAATCATGGTTAATGTTATTTTCCCACCCCATTCTTGGTCTACCAACTAGGCGTTTTCCCTCTGGTTTTCCTACAAGAAGCTTACATGCACCTCTTTCATTCCTCATCGTGCCATATGTGCTGCCCATCGCAGTCTATGAGACTTAACTCTTATCATTATATCTGGCTTCCTGTTAGGACCATGTAGTTCACTTAAGTAGTCTTCTCCATTTACCTGTTTGTTCATCTCTTAGGTCCAAAAAAATTCCTAAGAACTTTATTCTCAAATACTCGTAATCTCTTTTCCTCCCTTAAAGTAAGAGTCCATGTTTCGCACCCATATAATATAACTGGTAGAATAATAGTTTCATATATTTCCAGTTTAACTTTTTTTTTAAATGAGTTGGGATGACAAAAGTCCCTGTAATGCATAATAGCACGCATTTCCTTGAGCTGGTGTTAAATTTATTTGTATATCTCATTCCTATTTGTGATTAATTACACTCTATATTATATATTTTTTGTGCCAGGGAAAAATAGAAGGGTATTGAAGATTTAGGTGAGAACAGGAAAAAGGTAGATTTGTTTTGTGGAAAGAGTGGTGAAGAATCGGGCAGGTAAAGTTTTCCATTCTCAGCCTGGTCCATTAGGCAATTGATCTCGTGCGTCTTGAAAAATAGCGTTCCTTCACCACATCCACTTTATTTATTTAGCAACAATCCTCTTTATCATGTAATGTGAAACGTACCTTCACGTCTTCTCCTTCATCGCCTTAAATATTTTGTAATAAAACCTAGTTTTACGTCAATTTCTGGAAATAAAATCGTAGGAAACATAGCTAGTTGGCTTATGCGGTAACGTTACCCTTAAATTCGCAATGTATCCTATAGGATACATCAGTTAGTTTATTTAATTTAATATTTTTATTAACAGAAGAACATTTGTATGTCATTTAAGTGTGAGTGTATGGTACCGACCTTTTCAGGTCTTGACCCAATGATTTTTTATGCTTGTAGTAATGTGTGTTAGCAATTACAATTTTTATAAAGAAAGTGATCCTTTCTTTGCATTTTCTTGTTCATGTTTTAATTTTGTTTACGACGAGAAGTTCCTGAAATGTCATTCGTGTTGTTGTAGAGGTATTGTAAGTTTTTAGGAGCGTGTCTTGAAAAGTTTTAGTGACTATGTCTAAATCTGTAGTAGTATTTATCGTAATGTCTGGTGTTCTACTGTCATTTAATTTTTGTCTGTATGAAGCCCAGTTAGTAGTTATAGTTAAAACGAACGAGTAGAAATTACTTACGAGGGCGGATCGGAAAGTAACGCACAATAATTTTTTTCTGCCTTGGTATTGCAGCTAGAATGTTGAAATTTCACAGAGATATAGTTTGAAGTTTTCACTACAGATGGTATTTTTGTCTCAGGTGAACCTCTTGCGAGAGAAGCTTGAACTATGCAACAAAGATGGCGCGCATGCTATAGTCGTCCACCTGTGAGGAACAGAGAAGTGTTGTTCGATTTTTGTGGGCCAAAGGGCATAAACCCAGTGAAATTCACAGGGACATGCGTGGCGTGTATGGGGATGATTGTATGGACCGTAGCAATGTCTCCAGGTGGTGCACATTCTTCCAAGAGGGACGCGTGAACCCTAGTGATTCGCCACGTGATTCGCCTTAGTGATTCCTGGCCGGCAAACGCTTTGAGACAGATGTGGAAGTGAAATCAGCAGTGCGCAGATGGCTACACTCCAACCAAACGGACTTCTACGAACAGGGCATATTGAAACTGGTAACACGATGGGAAAAATGTGTTGAGAAAGATGGTGACTATGTCGAAAAGTAGGTAAAAGATGTAAGTTCATTTGTGATTTTTTCCCTTTTTTTTACTATTAAACTTTAAAAAAAAATATTGTGCGTTACTTTCCGATCCGCCCTGTGGACGACTGTAGCATGCGCGCCATCTTTGTTGCATAGTTCAAGCTTCTCTCGCAAGAGGTGCACCTGAGAAAAAAATACCATCTGTAGTGAAAACTTCAAACTATATCTCTGTGAAATTTCAACATTCTAGCTGCAATACCAAGGCAGAAAAAAATTATTGTCCGTTACTTTCCGATCCGCCCTCGTAAATGTGTGTAGAATTACACGATATACCCAATAATAAAAGTTATGTGGGATATCGTTTACAGTGCGGTCCGCAACATTCAAATAACTGACACGCGAAATTGGTGAGATGCCCTATATCAGTGAAACAATTGAACATAGAGTAACTAAAATGCTCATTGTTATTATGAACCATGATAACCCAATTGTTCGCAATATAGGGCGTATGCTACAGCGACGTTCTGTACACCGAAACATATTTACCAGACCCCCGATGATGGTCCACCACAATGATATGAGTGCTGGCTTCCAGCTAGAGTAGTGTGGCTCACTCCGCGCCGCCGGCTTTCGGACTCTCTGCTTGCCCGGCTGTGCGGTTTATGATGCCCTGCTCTGGTGGGGAGCCATCCTCATGTCATCCATACTTGCTACAGTGTTGCAACTAAACACCTATGCCGCAAGACACGCGAAGGCTAAGTGGTTAAACTCCATAATGAACAGCTCAATGGAATTCGGCCGTCAAGGGACCACAGGTTCCCAGAAAAACGGCACACTGGGCAATGCCAGTCATTGCCATCACTCAGTCCGTCAGTCAGTGATTTGCGAATATGAGGGTTAAGACTGGTCCCAAATTCAAATCCTTGGGTCAATAGACTTCATTGGGCCTTTATTCTGCTTACCATAATTTGTCAGGGCAATATCAGAGCTAAAATTTTATAATGTTCATCAAAACGACATGAATGAATTTCTCATAAAAAATACAAAATAACTGCAACCAAATATGCTACAAAATATACGTTAAATCTTCTATAAATAAGAATAAATAATATGTTTAATGCCGTTCATGTATATGAGGATTGTAAATGATTGTGTGAAAATTGGATGCACTATTACACATGGAAATGTAGCTTGATATGATGATGATGATAATAATAATAATAATAATAATAATAATAATATAAATAATAATAATCAGGATCCATATGATGCATCATTCATGTTAAAGAAATTAGAGATAGAATACAAAAAATGATGATGACAGATAAATACAGAATATCTTTCATTGGATACAACAGATGAGTTAAAATGTAATTCAGGAAGAATACGTAATGTTAATTTTTAAAAATATATTTAGGAACTATTTTAGATAAAAATGAGAGTTCAACTACAAAAACTGAAAGAATAACAACTGATGGAATAAGAATCATTGGTATGTTGAACTCAGTGCTTTGGAATTGGAATGAAATATACAGAACGGAGAACTATATTTCAAGTCCTGTTATAAAGAATTAAATTATATGGGTCCGAAATCTGAACAATAAGTATAAAACAAGTTTTTAGCAGTGGAAGTGGATTTTTGGAGGTGATCGACATAAATTTCAAGAAGGGATAAAGTCAGAAACAGCACAGTAAAGGAAATTATGCAAGTTGAAAAAAATATATAGAAAAAGTATAAGAAAAACGTTTGAAATGGTATGGACACCTTATAAGAATGGAAGAAGATAGAATACCAAAGAAGATCCTTGATTGGAAAGCTATTGGAAGAAGTGAAAGAGGCAGACCTAAAGAACGTTGGATAGATGGAGTGAGGAAAATTATGGAAGCTACAGATTTGAGTGAAGAAGATGCGAACTTCATTAAACCATTATTCGACAAATGATAATGCAGTCATACATGTGGTTTGTTTACGTTACACCTGGAACTTATATCGGAAGAAACATAGCAAGGAATCTAGGTCCGAAAATATCAAATATATTGAAGTATCTTAAAATGAAACTGGAGTTCAAATAAAATATTTTCTGGAAATTGTGATAAAAGAATAGACCATACATGAAACATTGTATACAGATTGAATATAAACATTTTTGTTAATTAAATGTGTTTAGTACATTCCCTGTAGTGTATGTTCTAAATTACTTATATAATCTCTTTAAAAACTCTAATGTAATAATAATAATAATAATAATAATAATAATAATAATAATTAGTATTATTATTGGCCGATAGCGAGGAGATACTAAAGAACAACACGCATACACTATTGAGTAATACTAAGAAATTAGGACTGGAAGTAAATATCAATAAAACTAAATATATGGTCACACGTAGAAATTCATTATATAATGGAAATGGACAGCTAATGACAAATGAGGGAAATTTTGAGGAAGTGGCTGAATTCAAATACCTAGGAACAATGATCACAAATAGGAATGAGATGTACATAGAAATTAAACATAGGCTCAATTCTGGAAATGCGTGCTACTATGCATTGCAGAGACTCTTGATGTCCCAACTCCTTTCAAAAAACGTTAAACTGAAAATATATAAAACTATTATTCTACCAGTTATATTATATGGGTGCGAACATGGACTCTTACTTTAAGAGAGGAAAGGAGGTTACAAGTATTTGAGAATAAAGTACTTAGGAAAATTTTGGACCAAAGAGAGATGAACAGACAGGTGAATGGAGAAGACTACATAACAATGAACTACATGGTCTTTATAGGAAGCCAGATATAATAAGAACAGTTAAGTCTCGTAGACTGCGATGGGCAGGACATGTTGCACGTATGGGAAATGAAAGACTTGCATGGAAGCTTCTTGTAGGAAAGCCAGAGGGAAAACGCCCAGTTGGTAGACCAAGAATGAGGTGGGAGAATAACATTAACTATGATTTGAGGGAAGTAGATTATACAGGGAATGATTGGAAAGCATTAGCTCAGGATAGGGATGTATGGAGAGCTTATGTCCGTGCGGCCATGAACCTACGGGTTCGATAGTGCCAGTGAGTAAGTAAGTAAGTATTATTATTAGTATTATTATTATTATAATTATTATTTCCACCGCTGCGGTCTCGAGGTAGCGTGCTGCCTTGTCACGCAGCGGGCCCGGGTTCGATTCCCGGTCAGGACAGGCTCCTGGGTGAGGTTTTTTTTTCGGTTTTTTTCCCCCCATATATAAGACAAATGTCAGGAAGCGTAGGGTGCAAAGGTCCCCGAAAATCATGCGGCCATCATCATCATTCTTATCATTATCATCATCATCCTTCACCGGTGTGGAAAGCAACGGGAAGGTACCACACCTATAATTCCCTAGTAAAGCTGAGCAGCATATCATGAAAATGCTTGTAATTGCAGTGAAAGGCCTGCCCTCGGGCAGAATTATTATGGATGGATAGATTATTATTATTATTATTATTATTATTATTATTATTATTATTATTATTATTAGAATATATACACATTTTTGGTTTGGATAAACACAGAGTTATTAACTACATTTATATAAATAAAAATGCCACTTATATATTATTTTGAATTTAATTTAACCGCATGGAGCTTCAATATTACTCCTTTCCTAACAGGAAATATATGTTAAGACCTCGTATTATGTAGTTAAATTAGCATATATTTGATTCCTAAAGGGACACATTTAATTTTGAACCAATTCTTACTTCATTTTGTGAATAATTAGTCTATATTTAGTAATTATAATTGTTAGGTGGTCCCGCGCTGTAGCCGAGTGGTTAAGGCAAGATACCTTGGTGCAGTGCTACGGGACTTGCGCTGGTTCGTATCTCCACGGGGGAAGAAATATTCTCATGGAATTTCGGCCAGTATGAGACCGGTGCCCACCCATCATAGTGAGACGTTTAGGTAGCTACAATTAGTAGCGACTCCAGGTTGAGAAGACCAGCTATAACGGATGGGGGACTCGATATGCTGACCACATGTCACCCCTACACTGGGTTATGATCGTCTAGTTCTGTGATTAATACAAGTGGACGTGAGGCCTGCAGCCGGCTGGTAGGCAAGGGTCTTCTAGGACTGTCGGGCTTGGAATTTTTTAAAAATTCTTGGGTTGAATTCCTTGCTGTCAACATAAACACATTTTATGGTAGTATTTAAAAAAAGGAAAATTTCATCTCTTTTTTGTACACGTTATAGCTATGTTGTGACACTATATATCAGCTCTTCTGCATTCTTACAAATTTGGAATGATTTGACAAACTGATACATTTAAAATCCCAATAATTTAATATTTACAAAAAGTGTATTATTATTATTATTATTATTATTATTATTATTATTATTATTATTATTATTAAGAACGTTAATATACAAATAATTAGTCTTATTAGACAGGGTGGGTAAAGGAAGAACAATGCTGGAACTCACAAAGAAGAGGAAAATGAATTGTATGTGCCACTGGCTACTGCCTGCTGACGGATGCCCTAGAAGGAATGGTCAACGAAAAGAAAGTTAGAGGCAGAAAAATAAACATCAGATGATAGAAAATTTTAAAATTAATGGTTTGTATGAGGATACAAAATGGAAAGCTGAGTTAAGAAAAGAGTGGAGAATGCTGATTTTGCAATGAAAGACCCACTCCTGGGCAGGTTTGTATTATATTTTTTTACTTTAACACTTCAGCTAGGCCTATGATTAATTTTAATTTTAATTAAAGGTAAAGTGAAGTAATCCCACAACAGGCCCTAGAAGGGCTCGGGATAGTAGGAAGTTAAGGCTCTTATCTTTCTAGACAATCGGCAAAATTACGTTAGCCGGATTGTGAGCCCTGCGTGACGGCCGTTTTTACCCCAGATAACTGTAAGGTAATAATTTCGGTTAGAGGCTGAGTCGATCTTAGTAACAGGGTGCCGCCAGAAGATTTAGATCAATTGAAAATTCTGACACCATCGAGAATCGAATCCGCGACCTTCTGGTTTATAGAGTATTGCCTTACTCTACGATGTACTCTCTGTGATTAATAGAAATTGCATTATAAAAAAGATTTTTTGTTGAAGTCTGTTATCTTTAAAATTAATTAACTTATCGGAGACCGAGGGGAAAATAATTTTGCAATAAATAAATAAAACTCCAATGAGCTAGAAGTGTGGTTTGAAATATTAACTGTAGGAATAAAATAAAATAGTAACTAGTCACTTCTAACTCAACATAGTAAAATACAGAATTCATAATTTTATATGAGATTGTATCTTATGTACTGTTCAGAAATTTATTTACAGTGTGACTATATTAATAATAACTGCCTTCTCTAACTCTATTTATGCGGATTATTCAAGTTTATATCTGTAGACCATGATATAGAGTTTTAGGTATAACACCGAAGACCTTAGAATTGTGGACAAAGCTACCACATTGTCAACCAGTCCATGTTTAGATTTATATACTTTTGTTAGTCTGTGTTTATGCGAAAATTGTGTATGTTCAGAAATACGTAATGTCACCAATAAAGAAATATATTTTTATGTGATTTATTATTATTATTATTATTGTTATTTTTAGCACATAAACATGGGTGACAGAAATGGACTTCTGGAGGAGGATTTATGGAAATTCAAGAAGAGGCAATATTAGGAATACTAAAATAAGAGAAATAATGGACATTCAAAAAACATGTTCGAGTTATTCAACAAAGACGACTGAAGTGGTTTGGCTACGTAAAGAGGATGTCAGATGAGATACCTAAGATGATATTAAATTTTAAAGCGGAGTGTAACAGAAGAAAGGGGAGACCAAATTAACGAATTTCAAGGAGTGCAGAGGAGTATATTAACAGAGAGTGGTGAAGATAATAAAGATGTATGGAGGAGTAACATTTACAATGGATTGTAGGAAAACTACTGTATAGTAGAGAAATTCCCAATAAAAATATTATTTTTTGGTTATGTACACATTTTTGCTTTGGATAAGTACAAAATTATTACATTTCTGAAAACAAAAATGCTATTTATATATTATAAAGAGGATGTCAGATGTCAGGATACCTAAGATGATATTAAATTTTAAAGCTGAGGGCAACACAAGAAAGGGGAGACCAAAGGAACAGTGGGTTCAAGGAATGCAGATGAATATGGTGTCGAGACGATTAACAGAGAGTGATAAAGATAATAAAGATGTATGGAGGAGTAAAATTTACAATGAGTTGTACTGAAACTATTGTACTGTAGAGAGATTCCTAAAAAAAATATTATTACCATTCATGTTATTATGATCATTATTATTATTATTATTATTATTATTATTATTATTATTATTATACTATTTTCTTCGAAGAATATAGGCTATTCATACTGTTTTCAAAATATGAGGAAATTCGTTCAATAGATTTAGAAATTCGCCATGATTATACTAAGCAACAAAAAAGAAACTTTGTTTTTTGTGTCAGAAAGAAACATATGTGATTCTGATAGTATTTTTCTCCTGAATTCAAATATGATATCGGTTTTCCTCCATCACGCAAGGTTTCCGAGAGACAGTCATTTATAATTTCAAACACTTCAATATTTTCTACATTCTTAACTACACAATATTCGAACATTCGGATTCATCTAGAAAGTAAGAAATGACGATTTTCTGCTATATTTCGCCTGTGGAGCATCCCTCTTGATGGTCCAACAATAATCGGCCAGCGTATTAGGATTCAATTTGCCTTGATATATCTTTTCCATAGCTGAAATCTCTTGTAGCTCATTTGGTTTTATTTTACAATGGACAAATGGACGAAAACTTAAAAAAAAATAATTATTTAAATGCATTAATTGAAATTGAAATAAAAAAACTGTGGGTGATGGAGAAATTCCGAATATATATTTGAAAACACGATAAAAAGCTGCATTAAGTACAACTATTGGTACTCATGAGACAAAAATCATGTTGACCAGTGTTGTTGGTATGGAATATCGTAATATAAAACTAAGAAGAAATAAGTAATATAATAATTAATAAATTGAGTTGTTAAATCGATCTCAATTTATTAATTAAAATAAACCTCGTATTGTCTGTCACTTCCTTTAAATATTAATGAAACTAGTAATATGTTACTTATAGAAGACATTTGAAATGTTTTTAGTAACTTGAATTTTTAATCACATTTTCAACATGAAGCTACAGTTATAAACAATTATAATCGCCTGTTCATGGTATTCTGTAAAATTAATAATATTCGCGAAAGTATCCTGCGCTGAAATAAAAATCTGACAAATTGAGGAAAATTTTAATCGGAGTTTAATGTTTTTCCACGTGAGAACATGACGTATTTACAAATGTGACATAAGAATCACGTGATCAAACTTACCGAGTGAAATGATGCATGGCGACTGTGGGACGTCTGGCTGCGTCTCTATCACATGCGGCAGTGAGCGCCTGCCGCCACCGGCGACGGAATCCGAAGCTGGGCAAAGATGCTTTCTCGCTTGTGTAAGGTAGATCGTGTGCTACTTCTATTAATTCTAGCCTCGGTATCAAGTTCCCACCCTCAGTGACAGACTGGCTTCTTCACACTTCCTTTTCAACACTTTATGCACTATTTTATATTATAAAAATACATTCCAAACCTGAAGTAGGCCTAGAGAACGAGGATTTAAGGGCCTAGATTATACATGCCATTTAGCCTTGAAGAAAAATAAACTCTAAAAATGAGGGCTAAAATAGAGTGCATAATTAAGATATTCGATACATTTATCACAACACCTGAATAAAAATAATAATAATTATTTTTCTTTCTTACCATTGTCAACTTAATATTGTGTAGTCTATATCTATTATTTATCATTAATCATAATTCTTATTGTATGTATAATTTATCCCTGGTGAAGTGGAAGAGAAGACCTTAAGGTCCTAACTCCATCAGGTAAAATAAATAAATGAAATAAATAAATAAATCCGCATATATAACACGATAGTTCGACCAATTATCGTAAATAGAGCAGAAACTAGGGCTGATACAACAAAAACTAAACAAATAATAAGAACATGTGAAATGAAGATCTTAAGAACTATTCAGGGGAAAACATTATGTGATAAGATACGCAACACAGAAATTAGGGAAAAATGTCATATTCAAGACATAACCAAATTTATTATAGATAGACGAACATATTGTAAAGGGCATATACAAAGAATGGAAGACAACCGACTTGCAAAAAGAGCTAAAGAAGATAGACCAATGGACGGGAGAAGAACAAGAGGGAGACCAGCCAGCAGATGGATAGATAATGAATGCACATCCAATACGTCTTCCTCCGAGGAGTGATTTTGGAAATAGGATGAAATTACTACAAACCATGAATAATAATAAGAAGACCTAACTAACTAACTCACTGGCACTATCGAACCCGTAGGTTCATGGCCGCGCGGACATAAGTTCTCCATATGTCCCTATCCTGAGCCAATGTTTTCCAATCATCTCCTGTATAATCTACTTCCCTCAAATCATAGTTAATGTTATTCTCCCACCTCATTATTCGTCTACCAACTAGGCGTTTTCCCTCTGGTTTTCCTACAAGAAGCTTCCATACACGTCTTTCATTCCCATTCGTGCCACATGTCCTGCCCATCACAGTCATCGAGACTTAACTGTTCTCATTATATCTGGCTTCCTATAAAGACTATGTAATTCACTGTTAAGCAGTCTTCTCCATTCATCTGTCTGTTCATCTCTCTTTGATCCAAAATTTTTCTTAAGAACTTTATTCTCAAATGGTATATTTACCTTGTCGTGATGGAGTGGTTTGCGTGCTTAAATGATCCCGAGAGCTATGCCGGCGGTAGCATCGCTGCCGATAGGGTTACCCATGCCGGACTGGTCGAAAGTGATAAGCCAGACGATAAAAGTACCTTGGTCGAAAGAGTGACAATCTTTCACCGTAAAAATACAACCGTCAAGAAATGAGGACATGGGTTTAACTGGGCTAAAATTTTCCGGAGGTAAAATAGTCCCCCATTCGGTTCTCCGGGCGGGGACTACTTCAGAGAACCCATGCCAAAAGCTCAAACATAGGAATGTTAGGACTTTATACAATAGCGGGGCGCTGGAGGTGTTGACTCGTAAATTGGAAGACCTGAAAGTTCAAAATTTATTTTAAAAATTCCGTCATTCAGGAAATAAAGTGTTAACGGACACACTCGAAAAATAACCTGTACGAATTATATGTATATTTATTGTCATTTCAGGTGACGACTAACTAGGATCAGAAATTATAACAATTTTCAAAAATATTTTCGTGAGAATAATCTCTATATATTCATTCCTTCGGATTCCGCTAGAAACTTTAAATTTCATTAACTAATGAAGGGTGTTTATTTGTAACAATTGATCTATAACACAGGTCAACATGATTTTTGTCTCATGAGTACCAATAGTTGTGCTTAATGAGTTTTTTAATCGTGTTTTCAAATATGTATTCGGAATTTCTCCATCATCCACAGTTTTGTATTTCAATTTCAATTAATGGATTTAAATAATAATTTTTAATAAACGTTTTTTCGTCCATTTTTCCATTGTAAAATAAAACCAAATGAGCTAACTCAGGAGATTTCAGCTATGAAAAAGAGATACCAAGGCAAATGGAATCCTAATATGCTGGCAGATTATTGTTGGACCATCAAGAGGGATGCTCCACAGGCGAAATATAGCAGAAAATCATTTCTTACTTTCTAGATGAATCCGAATGTTCGAATATTGTGTAGTTACGAATGTAGAAAATATTAAAGTGTTTGAAATTATAAATGTCTGTCTCTCGGAAACCTTGCGTGATGAAGAAAGACCGATATGATATTTGAATTCAGGAGAAAAAATACTATCAGAATCACATATTTTTCTTTCTGAGACAAAAAAAAAAGGTTTTTTTTTGTTGCTCAGTGTATTTATTAGTACCTCAAGACTTAAAAAACTATTAATTAATTTTAAAAAAAAGTTCTTTATCATTGAAGGTTTTCTCCAACCAATCTTAATAATTAACATGAGTTTTAAAAAATACATAAATGACTGCGGACTATCAGTTTGTAATACACCTTCACAAATTCCCCTTATTTAAAGTTCTCCATCGTTCTCTGTCCTCTGTGTCTTCATCCGTTACACCAAATTTCCTCATTTAATTCTGAATGTTATACTTCCAGGTTGTTCTTGGTCTTCCTTTTCTGCTACTTCTTTCAATTTTCCACGTAGTCTTTGGTAGTCTTCCATTGTGCACTTTTCTTACGTGTCCATACTAAATTAGCCTTCCTTGATCAATCTCATCCATTATACTTCGTTATGCATTCATCCATTTTCTAATTTCTAATCTAATATATAAAAATGTTTGTTTGTTCGTACTTTATACGGCTTTTTGAAAAATGTTCTGGAGATTCCCGGGATGAACATAGGCTATAAGAGAGTTGTGATACTGAACTCCTGCACCCTTAAAAATCGCCCTTTGTAGTGGAAAACGTGAAAAAATAACTCTTTGGACGCTTAAATGGCTTACGCTGCCAAAACCATAACAAATACCAAAAGTAATGTACACAGAATTGATTATCTCAAAAAGTTCTTCAAAAAAAGTCCGCGACGGCATATGTTTACCTCTTACGGATAACTCACAATAACAATTTTTTGTCTTTAATTGCTGTCAAGAAGATCGAGACAAGTGCAAGCATAGCAACACAAGGCGGGTATTCTTTTACGGATAACTCACAATAACGAATTTTGTCTTTTAGTTAATTTATGCCAATAAGATCGGGATAAGTAGATTCCCGGGCAACACCGGGTAATCAGCACGGGGAATCTTAAAATAATTACGATATACAATTATAATTATTTTTGATTTTACTTATTCAACTACTCATAAGAAGTGCATTAATTTTCGTCTTTGGGCTCATTTATGCCAATAAGATCGGGATGAGTAGATTCCCGGACAACGACGGGTAAACAGCACGGGGTATCTAAAAATAATTACGATATAAACTTTTGCTATTACTTATTTAACTAAACATAAAACACATCAATTTTCGTATTTCATCTCATTTATGCCAAGAAGATCGGGATAAGTAGATTCCCGGGCAACGCCGTGAAATCAGCATGGGGTATCTAAAATATATACATTTATAATTATATTTCATTTTACTAATTCGACTAACATAAAAGCACATTCATTTTAATTTATTTAGGAGTAGCAGCGCACGCCGGGTATTAGTTAGTAATATTAAAAAAATAAAAAAGTAAAAGAAAATTGCAATGTGGGTACTTTAATGAATATGATAATATTTGGTCGATATATCCTGGTGATTAATTTGAGGTTGATTAACTATTTCAAACCTCAAGTTCGGTACAATGTATATGTGTACTTTTATAACTACAATAATATACTCAATTTTGTTTTTAAGTCAAATTAAAAAAAAAGTCAATATAAAAATGTTAAATGTAAATTTAAAAGAAATCCAATATTAATTTGTTTACCTACCTATTTAAAATTGATTAAACATTTTGTTAGTTTAGTTGGAGGGTGAACTGGTTATGAATTATCAAAGTTAGGGGTTGGTAATGGAATAAAGTCTTTAAATTCGCTTCCGTAATGAACATTGTGAATGACATTTTTTATTTCCATACATGGGTAGACGTCACATAAGGGCCCAAAACCCTGAAATCCTCGATCAAGAAATATACATATTTTTATTTTTAACACGAAAATATTCATCTTAGAAGGCTAAAACTCTAATTCATTTAACTCAGTCTTTCTTCTGTGAAAACAAACGAAAGAGCATAATGTACCCTATCTGTTGTAATGAATTTAAAGGAGTCAATTTTTAACTCTCTGAACCGGTTTATTATTTATACGTAATAAACAAAGTATCTCCCGTTTCAGGATCTTTTCACCAAGCTGAACTAAGTAGGTTAAGTTAAAATTCAAGTATAGAGGCGAAATAATTCATTTGTAGACACCTAATTATTGTCAAATACTGTAAAGAATTAAACACATTAAAAATCATTTAAGGTATCAAATAAGGATTACATGTAACTTATCTGTAAAGTGGACTCAGATGCTAGAGTTTAAGATTCGTATTCGTGAGGTCCTGGATTCAAATCAACGACCGACCAATTCACTGGAGATTTTTCCTAGTTTTTATTCTGTTTTAAATTGAAAAATTGGGTTGTAATTTTAATAACATATCCAATTTCATTATATTTAGTTCACAATAACGTTAAAAATTAACCAGCGAACTTCTTCAGAAAATATAAGGTAGAGCATAACGGTAAACACTTATAACCTACTGGAGACCAACCTGAAATTCGCAGAAGCGATATGACCTTAGATGTTGAAGGGTCTGTAAGTAATAATTAAAAAAAATATATATGGAATTTTAGGCCCTCTCAATCAAATAAAATAAATCATATTTTAAGAGAAAAATTATACGCTCAGACCGGGACTTGAACCCGGGACCCTTGGTTCTATAGACCAAGTGCTCTACCAACTGAGCTACCTGAGCAAGTACCGATCTAAACGCAAATATTTCTCTATATACATTGTAACTGGCTGTAATGTGTAATTCCCAAATATGTCTTCTTAATAAAGGAGCCGCCATTTGCAAGATAGAAGCATAGCTTCCTAGCATTTGGTGGATGGGAATTACAATGTATATAGAGAAATATTTGCGTTTAGATCGGTACTTGCTCAGGTAGCTCAGTTGGTAGAGCACTTGGTCTAGAGAACCAAGGGTCCCGGGTTCAAGTCCCGGTCTGAGCGTATAATTTTTCTCTTCAAATATGATTTATCCATCATTGAGATGTACGAAATCAACAATAATAAAATAAAATAAAGTACATTGTCGATTGCTTTCGAGTCAGAATTTTTCTATAAATCCCATTGTTATAGGCCCTAAAGTGAGTATTCAAATCAAAATATAAATAAAAGCTGTCTCCTCAGTCAATAATAATGATAGGTATGTTAAGCGAATCAACAGAGAATTATCAGACATACCGAAGGAAGATTTCGACACGGTATTATCCAGGGAACTTGCAGTAACTCAGAACTGCTAGAAAATGGAGTGACATGAGAGTTCTTGACGGGAAATTTGCAAATTGGAGGAAGAGACTTAGATATTAATATGGATAGGTTCTTAATGTGCACTAGCTACATAATCCCTGTGATGGTTTCGCTAATGACCTCGAGAAGGAGGGATAATAGTGTTGGAAAGAGAGAGAATAAAGTTACTGAGTAACAGATCATGTCCTCTTTGACCCACTTGTCCTAGAAGTTACTTCTCCAGTCATCATCATCTTCATTCATGGATTAGGTCTGTTGACCCGTTCCGACTTCAGCCCATCTCTTTCTAGGTCTGCCCACATCTCGGGTGCCTTTAGGTTTGTATTTTGTTATTTGTTTTGGATATCTATCTTCATTCATTCTGTCTATGTGTTGCTTCCATTTTTGTCTATATGTATCCATTTTATCAGTCATTGCAAATATTTCAAGTTCCTGTCTTATTTCTGTGTTCTTGATTCTGTCTTCCTTAGTGCACCCTTTAACAGATCTCAAAAATTTCATTTCTGCCGCCGTTATCCTACTTAGGTCTTGTTTTTTATGTATCCAGGCTTCTGAACCATATAGCAGTACCGGTACTGCCAACATTTTATAAAATTTCAGTTGGGTCTCTCTTGTTGTTTTGTTATTTAGTGTTCGTTTTATCGTACCACGTATTCCCTGGAATTTTGCTATTTTATTATTTATATCATTATCATAATTAAATGAAATGTCACATCCTAGATAATTGAGATGATTCACCTGTTCTATGATTTTGTTTCCTATTACTATATTGGATCTGATTTGATTTTTCCCTTGGAATGCCATTACTTCTCCAGTAATTATTAAATTGTTGGATAGATTTTATGGAAATGGATGAATGGCCAATGCGTCTTTAAGGAAGTAGCTAAACGATATTCGCCTAAGTGAATAAGGTACAACATTAATAAAGTTTACCAATGTCGACAGTCCTCCTAAATAAAAGCCTGAAGTGAACTCGCTCGATTATTTGAAAATAAAAAGCCAGAAGCACGACCTTCTCGATAATGAATATTTATTTTTTTACGGTTTGGCATCACAGAGTACGAATGTTCCAAAATTTGGCACCAGATATCGCAATGATATTGTTATAGCCGGCTCAGTCATTTAGTTTGCTTTGTGGTTAGGTAGGTCTATTTTGCACGCATAAGTATATAGCACATCAAGCGGCGTTGTCACGTTTTGTTCTTTTGAGTAAATGTTTACTAATTAAAGATACTGCAAAAGACAACATTTGCAACGCTGTTAAGATAACTGTTCAGACATGGAAAGTCATTTAAAATGCGAAGACATTATAGGCAGAGAACTGTTTTCAGTTTTTAGTGAATGTAGCGGCGTCTTAGAGGACTCTAACTACATCTCACCGGCTATATCCACGATGGTCATTTAAAAATGCTAAGACATTATTGGCAGAGAACTGTTTTCAGTTTTTAGTGAATGGAGCGGCGTCTTAGAAGCCTCTAACAATCCCCGGCTCTATCCACGTGGAGTAGACATGGAAAGTCATTTAAAAATGCGAAGACATTATTGGGAGAGGACTGTTTTCAGTTTTTGGTGATTGGAGCGGCGACTTAGAAGACTCTAACGACATCTCCCCGGCTTTATCTACGTGGAGTAGACAAGGAAAGTCATTTAAGAATGCGAAGACATTATTGGGAGAGAACTGCTTTCAGTCTTTGGTGATTGGAGCGGCGTCTTGGAAGCCTCTAACGACAACTCCCGGGCTCTACCTTCCAGTAACAATGCATTTTTTAAACCAGAGGAAAACAGTTGCCTTTGATGCCGCCTGTAAACTAAATGACTGAGCAAACTATATCTAAACAACTTCGGGATGAACTGAATGACATCTTAGAAGGTTATATAATTGCCAATTTATTTATAATTCGTAAAGGTAGTAAAATGTATGTACTATAATCGAAAATGCGAGTTTTAAGTAGAATACCTTAGGTGATTAGGGATGTAGCGTAAAAGTTATTCTGATGGTCAAGTGAATGTCATTTGTCCGATTAGCTTCTTTCTGCATGCCATAGTCGCAAAGGAACAGCCATTTGCTGTAAGTCAGCTAGTTCGCCACATATACCGCTGGCATCGACCTACATAAATATCTGTTAAGGTGGCAATTGAAAACAGCTTTAGCAATGGTAACAAAATATGAAAATAATCGGACTGAGGACTGATAGGCCTATTTCATATTTTTAATCAGACGTGAATATTGATATATCTTATTTTCAAAAAGAAGAATCCGATACAAAAATATTAAACTTTAATATTTCAATATATTATCTGCCCATGGATTGTGCACAGACATTCGCCAGCTTTCCGATTAGACATCTTTCTCGCTCGAAGCTCAAGAGCGAAATGAGTAATGCCACGTGATCTGATCTCCCTTCTGCACTTCCTTTTGCGGTCTCTTTTACCGTGCATTTTTGCCCGCCTCTTGCATAGATGGCTTATTTCGAATAGTTTCTCTACAGATTCTACGGACAGACTATAGTATATTGCGATACTGGTGTAGTGAGTGAGTTTTGCGAGGGGAAGAGGAAGAGTTTTAAAAAGACGAGATGTAGTCGAGTCTTTCCAATTGCCGAGTTTTTATAAAAAAACATTTAATACAATAGTATTTGCATACATTTTTCGCACGACAAATATTGATATAAATTTAATTATATCAGGATAATTTATGTTTTAACTGAAATCTGTGTTTGTATATTTAATGTTAGGTATTGAAAGTTGAATCGTATATATTTTTACACGCTTTATATTAGCTTGACCTGTATCTGTCTATGTAACGGAATCTTTCAACACGATTTTCATCCACTTAAAAACATTGGATCGACTTGAAACTTTGTACACTTGTAAAGGACTAATGACAATACAATTATTTCATAAACATTTTCTACGATCCTGGCCAAGATCATCAGGACATAAAAAAAAATAAAGACCGGTACAATAGGTTGCGGACTTATCGACTTTTTAGTCCATCGTTGTAATAAATTAATATATCCTCTGATAAACTAAACATTAAACAAATAATAGTTTAAAAAATTAGAAAAGAAACCAAGATAAAAATGTATAATGTTATGGCGGTTCCCACAATATTGTACGGATGTGAAACTTGGGCTCCAGTGAAAAAACAGAAGGATAGAATACGGCGGAGATGAGGTTCCTAAGACAAGTAAAAGGATGTACAAGACTTGATAGAATAAGAAATGAGGATATAAGAGAAGAATTGAAAGTACAGCCTTTATTGGATAAAGTCACGAATTACAGACAGAAATGGATTGATCACATGGATGGAATGAGTAAGGAGAGATATCCATTGTTATCAAGAAATTATCAAGCAAGAGGAAGACGTGATGTTGGAAGACCTAGAAGACGTTGGGCTGATGCATTATGAAAGTCGGAACGGGCAATTGCCTAATCCCTGGAGTGATGATGATGATAGTTTAACAAAAGTAAAACAACACGCTTTATTAGAAAACCAAACTAAAAAATGAAAAATAACTAATAGTTTAAAAAACTAGAACAACACGATTTATTAGAAAACCAAACTAAAAAATGAAAAATAATTTTAATTTCAAACATGCTTGGGATAACATTTAAGTGGTGAACAAAAAAATCATCTCCAAAACATATAGAATAAAACTACAGTTATCTACAGAAAAATAATTTTATCATCAAAAGCGTGGGGTGCTTTTTATGGTTTTTACGTTTTCTTCTTAGAGACTTTACTTTTACCAATATCTGTTTATTATCAAATATATTAATTGATATAGAGCACCACATGCTTTTGATGGTAAAATTATTATTTTTTGTAGATAACTCCAGTTTTATTCTAGATGTGTTGGAGAAGATTTTTTTGTTGTTGACCATTTTAATTTTATCCCAAGCGTGTTGAAAATTAAAATTATTTTTCATTTTTTTAGTTTGGTTTTCTAATAAAGCGTGTTGTTTTAGTTTTTTAAACTATTTCATTTATTTATTATGGGAAAGGTAAGCAAAGTAGCATCCATAAGCAAAATAGCATACTTGACACCAATAAGAATCCTCGTAGTCGAAGTAGCATTAGTGTTAAGCATTACGATTTTAAATGCATTGTTACTAGTGGTTATGCTCCTTGCCTCTGGCCCCGAGGGTCGCGGGTTCAAACCCGACCGGAGTTGATGGATTTTGTTAGGATGCAAAAATCCAAGGAACTAGTCATCCGGGAGGGACATCAAGCCGTGGGTCCCGAATCTCAAGACCAGTCTCATGGGCTAGTGGTCAATGTTCCTGACTACTGTTCATGAGGTCCCAGGTTCGATTCTCGGCCAAACCATAGGAAGTTTTTCTTAAAGGGAATTATTGCTGTGGTTGCCCAGGGTTTGGAATTTAGGTTAAGTTTATTAACCAAACCTTTTTGATTAATAACGAGAAAAAAATGATAAAAATCTTCTTAGGTTAAGAACTCTCCTGGCGCTTCATTATCATTTATCACCCATCATACCATCGGGGTAACGTAACTCCGCCATCCAGGTGCCCCAAACTAAGAAATGGATTACAATTCTGCTAATGCCAGGGTAGAAAGCCAGAAATGTCATAAAGGACAACCTATTGGTAGAAAAAACAAAAACTAAGATATAAGACTAAATAAAAAAAAAGGCCTCTAAGAAAAATTTATCGAATTTTCACATCCTAAGGAAATGTTTGAACCAAAGAGAGATGAACAGACAGGTGAATGGAGAAGACTGCTTAACAGTGAATTAAATGGTCTTTATAGGAAGCCAGATATAAAGAGAACAGTTAAGTCTTTTAGACTACGATGGGCAGGACATGTGGCAAGAATGGAGAGTGAAAGACGTGCATGGAAGCTTCTTGCAGAAAAACCAGAGGGAAAACGCGCAGTTGGTAGACTAAGAATGAGGCGGGAGAATAACATTAACTATGATTTGAGGGAAGTATATTATACAGGGGATGATTGGAAAACATGGGCTTAGAATAGGAATGTAGGAGAGCTTATGTCCGCGCGGCCATGAACCTACGGGTTCGATAGTGTCAGTGAGTTGGTTATGGTTAAATTCCTCCCTTGTAGGGGGAGAGCGCCTAAGTCTCGTTTAGAGAAAAGTGGGCTTACAAGACAAAAGGAATGCATTATTACTATGCATTGCAGCTACATTCGCATTATTTATGAAGTGTAAAAATCCTTAAGCCTGAATGAAAGGCCTCTAAGCAAAATTTACCGAATTTTCCCGTCCTAGTACTACCTTGGTTTCCTAGATGTCAGTATGAGGCGGAACGCTGACCACGGACCACTCAAACGACATCTATACGAAAACAAGTGTAACTAAATTAATATGGTTCAAATTCTTCCCTATAGGGGGAGAGCGCCTAAATCTCTGTTAAGGGAAACATGGGCTTACAATAAATAAATAAATAAAGTGCGATAAAAAGTAGATAAATATTTGTTAGGCGCATTAGTTCAGATAGTAGTGTGTATAACTCCCGACTAAACGAATCCAAGTTCGATACCAGATGAAGTCAGGAATTTTAATTGGTATAACAGCTATATTGTGCTTATGATGCCTCGATTGAATTCCAAATCCCTATCCAGTAAATGGTGGTGAAAAGGTAAAATAATAAAACTGATAATGGTTTATATATTGATTGGGAACTCGCGACTTCTCTTGATGTTCGAGAAGAATTAGTTACGTACTGGTCTGGGTTTCTTCTTCTGACTTATCATCATCCCTCACACGAAACACTTAAACATACATACAGCCTTTACACTTATCAGTACACAATATAAGCGTACATCATCTACGTAACATGGTCCACCGAAGTGGTGCATAGATTGAAAACCTGGTAAAGTATTCATCATCTATCTACTAAACGCGGAATCTGTAATAGAATACATGCGATAATTGTCATTGGAACAGATGCTTCTATTGAAATGTTGTTTGTTAACTCGAATCAATAAGTTGTACGTTTTAAAATACATAGTAGTTAATTCAAGTAGTATTGTGATAACTTTTATATTTGACTGAATATCATTAATATTTATAGGATTTGTATTTTTTATTTCCTCTTTAGTTATTCTTTATAGAGATGATTATAAGCATGGAGATTTGAATATTAATCAATTTATTTTTCTTGTCCTTTTATTTGTTATATCTATAATGTTTTTGATTATTAGCCCAAATATGATTAGAATTTTAATTGGGCTTTTATAAGGCGTCTAGCTAACACCCGGCCTGCGCCTAAATAAATTAAATATTGAGGGTTAATTATTTATATGGTATACACTGCGACGAACCAAACATGGCGGTTGCTGGAATATATTTTTAATTTCAAATTTCAGGTAAACCCCCACTTCTAACGGTCGAATTTTGCAGATTTTTGGATAATACATACCTCGGTTTATTTTAATACCATATTCCAAGTTTTGTTGCGAAACATCGAAAATTGTGATCGCTAGAGCGATTTTTAAATTTTCGTTTCAGTTGAACTCCTACACCTAATGGTTTTAGAACTTAATAGATAACGGTTAAACACTCATCGCATCTGAAAACCTGTATATACAAACTTTCACGAAGATCGGTTGAATGTTTTAGATGTCTGTAAATGAATGACAGACAGACAGACATACATACATTCGTTTATATATATATATATATATATATATGTGTGTGTGTGTGTGTTATAATTAAATCTTTAACATTGAGCAATGCAAGCTTAATATGGTATGATAAGAAAAATAAATGCCTGGACGGGATTCGAACCCCGATCTCTGAGTCTGTACCTCAATGTGATAGGCCTATCCATTACACTACCAGGCGAATCCAATTCGCTACATCTAGTAATAATGGAGAGTATAATACATATATAAGAAAAATAAGTGTTTGAATTGGATTCGCCTGGTAGTGTAATGGATAGGCCTATCACGCTGAGGTACAGACTCAGAGATCCGGGTTCGAATCCCGTCCAGGCATTTATTTTTCTTATCATACCATATTAAGCTTGCATTGCTCAATGTTAAAGATTTAATTATAACATCGATAAAGCGTCACTGCTATAAAGTAAAATAAATATTCTCTTTAATTTGCTTACTTGATATAGTCAGCTACTAGATGGCAGTGAAGGCAGTGTTCTCGCTACATCTAGTAATAATGGAGAGTATAATACATATATAAGAAAAATAAGTGTTTGAATTGGATTCGCCTGGTAGTGTAATGGATAGGCCTATCACGCTGAGGTACAGACTCAGAGATCCGGGTTCGAATCCCGTCCAGGCATTTATTTTTCTTATCATACCATATATATATATATATATATATATATATATTGATTAAAAACATGGCCAATTCTCACTTGTCAGTACGCGATGGAAAACAAATGCCAGTCCCTTAAAACAGAAGAAGTCTACTATCCAGTGGTTCGGCCGCTAATGAGCGTAAAGATTCTACAGCGCTTCAGTATTAGGTCGTATGACCTACGCTTACGTATAAAATTATCCAATTAAATCCCGAGTTGTTTTTTTATTACAATTACTGTAAATCATTCCATTATCAATCACGATTGATAGTTACTCATATGGAGTTTAAAATTTGTAAACATGGAATATGTGATATGCCAATTATTTCACACTCAAGGGATACAAACCAATTCGTATAAGCCCAAAGAGGTATATTAAGGGGACCGAATGGTGAATTACAAATTTCTTTTAGTTTTCATTTGATGGTTTTGAAATTTTTATCACATTCTTTATGTGCTTATAGAAGCGTTTCTGTGAAG
The DNA here is from genome assembly GCA_030220185.1 of Diploptera punctata. Lineage (NCBI taxonomy): Eukaryota > Metazoa > Arthropoda > Insecta > Blattodea > Blaberidae > Diploptera > Diploptera punctata. The sequence goes on from JASPKZ010010275.1 coordinate 773,589, forward strand.
TTTGGTGTGTATAATAGTTTCAGAATTATGATTTTTTAAAACTATTTTTTAATATTTTCTAAAAAAATGGTCCTTACGATGTATATTTAAATATTATCTGTTGAAATTTGGAATTTAGAGTCTTTATGATTCCACTAAACACATTTACTATGCTAAAAATATTCCAAATGCAGGATACTGCTTATCTTTTATTAAAATAAATATTTTTATCATTCTTATTATTTTTCCCATTCCAATTTAAAAGAACACATGTGTCTTAGACTAGTAAAATTGCAAAATTGCAAACAAATTGCATCGTAACGAGCATTTGAGTTTTGGAACATGTCAAAAAAATAGAAACAGAAAAAGACGCATATTTAATTTTAAGTAGTAATGTTAACCACACGCGCAGGAGTATTTAAACTCTTACGTGACGTAGTCAATTTTGCTCCTACAATAAACATTTTTACATGAAAATGATCCTAAAGTTATTAAAAATAAATAAAAAATGTGTTTTGTGCCTTTTTTCAATATTTTAACCAGTCGGTCCCCTTACGTAGATAATTAAACAAAACTTAATTGCATCACACAAATAAAGGAAAAGGCATGTGCAGACGAAATTTGATCCTAAAGTTATTAAAAATAAATTAAAAAATGTGTTTTTTGCCTTTTTTCAACATTTTAACCAGTCGGTCCCCTTACGTAGATGATTAAACAAAACTTAATTGCATCACACAAATAAAGGAAAAGGCATGTGCAGACGAAATTTGATCCTAAAGTTATTAAAAATAAATTTAAAAATGTGTTTTTTGCCTTTTTTCAACATTTTAACCAGTCGGTCCCCTTACGTAGATGATTAAACAAAACTTAATTGCATCACACAAATAAAGGAAAAGGCATGTGCAGACGAAATTTGATCCTAAAGTTATTAAAAATAAATTTAAAAATGTGTTTTTTGCCTTTTTTCAACATTTTAACCAGTCGGTCCCCTTACGAAGATGATTAAACAAAACTTAATTGCATCACACAAATAAAGGAAAAGGCATGTGCAGACGAAATTTGATCCTAAAGTTATTAAAAATAAATTTAAAAATGTGTTTTTTGCCTTTTTTCAACATTTTAACCAGTCGGTCCCCTTACGAAGATGATTAAACAAAACTTAATTGCATCACACAAATAAAGGAAAAGGCATGTGCAGACGAAATTTGATCCTAAAGTTATTAAAAATAAATTTAAAAATGTGTTTTTTGCCTTTTTTCAACATTTTAACCAGTCGGTCCCCTTACGAAGATGATTAAACAAAACTTAATTGCATCACACAAATAAAGGAAAAGGCATGTGCAGACGAAATTTGATCCTAAAGTTATTAAAAATAAATTTAAAAATGTGTTTTTTGCCTTTTTTCAACATTTTAACCAGTCGGTCCCCTTAGGAAGATGATTAAACAAAACTTAATTGCATCACACAAATAAAGGAAAAGGCATGTGCAGACGAAATTAATAGATAGTTCAAGTTTTCGATAAATTTGAATAAAAAGTTAAATGAAGTTATAAGGGAAGCTACATGCTGCTAACACATCGTGCTGCATAGTTAGCAGGCGTAGTACGACGTGTGAAGAATACCACAACATATCCAGCGTTGCCAACATGATCACAAAAATCACACATTCATGTGTTCTGAAAGATCTTAAGAACTTTACATACGTATATTAATTTGAGTACCTTATGAATTATTTTCTTAGCTTGGTGTTTTCTTGAAGTCAAAAATATTTCATACTCGGCGTGCGCTGCTACACCTAAATAAATTATGTGTTTTTACGTCTAGTTGAATAAGTAAAACATAATTATGAATTTGCTCTCTTCGTTATTGCAGCTAAAACAACAATAAACTATTTAATTATATTTCCAAATTACCTTTCACACAATCCAAATAGTAAATAAAGTTTCATTTTTCAAAATTTAATATTCAAGCAATCACTATAAGTAAAGCCATATCGTAATTATTTTTAGATACAACGAGCTGAATACCCGGTGTTGCCCGGGAATCTACGTATCTCGAAGTACTTGGCATAAATGAGCTGAAACACAAAATTCGTTATAAAAGAATACCCTCCGCGCGATGCTACGCTTGCCCGGGAATCTACTTATCCCGATCTTCTTGGCATCAATGAAATACAAAAATGGTTATTCTGAGTTATCCGTAAAAGATAAACATATGCTGTCATGGACTTTTTTAGAGTTTTTTGAGATATGCAATTCTGTGTACATTAATTTGGTGTATTTGTTATGGTTTAGGTAGCGTAAGCCACTGAAGCGTCAAAATAGGAACTTTATTTCACGTTTTTCACTACAAAGGGTGATTTTTATGGGTGACAGGGTTGAGTATTACAACTATCCCGGGAATCTCCTGAACATTTCGAAAGAAGCCCCATTATAATTGGATCAATAGTATGGCCGCGCATAAAATACAAACAAACAAACAAACATTCATTTTTATATATTAGATAGTTGTATCAGTAATTATCAATGCTTTTATAACTAACTCACTGGCTCTATCGAACCCGTAGGTTCACGGCGGCGCGGAAATAAGTTCTCCATACATCCCTATCTAGGGCTAAACTTTTTCACAATCTAATATTTACTAAAGCAAATTTTGAACACGTCCTTTCGTTCATTGTAATTCATATTTCTGTCTTACTGTCTTAATGACAAAATAAATAAATTTAATCTAATGTGTGGAAATATTTAAAGAACCCTTAAAAAAACAAGAAAAGAAACAAAAATTAAATTTTATAAAGTAATGGCTGTTCTTGTATTAATGTATAGATCAGAATGTTGGGCGATCACTAAAAGACAAGAACAAAGATTGGAAGCAGCTGAGATGAGATTTTTAAGAAATATAGCAGGATATACTCTGCTGGATTAGAAAATAAATGAAAATATAAGAAAGGAACTAAATATTTTCAAACTTATAGACCGAATAATTAAATATAGGAACGCCTGGAAAGAATGTATTGATAGAATGCCAGAAGAAATATTTCCAAAATTATTGCTAAATTATAAATCGCACGGAAGGAGAAATGTTGGACGCCCACACGGAAGATGGTCTGAACAATTTTAACAATTCTAGCTTTCATGAAACCGGAACGAGCCAACAGGCTTAATCCCTGGATGATTACATCTGAGAAAATTGTGTGTTACATGAAAAACCCAGTCCTTGTTAACATACTTCTAAGGCGTATATTTAATTATCCTTCTTACTGTAACACGCATGACAGAGAAAATGAAAAATGATTGTATTATGTTCTATCAGAAAAAAATGTAAAAATTGAAGAAACATGGTATATACGAGTAATTATCCCATGTGACGACATAGGAACATTAATTCACCATTGGTAAAATATTATATTCTTCTTCATCTTCTACACTATCGTTATCATCATCATCATCATCATTATTCACAGATTAGGTAACTGCCTGTTCTGACCTCACATCTGTTCAGCCCATCGTTTTATTAGTCTTCCTACCGATCTTCGTCCTCCAGGATTATACATCAATGCAATTTCTCAGCAATCTCACATGATTAAGTCGGACGAAAAGTCAATCAAAATATAATTTTCTAATCTAAGTACGTGATAATTATTTAATATATAATACCTTTTAATTAATTTATTTATTGACATTTTTTAATCTCTTGCAATGGAAATTTGTGACATTATAAATAGTTTCTCATATCTTATAAAATAATAGGTCTACTTCAGACACACTTATTCACAATTCATTTTTTTATGTTTACTTCTTTCCCTAAATAATTTTTCTTGTGGGCATACTTAAATCTCCACCAATTATCCCAAAACTGTTCTCATATTTTTTTTTTGTTCAATGTCACCTGTTTGTCATTCGACATTTCAGTATTCTCTCCTGGCATTGGCGTATTGTAACCCACTTCTGAGGTTGGGGCACCTGGAAGGCGGGGTTACGCTGCCCCAATGATATGATCGGTGATGACAAGCCAGGAGAGGCCTTAAACCTAAACTTAATCTAATGAGGTGAATATGATATTGATGATAATGATGTCCAGATGATGATCAGGGACCGTAAGGCCTTAAAGTATCCTGACATTTGTCTTACAGGTGAGGAAAGCCCCCGAAAAAATCTCACTCAGGAAATATGTCCCGAGCGGGGATCGAACCCGGGCCCGCTGCGTGTCAAGGCAGCACGCTACCTCGAGACCAAAGCGGTGGACATTCTCATATATTTTGAAATTACATTGTTTTACAGATAGAGGGAATAAGATAGAATAACTGGTTTCACAATATGATCCATTACCTCAGGAAAAAATGTCTAATATAAGCCACTGCCAATTTTGGAGGTCTATAAAATGGTCGTTAAATTTACAAAACTCGACACATATTTTATATTTATTTCATTTTAATTTATGTATTAAATTATTTTACTGAAATATGTAACTTAGTTACAAAATTAATTATTTAATCAATTGAGTTGGTGTTTACTTGATGAAAATCCATATTTATTAATTAAATAAAAATAAAATGTAGTTTTATTAGATTTTCATATTTATTATATAATTCAGTGACAGCTGTTTCGGTACACTGTACCTTCTTCAGACATGTTAACAAATTATGAATTGTGTTCCAACTGATCTAAGCAACAATACAACAATATGTTTAAAAAATTAAATAAATATTGTTGTATTGTTGCTTAGATCAGTTGGAACACAATTCATAATTCGTTAACATGTCTGAAGAAGGTACAGTGTACCGAAACAGCTGTCACTGAATTATATAATAAATATGAAAATCAAATAAAACTACGTTTTATTTAATTAATAAATTAATTATTATTAATTTACGTTACCTTGTTCAGTTATAGAAAGTCCTTAAGAGCATAACTCTGTTAGGTAAAATAAAAATTATTATTATTATTATTATTATTATTATTATTATTATTATTATTGCTGCCTTGTCTAGGTCAAAATTTCTGAACCCATTACGTATATCTTAAATTTGCTATAAATGATGTCTGTGAAAACTATTAGCAAAATGAATAAGAAGAAAATTTATAATTTCCAATATATAAACAATTGTGTGTATCTAAAATTTACTATGTCTTTGTATAATGATTAGTTTATTAATCCTTAAATTGGGGAAACGATTATTTCTCCTGCCAGTTATTTAAATGTTCCGGGCCGCAATGAAAACAAAATAATGTTTTATTGTATATTTGACACAAATTTAAGTGATTTGTACTCGTTTGTTTTTATATTGATTTATAATAGTATATTACGATGCGATGTTGGAAAGTGGTCTTACAGAATTGAGGAAAATATTTAAAAATCGAGCGATAGCGAGGTTTTTAATTTCAGAGATTCTGTAAAACACTTCATAAACGTGCGTTGTACATTATTGTTTGCACGACGGTGTTTTAAAAATAATGAATAATAGTAAAATATTAACATCTTTGTTGGAAATATTTGCGTTCATTATAAATAATTAACTAACGTTAACAGTGTGGGCAATGTTTATTAGTTGAAAGTGCAGGAGGACGTTAAGACCATTATTATAGATAAAATGGCCGCAAGTACGTATTTATTGTTTTATATTGTTTCAAATAATGTTCAGTTCATTTCAAATGCAGTGACTTGTTTCGTACAATAAATATTAACACTAACTTTTGGATATTTTTTGTATATACATTGTACATAGTATACATAGAGGGCAGTGGTTTTACTTCCCACACGCGTGTTTGTAATATGTAATATTACAGTATAGTCATTTTTATTATAGTATAGTTATTTAGGTTGGAAACCCAGAAATGTAGGAAGTTGAACTTCCAATCATGGTCACCATTTCTGTAAGTACGACAAAACGCACAAAAAATATTAAATACATGATATATATATATATATATATATATATATATATATATATATATATACGTATCTTATAGGATACATTGTCAATTTATTGTCTTAGTACACAGATATTCGTACTTGACCATATGCGTACTCTAAAAAGTTTAATCTTTAGCCATTTTACAGAAGTTAAGATACAGATATTCAGAATTGACAAAAACTTATTATTTGTCTTTATACTATGCGGAATTACAGTTTTTAATCTTAAAGCAAGTATGAATTCGGGCATCTACTCTCCGGGAAATTCTTGGAGTTTAATATTATTAGGCATTTTGGCCATAGTCTGACTTTTAATTATATATGAATATATTTCCGCTACAAAATTAAGATTAAATATTCTTTACTGCTATTGGATTAAATTATATAAAATATACACAAATGTTTCAGTAACGGAAACATTTGATTGCTTGTATTGAACTGAAGTTGCTCACACTGAGCTGTTTCCACGGACAAAGACGTCTCTATAGCTACGCGGAAGATATAGTATCACAATAAAAGAACTGTTGGAACCTAATATCTGCGCGGATCAACATGAATATCGATGAAAGTTCAAGTCAATAAAATGCCGTTTTCAATTCTACTGCGAAGACGTATCAACTACCTCCTATTACACTGGTCAACATGATTTTTGTCTCATGAGTACCAATAGTTGTACTTAATGCAGTTTTTTTATCGTGTTTTCAAGTATGTATTCGGAATCATCACCCACAGTTTTTTATTACAATTTCAATTAATGGATTTAAATACGAGGGCGGATTGGAAAGTAACGCACAATAATTTTTTTTAAAGTTTAATAGTAAAAAAAAGGAAAAAAAAATCACAAATCAACTTACATCTTTTTACCTACTTTTCGACATAGTCACCAACTTTCTCAACACATTTTTCCCATCGTGTTACCAGTTTCAATATGCCCTGTTCGTAGAAGTCCGTTTGGTTGGAGTGTAGCCATCTGCGCACTGCTGATTTCACTTCCACATCTGTCTCAAAGCGTTTGCCGGCCAGGAATTTCTTCATGGGACCAAACAGATGAAAGTCCGATGGTGCAAGATCCGGACTGTATGGTGGATGCTGGAGCACCTCCCAACCAAATTCGGCGATTTTCTGACGAACGACAGCAGCAACATGGGGGCGAGCATTGTCATGAAGAAGTTTAACGTTAATGTTGTGACGTTTGTCACGAATGGCACGACGCAACTTCACCAAAGTTTTAATGTAGGCCGCAGCATTCACAGTGGTCCCGTGTTCATCAAAGTCCACCAATAAAACACCATGCATATCACAATCACTTTCCTGGCAGATTGAGTCACTTTGAATTTTTTCTTTACTGGGGAACCAGCATGTTTCCACTCCATTGATGCCTGCTTTGTTTCGGGCGTGTAGTGGTACGCCCACGACTCATCACCTGTGACGATTCCTTCCAGAAAGTCATGTCCTTGTGTGGTGTACCGCGTTAAGTGGTCCAAGCTTGCCATCATTCGCTGGCCTTTGTGGTCGCCTGTCAGGTTCTTAGGCACCCAGCGAGCACTAACTTTACGGAATTTCAAATTTGCATGAACAATATCGTACATCGCACCATAGGAAATGTTGAACTTCTGCGATAAGGCTCGCAGTTGCACACGCCGGTCGTTCAGAATTGCCGCCTCAATGCCTCTGACATTCTGCGGGATTGCTGCTGTTGTCGGCCGGCCGGAGCGTGGCGAATCACTAAGGTTCACGCGTCCCTCTTGGAAGAATGTGCACCACCTGGAGACATTGCTACGGTCCATACAATCATCCCCATACACGCCACGCATGTCCCTGTGAATTTCACTGAGTTTATGCCCTTTGGCCCACAAAAATCGAACAACACTTCTCTGTTCCTCACAGGTGGACGACTGTAGCATGCGCGCCATCTTTGTTGCATAGTTCAAGCTTCTCTCGCAAGAAGTGCACCTGAGAAAAAAATACCATCTGTAGTTCAAACTATATCTCTGTGAAATTTCAACATTCTAGCTGCAATACCAAGGCAGAAAAAAATTATTGTGCGTTAGTTTCCGATCCGCCCTCGTAATATTTTTTTAATAAAGGTTTTTCTTGTCCATTGTAAAATAAAACGGGGAACACTTTCATCAGGAGATTTAAGCTGTGGAAAAGAGATATCAAAGCAAATGGAATCCTAATATGCTAGCCGATTATTGTTGGACCATCAAGAGGGATGCTCCACAGGCGAAATATAGCAGAAAATCGTCATTTCTTACTTTCTAGGTGAGTCCGAATGTTAGAATATTGTGTAGTTACGAATGTAGAAAATATTAAAGTGTTTGAAATTATAAATGCCTGTCTCTCAGAAACCTTGCGTGATGGAGAAAAACCGATATCATATTTGAATTCAGGAGAAAAAAATACTGTCAGAATCACATACTTTTCTTTCTGAGACAAAAAAAAAAGTTTGTGTTTTGTTGCTCAGTGTAATTAATGAGAGACTTTGGCTATTGTTTACAACCTGTGACGCGACTTTTTAAATTACTTCATAAACTCCTGTCAAATTTTATTCTTAGGGTTCCATTTCTCAAATTATTTCCCACCATTTACAATGATTTATTTTACATTTTTCAAAAATTCCTCTCTTCTTCGTCACGGTTTGCTTTTTGCTAGCCTGTTCCGGCTCAAAATTGCAGCTCTTTCCATATTTTTTTTGGTCTTCCCAAACTTTATCATCCTCTTGGTGAATAGTTATATGCTGCTTTTGGTATTCTGTTCTCAGTCATCCTTGCTAAGTGTTCTTTCCAGTTTGTTCTGTATTTCACTATTGTTGTGTTTAATCCCTCTACTTTTAGTTGCTGTCTTATTTCTGTGTTGTGTTTTTTGTCTGTTCTTTGATATCCTGCTATTGATCTGAGAAAATTACATTTCAGCAGCTTGAATTCTGGCAGATTGTTGTGTTGTCACTGTTCATGTTTCGGATCGGTAAGTAATAATATGAACTACCATTGTCTTGTATAATTTTATTATACAGTCTTTTCTGGCTTTTCTAACAATTATTTCAATATTTTTTCTATGATATTTAACTACATACGTAGCATGAAGACGTGGCAGCCATATTGATTTTAACGAATATTCGAAGTAAAAACAAAATCGTCTTCCACTGCAGCCAACATAGAGTATGTACTAATTAACTGTACACTTATACTTCAGAATTTCGGAACTTACTATTTATTTTTGGGTGTTGCATTTTTTACAGGTTAGGGTGCTTAAATTGCGTTAGGTTTGCTTTTAGGTTGGTCTTTCAGAGGTTAGAGTAGGCCTACTTAAATAGCCCAATAGGTTAGCTTTTAGATTCGTTAAATTTTGTGTATATAATGGCTACATCCCGTTTTTCCATTGTGTAAACGTCTTTCGCGTGGAGTGTGATTGGAACTTACTAAGAAAAGTTCGCGTCACATGTTATAAAGAATCCCCGAAACTTAAACTTTTAATGTAGTGTAACACTAGTTTGTCACATTATGTGTCATGAAATTTATTGTATGTGTTAGTAAACATGGTATCCGAACACAAATAAAATTCAAATCAATGTTACACAGATAAAAACACATGTCCTTGCTTCAGAATGCTTCCAAATTACTGGTGATTGGAAAAACAAATGATTATAATACGTTGATCAGTTAATAATTTTCCGATTCTCGTCAGCAGCTCAGGTCGTTATCGTTGCAATTAAAGTCTAACCTTGAAAATCACGGCACGTTTTGTACAGAAGTCTCTTATTTCAGACTTGAGGTTACTTTACGTGCTGTCAATATACGGATTGCGATCCATGGATTTACTTTTCTTCACTTTTACAAAGAGATCTAAAATAAATTTGGGAAAAATAATTTTATGTACTCAACCTAGGATTTAAAGACAGATCAGGGCTTGTTTGGTTTAGGCTAGATGCATGGAAATTTCTAAAAATTAGCGACGTTCACGATATGCGAATATGTCCAATGTACGGGAGCTTTGAAGACGAGACACATATATTAGGAAAATGTAACGATTTAGAATATTGGAGGCGTCAGTTGTTACTGGAAATATTTCTAAATTCAAATCGTGAAAGATTGATATGCTATGAGTTAATGATAAATCCAGAAAATTGGATAAACGTAGGTAAATTTTTGGACAAAACGCGGAAAATAAGAACAACACTCATTCATGAATAAATAAATATGTTCCAACAAAATTTAATACCATTAATTCTTAATAATTCTACATAACTTAATTAATGTATAATGTTATTGTATTATTATCTAATTGTAATATTATTGTGTTTCTTCTATGTTTTACGTTATATTATTTTTTTATTCTAACGGACTGTCAACAGCACATACGACTTACTGCTCGTGTGATCCATATTTGTAAATAACGTTGTATGTATCTTACTTTTAGTCTAATAAAATCCTACTATTACTACTACTTTTTTCCCCCGACTGAATCTCTTCTCCTAAAAATTCATCCTCTTCGGCTGGGTTTGAACCTGCAAATTTGAACCGGAGTCGAGCGCGGTGGACAGCAGAACATACTTATAATGTTACTGACAAGGGAACTGTCAACCATTGCAAGCCGACACCTACCTTGAAATTTCTCTCAAAGAAGAGTTATGATATACCAAGGGCGTTTTGAAAAATATATGCCGCTTTTAACTGCAATGCATTAAAATCCAGTATCAAATTTATCATTTAAACTCGGGAAAGTAATAAGACTCATGAATTGGCAAATTGGATAACCCTCATAACCTGCCGGACACATTGCGTCACGCATCACTGTACTCAGTTTTACTTGTGCAGGGAGGCCATCAGCTTCATGTGTGTTGCCATTACTGCATACTGGTTTCCACTTCTGTGCCTTGCAGTTAAAAATTGCCGATAATTCTTTTTGGACATGGTCTTGGTACACCATAAAGCTTCTCTGAGAGAAATTTCAAGGCATATTTCGGCATGCAATGGTTGATAATTTCCTTGTCAGATTTAAAGTAGGAAATGTCACAAAAGTACGTGTTTCTTGCAAAAATAATATTATTCAGAAGTTTACTAAATGATTACACTGATTATTTAACTCATGCCCCAAATGGGAGTCAACGACCAATAACGTTTCAATGATTTCTGTTTTACAACCAATCAGAGTCGTGTTTCACGAAATATTTATCAGTGTTATATTTACCATATTAAAGAAAGCTCCTCCTTTTTAATATTCTGAACAGGTCTGACCATTATTTTGCAGTGACTGAGCCTATAAGAAATACGGCTACCAGATTGTATATATAGTGCATAGATGTCAAAACATAGCGCTTGCAGGAGTTAATATAAAAACATTTGTAGCAATTTATTATACCAACAAAAAAAAGAAACCACTGTTTGCACTTTCTTAAATGTATTTTTTCTCAGGTAATAATCCAGAAAAATATAATTGTCATATTTACATCATATGACATCAGAAATGAATTAATATACAGTTTGATGTGTTTCATTTTTTCTCCACTAGAGAGCATTCTTACAATATTGCGTTCCTTTGACAATAAATAGTATGATCTGGTTGCAGTGTTAAACAAAAGAAGCAGATGAAGCTACCTATCGTTTCTCATTTGTTTTCAAACATCGCCGTTTACATTAAATATATAAATATTTTAAAACAACAGTAAAATTATACTAAAGAGGACAACAGCTACGAAAACGGATAATTTTAGTTGGAACGCACAAGAAATGAGGAACAAATCATCTATAGGATATCTAGGTTAACTTTGCAAGAAATGTGTAGAAAGAGACAGTTGCGATCACGTCTCTCACTCTCACCAGTGTTGTCGGCGTTCCTTCACCAGATGTTAATAGGGAAAAGGGGGAGATGAAAACTGACAACAGGGTGGGATCTTTCTTTTATATCTGAGCGAAAGCAGCCAAGGATCTACCCTTACATCTCCATCTCTCTGTTTGTCAAGTTAAGCCAGTTTACAATAAATACCGTACATTCTGCGCCTCGCTGATATTTGCTGACCGTCATATTGTACTGTCGTTAATACCTTCTATTGAATTACCTACTGAGTTATGGCAAGGTAAACTATTCCTAAAACTTTTGATAAATAATTCCATAACTGAACAAAGTAATAATAATAATTTCACGTAATTACACGCTTTATATTAGCTTGACCTGTATCTATCTATCTATCTATCTATCTATCTATCTATCTATCTATCTATCTATCTATCTATCTATCTATCTATCTATCTATCTATCTATCTATCTATCTATCTATCTATCTATCTATCTATCTATCTATCTATCTATGTAACTGTATCTTTCATCGCGTTTTTCACCCACTTAAAATAATTGGATCGACTTGAAATTTTGTATACGTGTAAAGGACCCGTGACAATACAATAATTTCGTATTTATTTTCTAAAATCCTGGCCAGAATCATCATAAAATCAAAAAAAGTGTTTTTGTATTTATGTAACGGAATCTTTGAACACGATTTTCACCCACTTAGAAACATATGATAGACTTGAAACTTTGTATACTTGTAAAGGACTCGTGACAATACAATAATTCCATATTCATTTTCTAAAATCCTGGCCAGAATCATCAGAAAATCAAAAAAAGTGTTTTTGTATTTATGTAACGGAATCTTTGAACACGATTTTCACCCACTTAGAAGCATTGGATCGACTTGCAACTTTGTATACTTGTAAAGGACCCATGACACTACAATAATTTCATATTTTATTTCTAAATTCCTGGCCAGAATCATCAGAAAATCAAAAACATTAAAACTGGTATAATAGGTTACGGACTTGTCGACTTTTTAGTCAATCGTTGTCAGAGCTCAGTTGGTACAGCGGTGCACTAGTGGTATATAATTTTAGTAATCCATAGGTCGCTGGTTCGAATCCGACTGGGGAGGATTTTTTTTTAGAAGAGTAATAATTTTAGCTCATACTACAATAGTATGGAATTTAAAGATATTTACATTCTTATCTTATTCTGTAAAATATTAAAACTAAAAAATAAAAAAATAAATAATAGTTTTAAAAAACTAAAAGAACACGCTTTATTAGAAAACTAAAAAAATGAAAAATAATTTTAATTTCCAATACGCTTGGGATAAAATAAAGTGGTCAACAATAAAATCATCTCCAACACATATAGAATAAAATTAGAGTTATCAACAAAAAGAAAATAATTTTACCATCAAAAGCGTGGGGTGCTCTATATCAATTAATATATTTGATAATAAACAGATATTGGTAAAAGTAAGCTTTCTAAGAAAAAATGTAAAAATCATAAAAAGCACCCCACGCTTTTGATGGTAAAATTATTTTCTTTTTGTTGATAACTCTAATTTTATTCTATATGTGTTGGAGATGATTTTTTTGTTGACCACTTTATTTTATCCCAAGCGTATTGGAAATTAAAATTATTTTTCATTTTTTTAGTTTTCTAATAAAGCGTGTTCTTTTAGTTTTTTAAAACTATTATTTTTTTATACAAATATTTGTTGTATGTTTATTTTATTTCACGAGTTCATCAGTCATTTACTTGAGTTGAATAGCTAATGTTTGGCCATTTACAGTCTTATATAGGTAAGGCGAAATGGTAGAGTGATTCTATTACATGTCTTAGGAGACCTTTGGAGCAATAAATGTTAAACTCGCACTTTTGACACAATCGTTACGAGATGTAACCTGTGTTATCAACATTGCGTGACGGCCGCATCTATCCCTAAAATATTCGTCTGATAACACTGAGCGACAAAAAAAAACTTTTTTTTTTGTCTCAGAAAGAAAAACATGTGATTCTGATAGTATTTGTTTTCCTGAATTCAAATACGATATCGGGTTTTCTCCATCATGCAAGGTTTCCGAGAGACAGGAATTTATAATTTCAAACACTTTAATATTTTCTACATTCATAACTACACAACATTCGAACATTCGGACTCGTCTAGAAAGTAAGAAATTACGATTTTCTGCTATATTTCGCCTGCGGAGCATCCCTCTTCATGGTCCAACAATTCTCGGCCAGCATATTAGGATTCCATTTGCCTTGATATCTCTTTTCCATAGCTGAAATCTCCTGAGTTAGCTCATTTGGTTTTATTGTACAATGGACAAATGGACGAAAAAACGTTTATTAAAAATAATTATTTAAATCCATTAATTGAAATTGAAATAAAAAAAAACTGTGGGCAATGGAGAAATTCGGAATACATATTTGAAATCACGATAGAAAACTGCATTAATATAGGTAATTATGAGACAAATATCATGTTGACCAGTGTAATAATCTATATTAAAAACAAGACGACCTCAGGGCCGGTGCCGTTGGAAAATTTACGTTAGTTATAAAACGGTACACCATGAAAATCGACCCCGCGACCTTCAGACTTTTAGCGCATTGCCCTAAGTAACTATGCTATGGCATTACCCCAGCCTTGTATAGACAATCCGAAATATGCAACTTAAACATTGTAGGTAGGGTAAATATACCGGTAGCGTACACTGCATTGGTAATTGAAATTGTCGCATTATAAATAAAAATATCCTCAACTCGCGTACAACTCAGGGTCGGGTAGTGGGATGAGATGAGATGAATACCCTTATACAGAGGTCTGTGAATGGCAAGGGTACCAGCCGACCACGCCTGACGCACCTTCATGGGAACAGACGAACGAAATGGACGTGTATGAAGAAAGTGGAATAAAATTGTGACAGGAGAAAACGAGAGAAAATCCCTAGAAAAACCTACCCAAGCTCCGTCCACCACGAAACTAACATGAAGTGACCGAGACTCGATCTCGGGACCCCAGCGGTGAGAGGCGAGCGTCTAACCGCTTGCACCACGTAGGCGCCACATTTTCACACTAAACTGTAATAAATAATGTTCTCGCGGGAAATGCACAGTTGAACTGAGCGTTGTCGCTCCTAGAGGATATGATGTACACCACCACGCACAGTTCAATTGCCCACATCCCGTGAGAACTTTATTTATTACATTTTAGTGTGAAAGTGTCAATTACTAATGTAGTGTCTATTACCGGTACTTTTACCTTAAGGTAACTCTTTGTGACTAAGGGTCGTATGCAAATACATTACTCTCTACTCAAATTACTTCCAATCACTGGTGAGCTGAGATCGAATTAACGGCCGCCTTAACCGGTAATGCATGAATGTTGACGTTTTCGTAATATTGGCAACGAATTACCCAGAATTCTCAGCGATAAAACCACTTCCGTTATTTTCGTCTGCTATAGAGGAATGCATTTATGCTTGCATCCCGCAAATAATACCGTATGCAAACACGTCTGCGACGCGCAATATTACGCCGATTCTCCTGTTCTTCCAGTTGAATTCTTTGGTAGACTCTATCAAATTCCTCTTCTCCGCATATACCGAAAACATGATCGAAGTCTTCAAGGTTAAGTTTCAAACTACATCGGTTACCATCGGTTCCCTTCGGGATTTTCACATAAGTTTATATCTTGAGCTACGATCTTAAGGTACCTTGTCAGGTAGCTTTACAAATATTATCGCGTGAATAGATTTCTGAGTAAGAAAAATGTGTTTGAATAAAACTTTATCAGCAGAGAACGCCTTTTACTGTCTAATGCGTTCAAACATTCGACCCTAAGGGTCGGTTTCACCAACAGAGGTAACTGTATTACGCCAGTTTAAGCTATGTATTATACACGGGGAAAACTGACGTAATACAGTTACCTTTGTTGTTGAAATTGACCCTTAAGGGGAGATTAATAGCCCTATCCCGACAATGTTAGAATGTAAAACTTTGAGACCCAGAAACTATTTGAGGTATAAATGTGAATTTTTTATACTGTTCAGATACATGTTTAATAAGTTTATACATTTCGTCTTACTTTTGGAAATATAATTATTTTAAACTTAATTTTTTTATATTTTTTCAAGATTTCATTAAAAGAAACCAATAATCGTAGGAGCACCAAAGTCGTTCCGTATCAACGGATGTAAGTAGAACAGAACAGAATAGATTTATTTAGCCTGGTGGAGTTAAGGCCATGTGGCCTTCTCTTCCACTCACCAGAACAAACATATGTTACATATGAATACAAAAAAAATACAATAATAGTCATATTAAACAGGGCAAACATATGTTACATATAAATACAAAAAAATTACAATAAAAGTCATATTAAACAGGACAAACATATGTTACATATGAATACAAAAAAATTGCAATAATAGTCATATTAAACAGGACAAACATATGTTACATATGAATACAAAAAAATTACAATAATAGTCATATTAAACAGGACAAACATATGTTACATATGAATACAAAAAAATTACAATAATAGTTATATTAAACAGGACAAACATATGTTACATATAAATACAAAAAAGTACAATAATAGTCATATTAAACAGGACAAACATATGTTACATATAAATACAAAAAAATTACAATAATAGTCATATTAAACAGGACAAACATATGTTACATATGAATACAAAAAAATTACAATAATAGTCATATTAAACAGGACAAACATATGTTACATATAAATACAAAAAATTACAATAATAGTCATATTAAACAGGACAAACATATGTTACATATAAATACAAAAAAATTACAATAATAGTCATATTAAACAGGACAAACATATGTTACATATAAATACAAAAAAATTACAATAATAGTCATATTAAACAGGACAAACATATGTTACATATAAATACAAAAAAATTACAATAATAGTCATATTAAACAGGACAAACATATGTTACATATAAATACAAAAAAATTACAATAATAGTCATATTAAACAGGACAAACATATGTTACATATAGATACAAAAAAAATACAATAATAGTCATATTAAACAGGACAAACATATGTTACATATAAATACAAAAAAAATACAATAATAGTCATATTAAACAGGACAAACATATGTTACATATGAATACAAAAATATTACAATAATAGTCATATTAAACAGGACAAACATATGTTACATATGAATACAAAAAAAAATACAATAATAGTCATATTAAACAGGACAAACATATGTTACATATAAATACAAAAAATTACAATAATAGTCATATTAAACAGGACAAACATATGTTACATATGAATACAAAAAAATTACAATAACAGACATTGAACAATTAATTATCTGTCATATTGAATAACAATGAAAATAATGTCTAATAATACAATGAAACTAAATACAATTAAAATTAAATTAATGATACAATGAATAAAGAAAAGGAATAACAGCTCGAATCTACTATACGTAAAAAGAAAAGAAAAAAATACAAAGAAAGTAATAAACTACAATGAAATAATCTACGCTTTTTATACAAGGCATTAGGTAAATATATTAACAAATCCTAAGTCTATTTTTATTAAATAATGCAAAAACGCATTATTAATTCTTAAAAAGTAATATTAGTGAGTTGTTTCTGTTAGTAATTTTATTTTCAATTTGTTTCTGAAAGATGGTAAAGTTTGGCAGTCTCTGACATAGGGTGGAAGTGAATTCCATGTTCTAGCAAGAGAAACTGTAAAAGATTTCGAATAATAGGTAGTGTGATGAGGAGGGATATATAGGGCACTGTGCTCTAGGGATCGGGTATCTAAGTTATGTGTATCAGAGAGTTTAGTGAAGCGGTGTGATAAATAATAAGGTAATGAGTACTATATATGCTGAAAAATTTTCATACATTTATCTCGTATAGTTTCTGAGAAAAGGGTCTTTTACATGAAAATTTTAGTTTGTCGAAAAACCAGTTTAAGTAAAACGATCGTTGTGTCAAATTAGTGACACAGTCTTACTTTAAAAAAAATACTTAAAATGAGCATATATTAATAATATTCATATCAATTTGTGCTGAATATTTCAAACTATATAAAAGTAATATAATAATAATAATGAATAAACCTCAACGGAACACATCATGAATCTTATAAAAGTTGATTATATAAAAGTACAAAAAAACAAATTTGAGAATTTTTTACAAAAATCACCTTTTAATCTCCCGTTAAGATGTTGAAGCATCTACAAATTATGAAAGGAAAATATGAGATATTATTAACATTGTAGAAAATTGCCCAATATGTCAATTTTTTCTTAATTTCTTTTTCATTAAGATACAATAATAATAATAATAATAATAATAATAATAATAATAATAATAATAATAATAATAATAATAGTATAAGTATGGTAAATTATACGAGAAACACCAATTAATATGTATATACCTTACGCTGGGTAATGATGAAGTCGAGTTAGAGCAAATATAAACTTAGATTTCTTTTAAAAGTTGCCAATATAAACTTAGATTTCCTTTAAAAGTTGCCAATGTCCGGCAGTCCCTTATTTCTTGTGGTAGGGAATTCCAGTTGCGAGAAGTGAGAATGGTATATATCATGGAGTGAAATGATGTATATTAAGCAAGAGACTATGTTGTGATCTTGTATTTAAGTTATGGTTTGAGGATAGATACTGGAAACGAGATGATAAATAATTGGGAATCGAGGTATGTAGGATCTTAAATAAGAGAATTAGACAATGCGATTTTCTTCTCTCTTTTAGATGTAGCCATGACAATTCGTGGAATGATGGAGAAATGTGATCGTATTTTCGAAAATTAAATATGAATCTGATAACACATATTATGGACATGATGCAGTTTGTCCGACAATCCGTCACTCGTGTCAGTTAGTAGAACGTCATAATAGTCAAAATGCGGCATCACTAAGGTAGTAGACAATGAAAGTAAAAGTCATTGTTCGTAAACAGACTTGAATTTACTAGACGTGAGGTAGTTAATTTCAAGTCGGCTAGTGGACCAGAACATGGGTTTATTGATCTCGGCTTCTTGTTTGTGGACCCTCGGGTAGCTTTAATATGACGCCACCGAGGAGGGAGACAGCGTCGAAATGGATGCCATCTCATATTCTCATCTCCTTGTCTTTTTCCCTGTTTTCCACTTTTTCTCGCTTTCTCCCTCTTTTTCTCCTATAAAACTTGATTTAAGATACGACACAATCGTACAGACTCACAACTCAACATAAAATTGATTTGAATGTTTCTGTACCGAATCAGTTGGCTCAGACGCTAGTGTTTGAGACTCTTTTTCGGGAATTTCCGAATTCAAATACCGGAGCTGATATCATGACTCAAGATTTTCCCTGTTTTTTCTCAATCGTCAAGAAAAATGCTGGGATAGAATTTCATTAACAAGCATCATACCATCTGGCCTTAAAACCTTTAATTGACAAGGCATCCTATGAGATACATTGATTTACTTTACTTAATATTTTTCATAACATAACAGAAAAACGAGAAATATTTTACAACATGTGACAAGAAAACATTTTCTAAGTTCTAACCTTACACCATGCCCATGCGCCAACAGACGCGAAGCGGTTTACACTATGAAATCACGGGATACAGCCAACATATACACGATATTAGAACTCTCGTTGCCTATGAATCTAAAAGCTAACCTAATGCAATTTAAGTACTCTAACCTGAAAAGAATGCACGCTGATTCAATTTAGTGGAAGTTAATTAACATAGACTATGTTGACTCCACTGGAACACAGAATATTCGTTAAAATCAATATGGCTGCCACGCCTTCATGTACTTAATTAAATATCGTGAAAAAATTCAAATAATCGTTGTAAATGGTGGGAAATAACTTGAAAAAAAACCCTAAGAATAAAATTTGGCAGGAGTTTATGAAGTAGTTAAAAAAGTGATGTCACAAATTGTAAAGTTTAACCGAAAAATGAATGAATAGAAGTTACTAAATTTACACAATATGCTTATTATAACTTACAGTTTACACATGATTTAGTTTTCGCTGCGGTCCGGTACATTTAAATAACTGTAAGAAGAAATTGTGTTTCACCAATTAAGGGCTAAAGCAGTGCTTCTGCTGTCAGCGGTTCAACCTTACTTATAGAGTACGCAACCTGACAAGGAAGTGAAGGAGGGAGGGAAGCAGTTAGATACATAGGCAGATAGTTAGGACCTAAGACTTCAACTTCAACTACACGCCACGACAGCCTGGAAATTAGCACTTCAAAAAAGGAAAGTAAAGAAGAGCGGAAATACAAGAGGATTTCTATACCACGTCAGATACTTTTCTGAATCGAGACTGGACTGTAACAAACTATGACCCCCGACAAGTGGTAACTAGGCTCGGAATCCATGGTTTTTAGCACATGATCTGTACCCTCAAGCTATTCCATGACCAGTGAATGTGTATGCGAACTGTGCGGCAAAGAGTGTAGAAAATACCATATCCGATTTCCGATTGAGGGTCTTTCCACTTTTCAGCGGTTGCCCTTTTACTAGCCGGCTGCTGGCCCTTCACATCACAGAGGTAGATGATCAACAGCCAGTGTAGGGGTGACATGTGGTTAGCATGTCGAGTCCCCCAGCCGTTATAGCTGGTTCCTCAACCTGGAGCCGCTACTTATTGTAGCTACCCAATTGCTTCACGATGCTGGGTGGGCACCGGTCCCATACTGGCCGAAATACCATGAGAAAATTTCTTCCCCCATGGAGACTCGAACCAGCGCAAGTCCCGTAGCTCTGCGCTTAGGCTTCCTACCTTAACCGCTCGGCTACGGCGCGGGACAAATACCATAGCCAATGGTGCAAAGAAAGGATCTAATCAATATCAGCCTACAGCAAAGTAACTTAACATGTACACTGTATATGATACTAAGCACATTCGTGCGCTTTTCTTTATTATTATTATTATTATTATTATATATATATATATATATATATATATATATATCCCTCCAGTTGAACCCATGTACGCATTTCTTGACGGTTGTATTTTTACGGTGAAAGATCGTAACACTTTCGACCAAGGTACTTTTTTGGTCTGGCTTATCACCTTCGACCAGGACGGCACGGGTAACCCTATCGGCAGCAATGCTACCGCCGGCATAGCTCTCGGGATCATAATGAGAACAGTTAAATCTCGTAGACTGCGATGGGCAGGACATGTGGCACGAATGGGAAATGAAAAACGTGCATGGAAGCTTCTAGGAGGAAAACCAGAGAGAAAATGCCCGGTTGGTAGATCAAGAATGAGGTGGGAGAATAATATTAACTATGATTTGAGGGAAGTAGATTATACAGGGGATGATTAGAAAACATTGGCTCAGGATAAGGATATATGGAGAGCTTATGACCGCGCGGCCATGAACCTATGGGTTCGATAGTGCCAGTGAGTTAGTTTAGTTAGAGTTAATTATTATTATACAGTATATAGGAAAGAGACAAACAAACAAACAAACAAACGAAAGGAAAGAAAAAGAAAGAGAGGCCTATGCGATCCACAGCTCTCTTTAATGCAGAGAAAGAATTCCTCATACAGGGATTTTGACTGGAGGTCGTGAAGGCAGAAATGCGAGATGATCGCGGCATTTTCAACTTGCTTTGTATTCACAGCCCTAGAGGAAACTCAAGTATGAAATGATCTCATATTCTAGGACAGGAAGTGTCTTAAATCAGTACACAGTGACTTAAATAACATACTACATAATTTTATAGAAGAACAAGCTTTACAAGCTTTCAATATAAGAGCATCCTCAAAATAAAACTGTCCCCTTTATTTTCTGTTATGTAACATTGCCGCATGGGATACCTGTAATTAAAATACGATTATATTGTCAAATTTGTTATACTATGTAATATTTTATTTTCTTCTTCTTCTTCTTCGACTTCAAGGTTAGGCTATAAGCCTGTACCGATTCAAAGCATATCCTTCCATCTGGTCATGGGGCGTCCAACGGAACGTTTACCTCTTGGAATATATTGTTAAGCGGTCCCTACACGATCAATATTTACGACAATATATTGCACAATAATTGACATTGTACAATAGCATTGAGTGTCTCTAGGTCACATTGAAAGATTGCGCAATATATTGAGTCAATCAAAAACAGTTTGATTTTATTGTGCAATCTAGTAAATATTGCGTCGTCGGTTGGCAATATTGCGCTATACTAGTTCGGTTCTGTGTTTAACAGTGTTGGAATAACCATGTTGACTGCACAAGTATCAGCCGCCAACTAATTTATTGAGCAATGATATTGCACTGTGTGGGTTGGTCAAGTAATACTATTGTACAAAATATTTTGAATATATTGACGTAAATATTGATCATGTAGGAGCCGCTTTACGTCAATATATTGCACAATATTTTGTACAATAGTATTTTTGGGCCAACCCACACGGTGCAATATTATTGCTCAATAAATTAGTCCGCGGGTGATACTTGTGCAGTCAAAATGTGGAATAATAACAAGACAGAACACAGAACAGAAATAGCATTGCGTAGTATTGCCAACAGACGACGAAATATTTATTAGATTGCACAACAAAAATCAAAGTGCTTTTGGCTGCGAAACATGTAATTTTACTTTAAGGGAAGAAAGAAGATTACGAGTATTTGAGTTCTTAGGAAGAACATTTGGGTCAAAAAAAAAGAGATGAACAGACAGGTGAATGGAGAATATTTCATAATAGTGTGCTATATGACATGTATAGGAAGCTAGATATAATAAGAACAGTTTAGTCTCGTAGACTACGATGGGCAAAACATGTGACACCAATGGGGAATGAAAGATGTGCATGGAAACTTCTTGGAGGAAACCGGAGCGTAAACGCCTTGTTGGTAGACCAAGAATGAGGTGGGAGAATAACAGTAACTATGATTTGAGGGAAGTTGATTATACAGAGGATGATTGGAAAACATTAGCTCGGGATAAGAATATATGGAGAGCTTACGTCTGTGCGGTCTTGAACCTACGAGTACGATACAGTCAGATTCAACCCAGGAAGTTACTGTGTGTTTACAATAGGGAACCGGGTTGCCATTTTAACAGTATTTTCTTGAGAGAAGTCCTTATATAAAACTGAAGATTGCAACACAGCAGGTACATAGTTATAAGTTGTAGCCGTCCAAGCCATCCCCTCTTAAAGAAAAAACAGTTACCACTTGCCACTGAGCTCCTGAAGATCAGTACTATCATGTGTGAAAATGTCGACTCTCATATTTACTATAAAACTAGTTTGCATGCCGTAAAAGAAAAACCACGTTTTTAAATGTATAGTACATAGAGTTGGAGAAAGCACTGCTGACCTTGCTCCTCCACCCCTCCAAAAACAAACAAATACTGTTATTATGAGTTTGGCAACATCTACTCTCTGTACGTAGGGGGACACTGGCATAGCCCATTAGGTCTTAGTAACTTCCTGGGTTGAATTAGAATGTAGTGCCTGTTATGAATACATCGAGTATTTTACATAGATATTTAATTATTTCATAGATTATTTTAATTATTCAAATAAAACGTTGTTGAAATAAAGCTTTATACATATTATATTTCAGAACAAAGTTTTCAAGGCTAACTGTAAAATCTCTGCATTTATACTCTGGTATGTTAGTACAGTTAGTATGTTAGTAGATACTATTCTTTTAACAATTAATACATTTAATTATTTATAAAATAATATTAAGAATAACAAATATTTTTATTTGTTTTGTTTTAAATACTGTATAATCGTAAAATTAGTTTTCTATATCTCATTATTCTCCTTTGTTTTTTTATATACACTAGACAGAGACAATTTAATATGATTTGCTTGTATACATTTTATTATTAGTTTTAGTCTTAATTTTAACTAACATTAACTGGTTGTATTATAGATCGTAATATATTAGATATTATCTTTTTGATCAAGTTTGTACTTAGTATTTAATATCAGATTTAATTAAGATTGTTATATTCTGATGTAATATATGTTTGTCCTGGTGAGTGGAAGAGAAGGCCACATGGCCTTCACTCCATCAGGCTAAATAAATAAATCTAAATCTAAATCTACAGTTAAGCCAGTGGAAATGTAGGTCAAGTTTAGTATTTAACCCTGGAAAAGTAAGGGACTCGGGCCTGTCTGTGAAAACAAGAGCAGCTGATGGGTAAGTCAAGCTACCATTTTTCTTAACAAAATTGCTAGGACAATTAGGAAAATAACTCAAGTATTTTAATAGTTCATACTATGTGTCCTAGTTAAAGAGTTAGTAGATAATTTTTAAAATGTAGATTAGGGTAGATTTATAAAACCCCCATCTCCCTATCTCAAACCTTAAGAAAGTTCGAATGTAGGTTTTCTTAATATAAGATTAGATTAGTTATTTAGGGTTAGAATACTTAGGGTTATTGTAATCATTATTCTCTAGAAATAAAATAGTTAAAATTAAGAATCAATTTATTTATGTTCAAAAACACGTATGCCTTTATAACTAATACATCCACATACTAACGCTCGGCTAGAAACTCATGCTACCAGAATTTCCAAGTCCCGAAGGTCCTTTAAGCCTAAGAAAACCAGCAGTTCGTAATAGTGCCAGTAAGTTAGTATCTTACAACATGTATTGCCTAATTAATGGTTAATAAGCAAAGAGATATGCGGTAAGTTCACAATAGAAGTGCAATAATAATTAACAAATAATATCTCAAATTACAGGAGAAGCCCGTGAAAGACTAAATTAATTAAATGAAGACAGAAAATATTTGAAGTAGGCTATTTCATTTGCTCGTTACGAGGGATGGTGAGGTTTAATATGGTGTGGGGGTGCGATATTACATGGGGAGAGAATGGCGGTCCCTTTGCCGACTCAATGATTCGTGAGGCACTTGAAGTTTAATATACTTCCACCATGAGGCGCTCAACACCAATCACTTCCCCTGTCTCATTCTACCAACTGCACTACGCGTCTTCTTGCTATGTATGGTACATAAGAAAACGATATGAATACATCAACAAGAACACAGACTTCACTTAAAAAAAGTCAAACAATTGACATACTTAAACATTAGGATAACACGGTGTGATGGTGAAACTATTTAATGCCAACCGTCTGCCACATAATTGTTTTAATGGTGGTGTGACCGAATATTATATATGACATGATAAGAAAAATAAATGCCTGGACGGGATTTGAACATGGATCTCTGAATTTATACTTCAGCGTGATATCCATTACACCACCGGGCAAATCTAATTCAAACACTTATTTTTCTTAAATATATCCGATTGAGAGTCTTTCCACTTTTCAGCGGTTGCCCTTTTACCAGCCGGCTGCTGGCCCTTCACATCCACATGTGTCAATCACAGAGGTAGATGATCAACAGCCAGTGTAGGGGTGACATGTGGTTAGCATGTCGAGTCCCCCAGCCGTTATAGCTGGTTCCTCAACCTGGAGCCGCTACTTATTGTAGCTACCCAATTGCCTCACGATGCTGGGTGGGCACCGGTCCCATACTGGCCGAAATACCATGAGAAAATTTCTTCCCCCATGGAGACTCGAACCAGCGCAAGTCCCGTAGCTCTGCGCCAAGGCTTCCTACCTTAACCGCTCGGCTACGGCGCGGGACTCTTAAATATATACTCTCCATTATTACAAGATATAATCCACCGGTGTGGTCTCGAGGTAGCATGCTGCCTTATCAAGCAGCGGGCCCTGGTTCGATTCCCGGTTGGGACAGGCTCCTGGGTGAAGTTTTTCCCAGGTTTTTCCTTACCTGTAAGACAAATGTCAGGAAGCTTAAGACCCAACGATCCCCGAAAATCATCCGGCCATCATCATCATCATCATCATCATCATCCTTATCATTGTCATCATCATGATCCTTCATCGAGTGGAAAGGAACGGAAAGCTACCACATCTATAATTCCCTAGTAAATCTGCAAAGCATAGCATGGAAATGCTATGATTGCAGTGAAAGAACTGCCCTCGGGCAGAATTACTATGGATGGATATAATTCACATTACGTGTATTTGTCGCTGAACTCCTCCAAAAGGATTGGATCGATTTTGATGATATTTTTGTGCGTGTTTGATTGGGTCCCTCGATCGTTTAGATTCACAATGGACCCTCTAAAACCATTAGGTGTAGGAGTTCACCTGAAATGAACATTTAAAAATCGCCCTAACGGTCACAGTTTTCTATGCTTATCAACGAAACTCTTTATATTCTATTTAAAAAAACTGAGGTAAGTGTTATCAGAAAACGAGTGAAATCCAACAATTAGAAGTGGAGTTTGCTTTAAACCCGAAATTAAAAACTGCCTAAACGACTGAATCGGTTTTGATGAAAATTTTTGCGTATTTAAGTGTGTCCCTGGATGGTTTAAATTCAGTGTTGGACCCGATAGGTGGCGCTGCAATCGGGTTATAGGATTTTTTAATGTCAGATGTTTAGTCATCTGCATTATCGACATATTCCACGCGACAATAATGTGACATCATATGCCACAAGAGGTGGCAGTGAGGATTTTTCTTGCGAACTTCTTTAATAATATCTAATTACGGCTAAGTAGTGAAATTTATGAGGAAAAATAGTCTATAACACAATAACGAAACAAAAAGGTAGAAATGTCAAACTCGAATTTAAATTTCACTTACTTTAGTATATTGTTTATCGATAAGTCGAACATCAAGAAAACGTTTTTTGAACCCGCTAATAGCACACAAGCAAACTTTCGGGCATGACGTATTCTTTTACGGATAACTCATGATGACCATTTTTGTCTTTCATGTCCTTTATTTCAAGAAGATCGGGATAAGTAGATGGACATATTCCGCGCGACAACAATATGACGTAATTATGCACTCTTCTTGAGCCACACCAGATGGATGTGAGAGGTTTTTTTTGCGAATTTATTTAGTAATATCTAATTACGTGTTAATTAGTGAATTTTATGGTAAAAAAGTAACTTATGTTTTTATCGTCCGGCCATGACACGGAAATTGAACGTTCAGGCATTCAGGCAGGACAACGTCTGCAGGTACGCTGTATATATATATATATATATATATATATATAGATAGATATTATAAATATATTTTTGACATTTGGCAATGAAGGCAAATATATATATATATATATATATATATATATTTTCATAAATTTTATAAACTATAATTTATTTACTGATTCGTCTTATTCTCGCCAATATTGGTCATTGAACTTTTAATTTTTGGAGTTCGAAAGGAAACTTATTACTATATAAATAATAAAATAAGCTTACACTTAAAAATAAAAAAATAAATGTAGGCCTAACAATAAATAAAAAAGTATTAAAAACAGCAATTGTAATTGAATAACTTATGACGTACAAATCTCTCATATTAACTATTCTTTCCCTAATTCTGTAATTAATATAATTTAAGATTTATGATCCCCTAAAATAATGTTTAATCTTACAACCTCATTACTCGTATAATATTTAATTAACATTTTCCTTTAAACACAAAAATACAAAATAGCATAAATATAAAGATACATAGTACAGTAATGCATTGACACTAGATAATACAGGCGTGCGTTGCTACGCCTAAATGAATTAAATATTAAAGTGTAATTAAATTGAATGGTATACGAACCAAACATGGCGGTTTCGGATATCAGGTAAACATCCACTTCTATTTGTCGGATTTCGTTCTATTTGGAAAATACCTACCTCGGTTTTTTAATAGGATATGATGTCAAACATCGAAGAATGTGACCGCTAGAGCGATTTTTATTTTTCACTTCAGGTGAACTCCTACACCTAATGGTTTTAGAGGGTCCAATTGTGAATATAAATCATCGAGGGACCCAATCAGACACACGAAAAATTCATCAAAATCGATGCAATCGTTTAGGAGGAGTTCAGTGACAAAAAACGTACAGAATAATTAAATAGGTTATATAAAGATATTTTGAGAGGGAAGGAGTATACACATAGGCTAGAACATCGTTTGCCAACCTGTGGTTCGAGAACCTCGAGGGGGTTCGCTAAATATTTCAAGGGGATCGCCAAAACTTTTCCGTAATGGTGGGTTTCGAGGTTAGATCTATTATTGCTTCCTTCATTTCTGCAGCACTGTAATAATGATAATAATAATAATAACAATAACAATAATAATTTTTTTGTATTGTAAGCCTATGTTTTCCCTTTACAGAGATTTAGGCGCTCTCCCCTACAGGGAAGAATTTGAACCATACTAATTTAGTTACACTTGTTTTTGTATAGATGTCATTTTGAGTGGTACGTGGTCAGCGTTCCGCCTAATACTGACACCTAAGAAACAAAGGTAGTAGTAGGACGGGAAAGTTCGGCAAATTTTGCTTAGAGGCCTTTTCATTCAGGCTTAAGGATTTTTTACGAGCCTGAAAATCTTCAGACTCGGGACCCACGGCTTAAAGTCCGTCCCGGAGGACTTGCTCCTTGGATTTTTCCGTCCTAAAAATCCATCGATCCCGGCCGGGTTTGAACCCGCGACCCTTGGGACCAGAGGCAAGCAGCATATCCACTAGTCCACCGCGGCCGATAATAATAATAATAATAATAATAATAATAATAATAATAATAATAATAATAATAATAATAATAATAATAATAATAATAATAATAATATTATTATTATTATTATTAACTACATGGTCTTTATAGGAAGCCAGATATAATAAGAAGAGCTAAGTCTCGTAGATGGCAATGGGCAGGACATGTAGCACGAATGGGGAATGAAGCTGTGCATGGAAGCTTCTTGTAGAAAAAACAGAGGAAAAACAGCCAGTTGGTAGACCAAGAATGAGGAGGGAGAATGACATTAACTATGATTTGAGGAAAATAGATTATACAGGGAATGATTGGAAAATATTAGCTCAGGATAGGGATATATGGAGAGCTTATGTCCGCTCGGTCATGAACCTACGGGTTCGATAGGGCCAGCGAGTTAGTTAATTATTATTATTATTATTATTATTGTTATTATCTTCAATTAAATCAACCATATAATGCCCCTTGTTGCATATGTATAATATTGGGAATTTATCCCATTATTTCCATAATAAATTAATATTTATCAGGAATGCCAGATTTTACAGTTATGTAACAACGTTCAAAATGCATTTTATTTCGATACAACTGGGCCTGCACTTGTTTAACTTTTGTTTTTTAAGCCGTAACTAGAGTAACATTAGGTTTTTTTAACAGTTAATTTAAGGTTGTTTGGAATTAAATGTTATGCATGTCTGCTGTATGTATATTTAAAAGTCAGTGGTTCACCCAACTCACATCGTTCCACATCACTCCATGTCATATACCATCTCCACATCTCGCAACTGGAATTCCCTACCACAAGAAATAAGGGGCCGGACATTGGCATCTTTTAAAAGAAATCTAAATTTATATTTGCTCTAAACTCGACTTCATTATTATCCAGTGTAAGATATATATATATATATATATATATATTAATTGGTGTTTCCCGTATAATGTATCATATTATTATTATTATTATTATTATTATTATTATTATTATTATTATCATCATCATCATAGTACATTCACGAATTTAGGCCATTTGTTGACCTGTTTCGGCCTCAAGAGAAACACCATCCAGAAGTCTTTTGAGTGGACGTCCTGGTTTTCTTCTTCCTGCAGGTTGATATCTTAACATTAGTTTGGGTATTCTGTGATCTTCCATTCGATGAACATGTTGTATCCATCTTGACTTATAATCAGAAATTTTGTTTTCTAAAGATTCCATGTGTAATTCTTCTAAGATGTCTTCATTTTTTTTGTGATCTAGTAGTGTGTATCCTGCAGTCCTCCGAAGATATCTCATTTCAGCAGATCTAAGTCTCTGTATATCCTTCTGTTTCAACGTCCATACTTCGCTACCATACAAAAGAGTTGGAAGAGCCAGTGTTTTATATACTTTCAGTCTTGAATGCTTTTGCACTAACTGTGGCTTGAAGATAGAATTTATTAACCCTAAAATTCTTAAAAATTTAGATATTTTTGCATTTACATCCTTTTCTTCTTCATATGAGATATTGCATCCTAGATATGTAAAATTATTCACCTGCTCCAAAATTTTATTGTCCAGTACAATTTTACTTCTGACAGGATCTACACCTTGAAATGCCATAATTTTTGTTTTTTCTGTAGATATCTTTAATCCATATTCTTCTGTAATTTTGTTAAGTTCATACAGACCTTTCTGTAGATTATCTTCGGAATTTGCTATTATTATTTGGTCATCTATTATTATTATTATTATTATTATTATTATTATTATCGTATCATTATTGTTATTACCCTATAAAATGTTGTTTGTACATGACATTTACATTGCTACATTTATTGTATTTTTAACTGTTTATAATTAGTATAGTGTATATCTATATTTGTCGAATATTTATTTGTATTTGTGCTGGTTGAGTGGAAGAGAGGGCCTTATGGCTTTAACTCTGCCAGAATAAGTAAAGTATTATTATTATTATTATTATTATTATTATTATTATTATTATTATTATTATATTATTATTATTATTATTATTATATTATTATTATTATTATTATTATTATTATTATTATTATTATTATCGTTGTGGAAGGGGTTCGCGAGTCGAAAAAAGTTGGGAACCGCTGGGCTAGAAGAATATGGACACTATATCTTTAATTCATTGATATAGTTAATATGATTTTTAGTTAAATATAAAATGGAGATTAAAATATTCATAAAATCTAAATTTCCATTACACAGGATAACTGTCGTTATATTTTATGTTATAGTTTAAGTCTATATATACAGGCTATATGTTGCAATTTTACGTAATAAAGAAACATTTTCTGCAGAAATATAGCGGGGACAATGGATGGTTTTCCAATGAATCCCTACTGATGGCATCTTCATTGTTGACTACCGGATACTTTTCCACCCTCTCTAGATCTTCTTTTGTCCGCAGCCATCGGAAATGAGACGTTGGGATACAGAAGAAAGAAAAGGACTGACCCTCCATTATGAGAATGAAGCTTTACTCAAAGAGTCGTGGATCAAACACAATCCCACAGTTTCAATACAGAAACCCAATAAAGGTTGTCCAAATAGACACAATAAAAATCATACCTGGTAGACGTAAATGTTGATGAACTGAAGAAGTTAGAAGAATGATTAGGACGGAGCGTGGTTTCAATTTTTTAAAAATATGTTTAAAAACAGTTTGGTTAAATAAAATACTACTTAATCACCTTATACAGTTACATTTATTTTTATTTATTAATTTCTTAATTTTACTTGATGGAGTTATGACCGTAAGGGCGTCTCTTCTACTTCACAAGGGTTATATATAACAACAATTATTATTATCTACATGTTTATTAATGATACATAATAAGTATTGGCTACACATATAAACTTGACAAGGGAAAGAAAGAAAAATAGTAATAATAATAATAATAACAATAATAATAAAATAATAATAATAATAATAACCTATAATTAGATTAAGTAATGGGCTTGGTAAAGAAAGTTTAAAATATAAAGGAATAATAAAAGTATACCTAGAACACAATTATATATTATATTGTCTAAAGAAATATGAAGTGAGTTCTTTTTTAAACTGTTTTCTTAGTCAGGCAGTACTTCTTATATGAGGGGAGGGAATTCCAGAGTCGGGTGTCTGAAACAAGGAAGGATGAGGAATAATGAGATGTTCGACGTAGAAGAACAGCTAGAGTTAAATTTTCTCTCGATCGTGTGTTTAAGTATGGTGGGAGGATAGCGAATGGAAGCGAGTAGAAATATAAAAAGGGGTGATGTGGTGGACAAAGTGTTGTATAAGAAGCAACTAAATTATCAACTAAGTTATTAAATAGTTTCAATATGGAGGTCTTTCAAAAACAGTGTTTTTGAAAGCCTCCATATTTGAACTATTTGATAATTTAGTTGAGGACGACTGACTTACCAGGTACCCATTTTATATTTAACATCTTATTACATAACCTCAATGGTGCTTTAATATTAATTTTAAAATTGTTGATTAAACAAGACAGATATGGTATAGGTAATTTTGATGATAAAGTATGTTCGGATCTTAAATTTTCTTAAAATTTGTCTTATAGCTGTGTCCTAGGAAACAGTATCATCCCTAGATCATAACAGTAAACACATCACAATAATGTAATTATAAACAATAAAATATGCGTTGTAATTATTATAATATTTTAATTGATTTATTTTAACAATTATACAGTATAATAAAAATACATGTTATCGTTAAAAATCAAATAAGCCAAAATCAAAACTCCCTTAATGATAAAATTAATTTTAAATAGAGAATTCTAGTTCTTATTTCATATTTTCACAATAATCTACAGTAGGGCTATATAAAAACAAGCCAAAACAAGATTGGCGTGATCTAGGAATTATTGTACTTTCTTATATTATTCGTTTTCAGATACAATCATGTAATTATACAAATCATTAAATCATAAATTAAGCTACTTATCAAGAAAATGTAATATAAATAGAGAATTTTAAATTCGAAAAAGTTGAAAGTTTTATGTATTTGGGAATCCAAATTAACAATACTAATGGTATTGTTTAAAGAAGAAATAAGTAAGAGAAATAAAAATGCTAATAAATGTTACTACGGAATGGTAAAATATTTTAAATCAAAATATCTCACTTTTAACACAAAAACAATATTATATAAGACATAATTAAAGACTGTACTAACGTATGGAAATGAGACTTGGGTCTTGACTGAAAATACCATTGCTCGGCTTGGAGTTTTTTAAAAAAATCTAGGAAGAATATATGGCTCCTTCCAAGAAAGAGGAGAATGGCGAATAAAATATAAAGAAGAATTATATAATTTGTGTAAGTCGCCAGATATTGTTACATACATTAAAATCGCTAGATTGAGATGGACAGGACATTTCCATAGATTGGATAATAATGAAACTGTTAAAACAATAATGATGGACCATCCAGATGGAAGAAGAAGCGTTGGAAGGCCTAAAACCAGGTCGATGGTTGGAGTTTTTGAAGACGTCCAATTTGTTTTGTCTAATGCCCAAGTTTGTCTTTAAGGAATTTCTGGTTTTCTTCCCTGGCATTGGCGTAATTGTAACCAACGTCTGAAATTGGGGCGCCTAGAAGGCGGAGTTACATTATCCCCATGATATGATGGGTGATAAATGATAATGAAGCGCCAGGAGAGTTCTTAAACTAAATTCCAGACCATGGGCAACCAGGAATAATCCCCTTTAAGGAAAAATTCCTATGATTTCTCCGGAAATCGAACACAGGACTTCATGAACAGTAGTCAGAAACGCTGACCACTAGCCCATGAGGCTGATCATGGCCAAAATAATTAAAATTCGAAATTGGCGGACAGTCGCCGGGAATAGAGAGGTCTGAAGGATTATGCTTAGGGAGGCTATGACTCGACCCGGGAATTAAACTTCTTTCAAAAAATAAATAAAAAGTAAAAAGTCTTATTCTTCAAATATAATGACGATAATAATAATAATAATAATAATAATAATAATAATAATAATAATAATAATAATAATAATAATAATATGCTTTATTTTAGCTGGCAGAGTTGAGGCCATAAGGCCTTCTCTTCCAGTCAACCAGCGAATAGTAGAATTATACAAGAATTACATACTTATTACAATTTGTTGATATTATTAAAATACAGACTAAATAAAATACAATAATGATGTGATCTAATACTAGCTAATACTAACAAAAACATGGAATATAATAAAATTAAAATAATATGAAATAAAGTAAGTAGCTTCCTAGATGATTATTTATAGAATGTTGTATATAGTTGTTATGCAGTTAATGTTTTCATTGTGTTGAACTTAAGATATTAGTTAATTTGTATTTAAATAATGATAGCGATTGACAGTCCCTGACATGACTGGGAAGTGAGTTCCATGCTCTAGTCATAGACATTGTGTAAGATTCATAATATAGACATGGCCTGTGTTGTGGTATCAAAAGTTAAGAAGTCTTGTGTTCTTGTTCCTAAATTGTGATGAGCCGATAAATTTTGAAAACGTGTTGTTAAATAAGTTGGTAAATATGTGTGCAGAATTTGGAATAGTAAGATATGTGAATGTAAAGTTATTCTGTCATTTAGGTGTAGCCATGATAAGGTCTGAAATGAAGGAGACACGTGGTCATAACGACGGAGATTGAATATAAATCGAATGCACGCATTATGGGCACGCTGTAGTCTGTCAGATAGATCATTTGTCAGATTAGTCAGTAATATGTCGCAATAGTCGAAGTGTGACATTATAAGAGTCTGTACAAGTATTTGTTTTAATTTTGTAGGAAGGGATTTTTTAAAACTATTTAGGGAGTGAAGAATTGAGAACACTTTCTTGCAGGTATTATTCACCTGGATTTGCCAGTCTAGGTGTTGGTTCATGTAAATACTCAGATATTTTACTACTGAGCTGTAGAGGATGTTTTTTGTCATTTAGGAGAATTGTAGGAATATTTTCGTAATTTATAATGCTTTTGATTCGTCGATGTCCTATAATTATGCATTGTGTCTTGTCAGCATTAAGATTAAGTCCATGTTTCCTCGACCATTGGGAAATTGAGACTAGGTCACTATTTAGTTTGTCTAGTGTGTCATGTACATCGTCAGGATGGGAGTGAATGTAAATTTGCAAATCGTCAGCATATAGGTGATGTCGACAATAAGTAAGTCTAGTGGATATGTCGTTAATATAGATAGAGAAAAGAAGTGGTCCTAACACTGAACCTTGTTGCATGCCACCCTTCAGTGATAGCCAGGATGAGTAAAGTTCTGCATTGGATACACATTGCTGGCGATCATGAAGGTAGGATCCAAGCCATTTAACAGCATTGTCCGAAAGATTCAGAGCGCATAATTTTACTATTAGTATGTCAGTGTCAACCCGTGTCAAAAGCTTTACTGAAGTCCAAGAGTGTTAATATTGTCATGTGACTACTGCCCATTGCTTCCCGCGCATCTTAGGTAACTTTAAGAAGTGCAGTTGCCGTACTATGGCCTATCCTAAAACCTGATTGGTGATGATGATCAAGAAAATATATGTTATACAGAAAACTTTAATCAAAGTTCCATATAACGAATTTTCATACTTTGAAACTAATCATGTTTCATTTTGTGAAGACTGTACTAGTATTATTAATGTTGTAGGTATCTCTGATGTAATGTAGGTGTAATGGCGTTAAATTTACTAAAATAAATCAATGCACGATGACAATACAAATGAAAGAGTGCCTCCCTCTTGCCTCCATTTAGATGATTACTACTGTGCCTGTCTCCAGACAACCCTATTGTCACCCCCCCCCACACACACACACATACAGACAGCTACGCTACAATAGCATTTGTTTTAACATGATGAGAATTGTAGGTTAGTTTTGTTTCGAAAGCAATAAATAAACTCGCTCCAAGCTGGGAAAATCACGAGATGTCTTAATTTAACACAAGACGCTGTACGCGAAATTTGCACAACAATATATTATTAATGCATTTTTATTTTGTAACTACACTCTAATTCAATCCAAGAAGTTACTACAGGCCTTATGGGCTATGCCAGTGTCCCCCTACCTACAGAGGGTAAATGTTGCCAAATTCATAATAATGGTATTTGCTTGTTAAGGAAGGGTGGAGCGGCAAGGTTTGTAGTACTTTTTCCAAATCTATGTACTATACATTTAAAAAACATAGTTTTTCTTTTACGGCATACAAACTAGTTTTATAGTAAGTATGAGAGTCGACACTTTCACACAGGTTAGTACAGATCCGCAAGAGCTCAGTGACAAGTGGTAACTGTTTTTTCCTTAAGAGGGGGTGGCTTCGACGGCTACAACTTACAACTATGTGTCTGCTGTGTTGCAATCTTCGGTTTTATATAAGGATTTCTCTCAAGAAAATACTGTTAAAATGGCAAACACACAGTAACTACCTGGGTTGAATCTGAGTTAGCTAATACTCGGTGTGCGCTGCTACGCAAATATATGTGAAATGTGTTTTTATGTTCAGTTGAAAAAGTAAAAAGAAAAATAATTATAAATTTATGTCGTAATTAATTTTAGATACCTCGTGCTGATTACCAAACGTTGCCCGGGATCCTACTTATTCTGATCTTCTTGATATGAATGATCAGAAAGACAAAATTGGTTATTGTGAATTATCCGTAAAAGAATACCAATTGTTCGCTGCTACGCTTCCCCGGGAATATACTTATCCCGATCTTCTTGACATCAATGAAAGACAAAAAGACAAAGATAGACATATATTGTCGCGGATCTTTTTGTAGAGTTTTTTTGAGATATTCAATTCTGTGTACATTAATTTTGTATATTTGTTATGCTTTAGGCAGCGTAAGCCATTTAAGCGTCTAAAAACTTTATTTTCACGTTTTTCACTAAAAGGGTGATTTTTAGGGTTGAAGGGGTTACGAATTTCAACTCTCTTATAACCTAAAACCCACCTTCCGGGGAAACTCCTGAACATTTTGCAAAAAATCCCCATCACAATCGAATGAACGGTATGGTAGCGCATAAAGATTAAACATACATACATACAGACATATATATAGTAAAACAAAGTAATTAATTTAATATAGCCCTAAAATATATATATATTTTAAATAGGTTCTACATTATTTTATTAAATACGTGTTTACAATCAATAACACTGGTCAACATGATTTTTGTCTCATGAGTACCAATAAGTTGTACTTAATGCAGTTTTTTTATCGAGTTTTCAAACATGTATTCGGAATTTCTCCATCACCCACAGTTTTTTAATTTCAATTTCAATTAACGGATTTAAATAATTATTTTTTAATAAACTTCTTTCGTTCGTTTGTCCATTGCAAAATAAAACGGGGAACACTTTCATCAGGAGATTTCAGCTATGGCTAAGAGATATCAAGGCAAATGAAATCCTAATATGCTGGCCGATTATTGTTGGACCATCAAGAGGGATGCTCCACAGGCGAAATATAGCAGAAAACAGTCATTTATTACTTTCTAGGTGAGTCCGAATGTTCGAATATTGTGTAGTTACGAATGTAGAAAATATTGAAGTGTTTGAAATTATAAATTCCTGTCTCGGAAACCGATATCATATTTGAATTCAGGAGAAAAATACAATCAGAATCACATATTTTTCTTTTTGAGTAAAAAATACGTTCTTGTTGCTCAGTGTATAATAATAATAATAATAATAATAATAATAATAATAATAATAATAATAATAATAATAATATTCTTTGCCTTTTGTCTTTAAACTCGACATTAGTCTGACTATAGATTTTTCTTTTGTAAAATGTAAAATAAAAATGTGTATGAGCCTTTTTTGCATTGAACTCTTATTTACAGAATTAGGGGGATATGGAAGCGGCCTTGCCTGAGCCACCCTCCATTAGACTTGCCTGTAAAATCGAATCACTTTCATAAACAGAAAATCACATTGCAATCCCCAGCTTGGCAATATTGAGTTTGCTGTTGATGCACAACCCACGATCGGTCAGAGGGAGAGTGGTGTAGCATAAACTCAATAGTATTCAACCAATTGCAATCTGAGTAACAGTTTGGATGGTTACTTGCATATTACTGGCTAATTCTGAAGATCACCTACAGAGAGCAGTACATAGATTGTCAAATATAACCCAAGATTATAATTTACAAATTTCGGCGAGTAAGACAAAAACTATGGCGTTTCAAGGGAAAATACCGATACGAACTAAAATTGTTAGTAACAACAATATAATAGAACAAGTTAATAACTTTACTTATCTTGGCTGCAATCTTTCCTACGACACATGTAAAGACATAGACATAAAATTGGTCAAATTTCAAAAACTTATAGGAACAATAAAAAGCATTTTTTCCGAAAAGTACGTCCAGATACAATTCTAAAATTTTATAAAACAATGGCTCTTCCAACTCTACTTTATGGTTCTGAAACCTGGACTCTTACTACAGGTAAATTAAATAGGATAGTAGCTGCAGAAATCAAGTTATTAAGACCTTTAGCGGGTTATACGCTTTATGATCACATACGTAATGATGATATCCGCAAAGCTCTCAACACACCAACAATAACTGAAATCATTAAAAAATATCAAAATAATTGGCATGAACACCTTCTGAGAATGCCAAACAATAGACTACCTCTGCAGCTATTGAACTACAGACCCACAGGGCGAAGAGACCCAGGAAGACCTAAGAAGAGATGGAGGGATCAATTTCTTTCCTGAAGCGGAACAGGCAAATGGCCTAATCCATGCCTGCCATTGACTTGCATATTACTTTTGCAATAAACAGATGTAGACAAATGCAGGAACGAAGTCTGAATTCGACCACGGATATCTAATTGTATATTGTTTCTGTGACAACTATAACTTCTACAGGAGTTGTTACAGGCCTAACTAGAGAGCAGAATTTGATCCACAATGACAATGACTTACTTTTACTAGTAATACGTAGGATTTTTATGATATAGCATATATTTTTAGTAAGAATGATGTGCTTTATATACAGAGTGCCCATAAAGTAACTATCCATTTTGCGGAAAACGTACATGTGGATTATTTTTGTTACAGGTATAGTGAAGATTAATACTATTGGGCGATAGCGAGGAGATACTAAAGGCCAACACGCATACACTACTGAGTAACACTAAGAAATTGGGACTGGAAGTAAATATCAATAAAACTAAATATATGGTCACACATAGAAGTGCATTATGTAATGGAGGTGGGCAGCCGGTGACAGGTGAGGGAAACTTTGAGGAAGTGGCTGAATTCAAGTACCTAGGAACAATAATCACAAACAGGAATGAGATGCACAAATAAATTAAACATAGGCTTAATTCTGGAAATGCATGCTATTATGCATTACAGAGACTCTTGACGTCCCAATTCCTTTTAAAAATCGTTAAACTGAAAATATATAAAACTATTATTTTACCAGTTATATTATATGGAAGCGAAACATGGACTTTTACTTTAATTGTAATCCATTTCTTAGGTTGGGGCACCTGGAAGGCGGAGTTACCTTACCCCGATGATATGATGGGTGATAAATGATAATGAAGCACCAGGAGAGTCCTTAACCTATCCTTAATCTAAATTCCAGACTATGAGCAACCACAGGAATAATTCCCTTTAAGGAAAAATTCCTATAGTCTGACCGGGAATCGAACCTGGGACCTCAGGAAGTGTAGTAAGAAACTCTAACTACTAGCCCATGAGGCTAGTCTGGTAATGAAATGTTCTAAAACAAATTTTGCCACCATTGTATGTATATTTTTCGTTTTGGGTGGAATTTTACTACATGTAAGAACAGGTAAGCGCAATATCAGCTACCGACGTACTCTACAATAACTCCACTTGAAATGTTATTTACTGGCTCTGCCTTTCGAATTGACAGAGCTCTCTTCATAGCCCGGTAGGTATGCAGCAATGAGATACACCCCATCACTTAAGTGTTGGCAGTGAGCGAACCATTTTGGTTCTTCTTTATAGGTAGAACCCCGGGTTCCTGTAAAATACATTAACCCCGGTTTAAATTTTGAATTTAAATCTGAAGTTAATTAGCAAAATTAAGTCGGAAGCGAACCTTTTGGGGTTCTATTCCAGTATTTGCTCTTTGAATTGAGGAAAACCGCTTAAAACCTCAATCGGAATAGTCGATCACGCGGGATCTTGCTAAGTTTGACTTTTTGATGATTCTACAGTGTGATTATAAAGTCTCAGTACATTTTAAAGAAATCGCTTACATATCGTATTTCTGTTACAGCCATTCGAAAGGTACAAATATGTTCACCATTAAAGAGCTGATAGAGATTGTTGCTGCGCGTTTAAGAGGCCAGTCGTACGAGGAAGTTAGAGACAGATTCCAAAGGAAACCATCACAGGAGATGTGTATCTTGATATGTTGCAACTTTTCTTACAGCCACAGTTAAAGCAAGATGGTATCATTGATACAGTGGTGTTGCAACAAGATGGAGCACCAACACACTTTGCTCTGGCTATACGCGGGTGTCTCAATGACAGGTTTCCCAAAAGGTGGATTGGAAGGGCATCTCCTCGTATCTGGGCACCTCGTTCGCCAGACCTCGCACCCCTGGACTTTTTTGCTTGGGGGTTCATCAAGCAACAGGTGTACAGAACCAAGTTTCCTAATCTGCAAGTGCTGAAAGAACACATACGCCAAGCGAGTGAAATGATTACAGAGGATATGTTGGTGCATGTTTTCCGGGCGACGGTGCGTCGTTGGGAGACATGTTTTGAGATTGATGGAGGTTATGTTGAACACTAACTTGATAGTAGAAACTACCTTATAATTTTTGTTTTATTTGCGCTACGTTATCCACAAAATGTACTGGGACTTTATAATCACACTGTATATTGAGGGCCAAAACAGGACATCAGGCTTTTCTTTATTTAAATGTAATCTATACACATTTCAAGTTATTACAATTATTTATACAATTATGGTAATATGGGCATTTTTAAAAATTTATTCTTCAGATGTTGTTCCTGTTATCTCTGTTGTTGTCTCGTGATTTCAGTTTCTCTGGAACTGGTGGGCCTTCTCGTATAGTCTGTATCAGTATAAGTAAGACCTCGACATTGTGGAACAGATTCCGTTCTCTATAGTTATTACATCATGGTCGTGAATAATCCCTAAATAATCTATTATTAAAATTAACATTTTTACAAAGATAATATTAAAAAAAACTTCATACAGTTCCTTTATATTTTAAATAATATCTCTCTAAAATACAATTTAAGAATATCTACATCTAAAACAAAAATATTAGCTCTGAAAGGAAAATGTGCAATAAGAACAAACATAGTGATAAACAATGTAATTATAGACCAAGTTCAAAATTTTAATTATTTGAGATGTCATTTAGGTAATGACAGAAATGTAAATAACACACTAAAATACAACGATTCAATTATCTATGTGGCACAATTAAACGTACTTTATTGAATAAAACTAGAAAAGAAACTATTTATAAATTTTACGAAGTATTGACAATTCCATCTCTTATCTATGGATGTAAAACCTGGAAATTAACAAAGACAGATAGTAAACAAATATAGGCTGCAGAGATGAAGATGTTGAGAGCAATAGCAGGATACCAAAAGACCGATAAAAAGAAAAACGAAGATATAAGAACAGAACTTAATATATTTAATCTCTGTGAAAGAATAAAATGCTATCAAAATGCTTACCTTCAACACGTATTACGAATGAATGAACAGCGCATACCAAGAAGAATGTATAATTATAAACCAAAAAGGAGAATATTGTTGGGAAGACCATTGAAGAGATGAACGGACCAATTCGACCTATAATGAGATCTGAACAGGCCATTGGGCTTAATCTTTGTTGTTGATGATGATAAAAACTTCATAAATAGTAAGTAGAATTATAAAGGGAATTGAACATTCCAATCAAAAATTAAATTTCACCTAATAGGTTTTGTTTTTAATGCCATCCACTGCAGTTTACGTGCTTCTGATTCGGCATTGGGAGGATAGATGGCGCTAATATAGTCTATTTTCAATTTACGCATCACTTCACTTTACTTAGATAATATTTCTTGTATTATGTAGAGAGACGAACTTAGGATGAGTGCATTTCGATATGTTTCTGCAGTGTAAAATGATCTGAAAGAGAGATGATGATGATGATGAAGAGAAGAAAGAAGGCGAAACCCAGTGCTGAAATGTGGCTTACTTCTGTCGAAAAGCACCAAGGGGACCGCCAAGCTTAACGTCCCCTTTCTGAGACGAATTGCTATCAAAAGTACAATTTATTTTCTCAACAAATTGTGTTCTTCGAAGGGATTTGCAATTTTATACAGGAATCTGGTGCACAATCTAGCGATTAAAATTAAATACACCATTCATTCTGGCTCCGAAATTTATAATCTTACAATTTAATTAATGTAATCAAATTAATTTATGAATTTAAATTTTCAACCCGTCGCATGGCAACTGTCAGCTCCCGGAATATCAGCACATGATATTATATTCTTAGCATATTCACTGCAGTGCCCTAAACTAGCTCGTAAGACTATCACATATAGAGACCTAAAACATATAAACAATGCAGCTCTACTTGAAGACGCTATAAAATTACCCTGGCATACTATATGGACGTTACATTCTGTTGACGAAAAAGTTGTGGCATTAAATAACCTTATATTACAACTATATGACAGACATGCCCCACTGAAAACTAAACTAGTGAAACGACACCCTGCTCCCTGGATGTCTGCTAACATTCGTGACTTGATGACTGAAAGAGACGCAGCTAATCGGAAATATAGAGTCGACAAAACTGATATAAATCTTAATCACTATAAACGGTTACGTAACAAGACTACACAAACTATCAGAAACGCCAAACTTAGACATCTATACAGCCTTACTGAACCTAATAACAATAACCCAGATATTTGGAAAAATCTGAATAAAATGGGTGTAGGAAGGAAAGACACACAGGTAGAAAAACTACCTGTTTCTCTGAACACACTTAATAACCATTTTACAAGCACATTCTTTACTCCTAAAGACAAAACACATACAATAAGTGAACTACTATTGACAAATCCACCAGACAGAGAACATTTCCATTTTTCATATCTTACAGAAAATGACATAAAGAAAGCTCTCAAACGAATAAAAACAAAAGCAGAAGGTACTGACCGTATAAATATCACTCTACTTAACAAAATAATCGACGTTATACTACCTACCATAACTCATGTTTTCAACTCCTCACTACAAACCTCTATATATCCCACATTATGGAAGCAAGCAATTGTACGCCCACTCCCGAAAGTAAAAACTCCCTTAACTCCCAACGATTTTCGACCCATTAGTATTTTACCTA
This sequence comes from Diploptera punctata, assembly GCA_030220185.1. Taxonomy (NCBI): domain Eukaryota; kingdom Metazoa; phylum Arthropoda; class Insecta; order Blattodea; family Blaberidae; genus Diploptera; species Diploptera punctata. Next base: position 816,328 of record JASPKZ010010275.1, read on the forward strand.
CCCTTTCAAAAGCTTTGGAACGATTAGTCCACAAACAACTGACTGACTACCTAACTGAACACGACCTTTTAGATCAATACCAATCAGGCTTTAGGACAGGACACAATACAAATACTGCTCTACTAAATATATGTGAAGACATACGCGAAGCATCTGATAATCGAAAACTTACTATTCTTACACTACTTGACTTTAGTAAAGCATTTGACACGGTAGACTTGGACTTATGGTTGCTTAAACTAAAAAAACCTCTCACTTTCTGACAGTGTCACGCAATGGTTCAACTCCTACCTTCGTGAGCGCCAGCAATATGTTATAGGAAATTCTACATTACGCTCTTCTTGGACCTACCGTAAAGCTGGAGTTCCACAGGGCTCGGTGCTCGGCCCATTGCTTTTTTCAATCTATATAAACGACATATCTGACTCCCTAAAACATTGCAAACATCATTTATTTGCGGACGACATGCAGATCTACCTTCATTCAGACAAATATTCTTTAAATGACGCGGTAACCAATTAATGAGGACCTTGACTCGCTAACGGCGTGGACAGAGAAATATGGACTTGAATTAAATCCTAGAAAGACACAAGCAATCATTATGGGCCATCAGAGACATTATCCTCAATTAACACAAATGCAGTATTACATGTGTCACTTAATGGGGTTCAGATCCCTTATAGTGAGACAGTAAGAAATCTATGAGTGTTTATGGATAAACATTTAATTTGGAATAAACAAATAAATAACATTTGCAAAACTATCTTCTCAATAATACACTCATTAAATCGTATAAGAAATTGTTTACCGTTTTCTCTAAGAAAATGCTAGTAGAAATACTTGCAATGCCCCATTTTGATTATTGTGATACTCTTTTACTGACCTAAATACTGTTCTTACCCAAAGACTTCACGTGTTCACAATTCTTGCATACGTTTTATTTGTGGTATACGTAGATTTGATCACGTTACACCATCCCTGGAACAATTGTCATGGCTTCGTCTTCAAGATCGTAGAACCATCCATTCCCTATGCCTTCTCTATAACATATTACACACATCTTTACCTTATTATTTATCACACCGCTTCACTAAACTCTCTGATACACATAACTTAGATACCCGATCCCTTGAGCACAGTGTCCTTTATATCCCTCCTCATCATACTACCTATTATTCGAAATCTTTTACAGTTTCTCTTGCTAGAACATGGAATTCACTTCCACCCTATGTCAGAGACTGCCAAACTTTACCATCTTTCAGAAATAAATTGAAAATAAAATCACTAACAGAAACAACTCACTAATACTACTTTTTAAGAATTAATAATGCGTTTTTGCATTATTTAATAAAAATAGACTTAGGATTTGTTAATATATTTACCTAATGCCTTGTATAAAAAGAGTAGATTAATTCATTGTAGTTTATTACTTTCTTTGCATTTTTTTCTCTTCTTTTTATGCATAGTAGATTCGAGCTGTTATTCCTTTTTTTTATTCATTGTATCATTAATTTAATTTTAATTGTATTTAGTTTCATTCTATTATTATACATTAATTTCATTATTATTCAATATGACATAATTAATTGTTCAATGACTATTATTGTAACTTTTTTTTGTATTCATATGTAACATGTTTGTCCTGTTTAATATGACTATTATTGTAATTTTTTTGTATTCATGTGTAACATATGTTTGTCCTGTTTTATATGACTATTATTGTATTTTTTTTGTATTCATATGTAACATATGCTTGTTCTGGTGAGTGGAAGAGAAGGCCACATGGCCTTAACTCCACCAGGCTAAATAAATAAAATAAAAAGAAAAATAAAACATATGAAACCAGAGTCTGATAAACACCTGAGGCAGTATGGCAGACTTTATCCCAAACGTTATAAACAATACATTTCAATAATTAAAGTCATAATTTACTATGAATAATTTAAGAGTTCATCAGCTACTTGCTTATAGCCGTAAATTAACTAACTAACTGACACTATGGCCGTGCGTACATAAGCTCTCCATACATCCCTATCCTTATCTAATGTTTTCCAATCATTCCCGGTATAATCTACTTCCCTCAAATCATAGTTAGTTATTCTCCCACCTCATTCTTAGTCTACCAACTAGACGTTTTCTCTCTGGTTTTCCTACAAGAAACTTCCATGCACGACTTTCATTCCACATTCGTGCTACATGTCCTGTCATCGCAGTATACGAGACTTAACTGTTCTTATTATATCTGGATTCTTATAAATACCACGTAGTTCACTGTTAGGCCTATGTATTCTTCTCCATTCACCTGTCTGTTCATCTCTCTTTTGTCCAAAAATTTTTCCTAAGAACTATATTCTCGAATACTCGTAACCTCATTTCCTCCCTTAAAGTAAGAGTCCATGTTTCGCATCCATATAATATAACTGGCAAAATAATAAGTTTTATATATTTTCAGTTTAACGTTTTTTTCAAAGGAGTTGGGACGAAAAGAGTCCCTGTAATGCATAATAGTACGCATTTCCAGAATTGAGCCTATGTTTAATTTCTTTGTGCATCTCAATCCTATTTGTGATTATTGTTCCTAGTTATTTGAATTCAGCCACTTCCTCAAAATTTCCATTATTATTATTATTATTATTATTATTATTATTATTATTATTATTATTATTATTATTATTATTATTATTATTATTTTGCAATACAATTTTTCTTGTTATAAATGTTAGCGTCTGATTCAGTTTGAATTCTACTTTATACCAGATTTTTTATAAGTGCGTGAGAGTTGATACGTGAACATCATGCAAATCGAAAAGTCTTCGCCTTGGAGGTCGGTCAAGAAAGGGAGACGTATGGACTAAGAAATGGGATTCCTGTGTTCTGGAAGCAGGTTAGGGTGAAATATAAGGGGCACGTGGCGGAACAGGGGGTGAAAATAAATGTGTCACACTGTGGTCAATGTGTCTCGTAGATTGCGCTACGATCAATCACCCCTGAGACCGATAAACAGACAAAAGAAGTTATCGTAACCTTTCTGCAAAGTAAAAAAAAAAAACTTGATTTGAAAGTGATTTCAAAATAATACATGTTTACTACTTCTCAACCATTGGTCATTATTTTATCATTTTAGAATAATGTTAAATTAATATATATAATACATAAATGATTTGAAATACTCAATCCTGGAAGTTAAACTCTCTGAATTGCTGTTAGTCACTTCCCCTCTAAATTGGAACGGTACGAAAGATGTAATAACAGTTAAGTCTGTATTTTTAGCATACCGGTATTTTATCGAAAGGAGAAGATTGGTAATATACCGGTATTTGTTCCACCTGTTACGCGATATTTGATTTTACCTTATTACTCAAATCTGAATGGGTGATGGGTGAAATTTCTATTTTCTACATTTTTTAAGCTACATACTTGATTTTTCTGTACACACATTCATGTCATAATAGGTAATTTTAGACTCAAGTACCATCCCTTTAAGACTTAAAAGTTTTTGACTTATTGAAGAAAATCCATTACAAATTTCATATAAAAATGTTTAATTAGTCCCATAATTTTTTAGTAAAATTTGTATTTATTTTTTTCTACAAGACCACTGACTTATTTAGAAAAACACTATGCATTAACTTTTCTGTATCATTATAATACAGGAAGAAACAATATATACATCCTCTGCATATGAAAATTTAATTTTTTGTAAAATTACTACACATATTTTATTTTTTATTTTAAAAAACTATCAATATTTTTTTCAAAACCCATGCATGGAATTGTTAGCCATGATGTGTGGAACATGCTGTAAAAATTTCGTGGAATGATAAATCTTTATGCTAGTGTTTATTTAACGGCGCCCTTTAGAAAATTAGATTACTTTATGTAATGTTGCGTGTCTGGTGGAATTTTGAAGGTATGATTCACTGGGAGTTTGTTCCAAACGGGCGTGCAGTCGATGCGGTTCTTTATTCTTAACCCATTCGCATCAGGTTTAAATGCTCAATGCATTTCCCCAGAAACCGGATTTAAGTTACCATAAATTATATTATCAATTTTGAGACATTCAAAACAAACAAAAGATAACGGTACTTGAGATCACAATAAGGATGAAGGCCAAAACACATTTATATACTATTTGTAAATGTTAACAAAACATTACCTTGTCAAGGGATGTATAAAAAATTGCCTCTTCTTCTTCACGGTTTAGGCTTATTTACTAGCCTGTTCCGGCTCCAAATTGCTGCTCGTTCCATCTTTTCTTTGGACTTCCCAAACTTCTTCTTCCTCGTGGTGAATAGCTGTATGTTGCTTTTGGTATTCTATTCTCAGTCATCCTAGCCAAGTGTTCTTTCCAGTTTGTTCTGTGTTTCTCTACTGTTGTGTTTAATTCCTCTACTTTTAGTTGTTGTCTTATTTCTGTGTTATGTTTTTTGTCTGTTCTTTGATATCCTGCTATTGGACTGAGGAATTTAATTTCAGCAGCTTTTATTCTGGCAGATTGTTGTGTTGTCACTGTCCATGTTTCGGATCCATAAGTAATAATAGGCACTGCCGTTGTCTTGTATAATTTCATTATAGAGTTTTTTCCTGGCTTTATTTTTCAAAGTTCTTTTTAGTGTTCCTGTTTAATTATATAACTTATTTAGTTTGTTATTTATATACTGTTTCCGCTGTGTATGATATTTCGCAACCTAGGAAGTTATATCTTACTACTTGTTCTATTAGTATATTTTCTAATATTATCTTTGTCCGAACTGGATGAGTGCCCTTGAAGGCCATTGTTTTTTATTTTTGTGAGGATATTTCCATGTTATATTTTTTTGATATTTAATTTAGTTTATATAGCATTCTTTGTAGTTCGTCCTCTGTTTTTGCAAAATATATAACAGCAGAGTTAAGCGAGTGTACCTCGTCTTCTGAGTTGAAGGTCATTTAACTATCGGTAAGTCTACCTCGTCTTTTGAGGCGAACAACTGGAACGAGTTCACGAAATACTTAGACGGAGATTTCCAGCATTTATTAACCGAAGTAGAGTTCCCTTGCAGGACAAAGGGTGACTGTATACTGCACGAATAACCAAGACAAAAATTCAAGGATTGTAAGGGATCGAACTGCTACCACAACCAGCATGTAGACTAGATCATGCACCTTCAGATTACCATCTTTTTGTTTATCCATGGCCCAGTTCTTGCGTAAAATTTCTAAGACATTAAAAACATTGAAGCTGAAGAAGTGGGTCTCAACAAATTCTTCGCATCAGAAACCAGGGATTGTACCGTCGATGAATAATAAACATCGTTGAAAGACGATATAATCTGATGGTATCTACTTCGAAGAATCCTTTAAGTTCTTCTCAGAAACATTCTAAATACAATTTTGTTTAAAAAAGGTATTATTTAAGAGAAAGCGTCTGTATTAAATAGAGTAGAGAATGTTTCATTTCACAGATTTTAGAAACTAATCATTACTGTAAAATTCCGCAGTAACAATCTACAAGAGAGTGAAGCAACCACTTCGACCGGCGTAATCTATTTACAGCATTCGTGCCACAATTATGGATTATTCCTTGGGGATTTAACTTAAGCCTATCGTTAATAAAAAAATTGTTTTCTATTATTAGTTACCAGAAACACGGATATCCACATTTTCATACACATATAATAATATATTTACGTCTTAATTCCGTCAAATGACAAAAAAAATATTACTGACTAGCTAGCTAATACCCGGCGGTGCGCTGCTACTCCTAAATAAATGTTAATGTGTTTGTACCACCAGCCGTGCGCTGTTATGATTACCCGAGAATCTGCTTATCCCGATCTTCTTGTCATCAACGAAAGACAAAAATGGCTATTGTGAGTTATCCGCAAAAGATAAACATATGCTGTCACAGACTTTTTTGTACATTTTTTGAGATGTTCAATTCTGTGTATATTTGTTATGGTTTAGGCAGCGTAAGTCATTTAAGCGTCAAAATAGGGTCTTTATTTCACGTTTTTCACTACAAAGGGTTATTTGTAGGGGTGAAGGGGTTCAATATCACAACTCTCTTATAGCCTATGTTCATCCCGGGGATCTTGGGAACATTTTGCAAAAACCCTATCAAAATTGGATGAACGGAATGGCCGCGCGTAGAATACGAACAAAGAAAGAAAGAAACAAACAAACAAACATTGATTTTTATATATTAGATTATCAATTTCTTATGTGAAATGATTCTATATTCACTGAATATTTTACTCAATAACGTGAGATCTAATCTGAAAACTGGTGTAAACGAAATTGGCTGAATTATTATTTGAATTTTCTTTTTACTTATCTCTAGAATCTATACTTTTAATAATCATGTTTGAAAACCGTTTAAGTTAAAATTATTTCAATTTTAAAATGTGTACCTTTATAAAGCAGTCGTCCTCAACTATTAATAACTTCTGTTATAAACGTCGTCACACTATTAAAATTCAAGGCCTTTCAAAGACATGCTTCATTCTCAGGAATTCTTACGGTACTGAAATTATTTGTATATTTCATACAGAGGGCTTTGTTTGTTTGGTGTGTTCTCATTTAGCAGATTTTTATTTTCTGCTTCCTTGATAATTTCAATCTGTTCCAGGATATTGATTTTTTATTGTTCTCTTTGTTGATTATTGACATTGTTTTATATATTTTGTTAAATTGATGGCTGGTTTCTGAAATATGTTCAGCAAAACTTGATTTTCCTTCTCATTTAATAAAGTCTGAGAAATGTTCATTAAATCTTATTTTAAAACTTCTTGAAGTTCTACCTATATAAAGTTTTCCACGGTCGTTTCATTTGAGTTTACAGTATATAGGCTGCACCTTTAAAATTGAAATTATCTCTAGAATTCATATAATTATAATATATGTTACATACATAGGTAGTGTTTTGCCCCAAAAGCAGGAATTTCACTGCAACTCAGCATTCTCCACTCCTTCCTTGCCTTCCTTTTTGTATCCGCATACAAACCATTTATTTTATTATTGTCTATCATCTGATATAATTTTCTACTCTAATCTTTATTTCGTCGACCAATCCATCTAATATTAATTAAGGTTTATTTATGTATGTAATTAATTAATTCTGGACCAAAACCACACTAACCGTGCGCTGATCACTTTATCGTGTTCTCTATTATGCGCATCACTTTAGAACAATTGTGGGCTAGAATTTTCTCTCCTCCCGGAGGGATTTGTAAGTCCCATAAATATGAGATCCAACTAATGATGAAAGAATGAATAGTTAAAGAAATAAATAATCAAACAAAACGTAAGGAAAGAAACAAATTAAAGAAACACAAACAAAAAAAAAAACAAACAAAAAACAAGTAAATAATAAAGAGAAAATCAAAGAAAGATTAAATGGGAATTAGAAAAAAAATTAAAACAAGGAAACAAAGAAGAAAGAACATAAAGAACCGAACTTAAAGTAAATAAAGAAATGCCAATGAATGAATAAAAAACAAATAAATGAGAAGAAAAGGAAGGAAAAACACAAATAAGGAAGGGAAGAAATAAATATAAAGACAGAAAGATAGGAATAAATAAAATTTAAAGAAACAATAATAAAATAGAGATAGAAAAGTGAAATAAATAAGAAAGAAATACAATCAATGAAAAAAGAAGGAAAAGAAAATATAAAGAAAGAAAAATAAAGATAAGTTGGGAAGAGAGATAAAGGAGAGTAGGAATAGAAAAATAAAAACAGAGAGACGAAATAAAGAAAGGATGAAAGAAGGGAGCATAAATGTATAAGGTATAAAGTATCATTCATCCATAGTAATTCTGCCCGAGGGCAGGTCTTTCACTGCAATCATAGCATTTTCATGCTATGCTTTGCAGATTTACCAGGAAATTATAAGTGTGGTAGCTTCCCGTTGGTTTCCAGACCGGTGAAGGATGATGATAATAATCAAGATGATGTTGCCCGGATGATTTTCGTGGACCGTTGGGCCCTAAGATTCCTGACATTTGTCTTACAGGTGAGAAAAAAACCGAAAAAACCCCTCCCAGGAGCCTGTCCCGATCGGAAACGAACCCGCTACCTCGAGACCACAGCGGTGGACTAAAGAATGGTAGATAAATATATAAAACCAAACGAAAACATAAAGAAATGATAGACAAAGACATAACAAGGATACATAAATGCACGGATTTCACGAAGTACAGTAGTTGATATAAGAAAGATGTTACGGTTACTTTACGCTGCGCAGACTGGTTAACTGGCGAGACGATTGTGATGGATTGCTCCGGGGAATAAGCTCCTTTCAGCCAGTTGGCTAATGATGCGATATTTTATCTTCCAATATAATATTTCTTCATCAAAACCCAAGAACCGCGTTTAGATTCACAGTTAATATTTACCGCAATAAACCGTGAATTATGATGTAATTTCAACCCTCTTCCAGAAATATTTACATTAAAATCAATAAACACACGACCATTTTATTTATCGGCGCACTATATCAACTTCGATAATAACTTCGCAATTCAAAATTGGACAAAAAATCGGCAAATTTTGCTTAGACACTCTTCATTTATTTTTAATGTTATTTACGTACACTACTTCCCTTCCTAAGGATTCCAAACTTTAGTTTATAATAACAATAATAATAATAATAATAATAATAATAATAATAATAATAATAATAATAACACTGAGCAACAAAAACAATTGTCTCAGAAAGAAAAATATGTGATTCTAATAGTATTTTTTCTCTTGAATTCAAGTATGATATCGGTTTTTCTCCATTACGCAAGGTTTCCGAGAGATGCAAAAACATTAATATTTTCTACATTCGTAACTATACAATATTCGAACATTCGGACTCACCTAAAAACTAAGAAATGACGATTTTCTGCTATATTTCGCCTGTGGAGCATCCCTCTTGATGGTCCGACAATAATCGGCCAGCATATTAGGATTCCATTTGCCTTGATATCTCTTTTCCATAGCTGAAATCTTCTGATGAAAGTGTTCCCCGTGTTCATCGCTCACTGCGCCAAGATTTACCGGGAATAAATCTAGGTTTATTAAAAAATTAATTTATTCACGTAGACTTTCACGGCCGGAGTTGCAATGATGATCTTGATGAAGAGTCACGAGTGGTCGTGAGGCTTGTAGTTCCCCGACGTTTCACCAGAGACTGCGTCTGGCATCCTTTGGCGAAACATCGGGGAACTACAAGCCTCACGACCACAGCCTACACCCCGAAACTCTTCATCAACATCATCATTAAAAATTAATTATTTAAATCCATTAATCGAAATTGAAATAAAAAAAAAACTGTAGGTGATGCAGAAATTCCGGATACATATTTGAAAACACGAAAAAAAACTGCATTAAGTACAACTATTGGTACTCATGAGACAAAAACCATGTTGTCCAGTATTATTTATTATTTTGAAAACACCATCGCGCAAAAAATAATGTACAACGCACGTTTGTGAAGTGTTTTACAGAATCTCGGAAATTAAAAACGTCGCTATCGCTTGGTTTTTAAACATTTTTCCTCGATTCTGTAAAACTCACTTCCTAACCTCGCATCGTAATATACTATTTCGCCACGTGTTAGTATTTGTAGCAGGGAATCGAACCTCACACACGATAACAAGCCATCTAGAAAGTAGGATATGTGGCTACATGTAGAATAAAAGAGTGGCACAGAAAGCTGGGATTTAGCGTAATCGGATCTTTTTGGTTAGGGATGGCTTATCTCTATTCAACTGCTCCCCCATTTAAACTGCGTGTCATGATATAACATTACACAATAAATTCTCCCTTAGCAACAGGGATTGCTGATTCTTCCTTTCATTACCTGTTGCCTAGTTTCCATCTTATAGGTGCAGCATTATAACATGCAAGCTTAACCAACCATCAAAATTAGTTCCTGCACTTCTAATGTCTCTAGATTTAAATTTTAGTTAGTGGGTATGTTGTAGATAAATAATTAAAATCCAATATGACGAGAAATTTGGTAAAATTAAAAATAACACAATTAATATACATCCGATTTTTCTTCATTATTTATTTTATCGCTGTTTGCCTTTTTTAGTTTTTTTTTCCTTATAATTTTTCCTTGCTTCCGTTTTACAGTTACCAATCAAATTTCTTCTTCTTCCTTTCCAGAATTAGGTCAATGTGACCTGTTCCGTTCTCAAGTCCATCATTTTCTTGGCCGTCCCAAATATCTTTTTCCATGTGGTTTCTAGGTAATTTTATATGTTCCATTCTAACTAAATGTTCTTTCCATCGGTATTTTTGTTCTTCTAGTTTATCGAGTATTGAAAATGGCCGAAATAACTATATCAATGGCAACCGACTAGAAAGAAGAAAAGAGGGAGACCAAAGTTAACATGGAAGGAAAACATGAAGACAGTAATGCAAGCAAGAGGGCTAAGCATTGAAGATGCCCAAGATCGTAGGCGTTGGAAGTTTGGCACTGGAAGACGACAGCAGCTGTAAAAACCCGAAGATATATATATATTTTTTTCTTTTTTTTACCACCACTATGGTCTCGAAGTACATCCATTTAACACAATAGACAATGTATTATCGATATTGCATACAGAAAACGATATATCGAAATCAATGTTCTCGAAGAGTTAGAAATTATCAAGGAAACCACAAATAAACACCTGTTAAATGAGAACGAACCCAGTAATGTGAACCCTCTGTACAAAATTATTACCAGCAACAGTCAATACCAAACTGAAAGCAGAAGATGTAACTTGAGTTATCGAAAGACCTCCTACAAAACAACACTGTTGATTGTTGAGGACAACTCAGATCTCAGGTACTGTTTTACATTTCTTAAAATTTTAATATAGTGACCTCAACGGAGTTTCGTAATCAGAATCTGATGATAGCTGAAACTCAATTTGACAAAAAAGTGATTCTTCTGTACCATTAAAAAAACATTTAAAAACTGAAAATTAGGTATTTTTATCTGTGACCAGAGTTCCCTATTTGCTTATCCACAACTCTATAGCATATTCGGGTTAATACATTTATATTCAATATAATATATATAAAGAACAGTGATTTGGCAAAATAAACATAGCAGCAATTTTAGCATAAGTCAGTTATCTGTAAATGTTGATACACTGAAGATACGACCAGCTTTTCTTGATTATTAGTTCATATTTGGAACATATCCATTGGACAATTGAGTAGAATGTGGCTAAAGGGAGATGTAGGGATTACTAATCAGAGATAAATTGGCTAACCAGCTACGTAACTCGCAGGTTCCATAAAATAATTGATTCTGAGGATATTTATTTTTCAGTGCTCCAGGTTATTATTTTTCCGACATTTCTGGGCCTTAAAGTTTCCTGACATTTGTCTAACAAGTGAGGAAAAACCCCGAAAAACTCACTGAATAAACTTTTCCCGACTGGGAATCTAACACAGGCCCGCTGCGTGATAAGGCAGCACGTTACCTCGAGACCTCAGCGGTGGACAAATCTAAGGACGTTATAACGTCGATTTAATTCTTGAATGACTAGGAAATTAAACACAAAAACTGAAAGAGACGTAAGTGTGAAACTGTCAAGATTTCAAATGATATATGGAGCTATACATAAAACATTAAAGAACAAAACAAGACACTAGATTAAAGTTTTATAAAACATTGGTAGTTCCTTGCATTATTTTATGTGAGCGAAACTTGGGTATTGACAAAAAAATTACAAAATAGAATACAAAGTGTAGAAATGAACTTCCTTAGGAGAACAAAAGGCTGCACAAGAATGGATCGGTTAAAGAATGAAGATAAAAGAACAGAGTTAAATATACTTACTTACTTACTCACTGGCATTATCGAACCCGTAGGTTCATGGCCGCGCGGACATAAGCTCTCCATACATCCCTGTCCTGAGCCAATGCTTTCCAATCATTCCCCGTATAATCTACTTCCCTCAAATCATAGTTAATGTTGTTCTCCCACCTCATTCTTGGTCTACCAACTGGGAGTTTTCCCTCTGGCTTTCCTACAAGAAGTTTCCATGCACGTCTTTCATTCCCCATACGTGCAACATGTCCTGCCCATCGCAGTCTATGAGACTTAACTGTTCTTATTATATCTGGCTTCCTATAAAGACCATGTAGTTCATTGTTATGTATTCTTCTCCATTCACCTGTCTGTTCATCTCTCTTTGGTCCAAAAATTTTCCTAAGAACTTTACTCGTAATCTCCTTTCCTCCCTTAAAGTAAGAGTCCATGTTTCGCACCCATATAATATAACTGGTAGAATAATAGTTTTATATATTTTCAGCTTAGCGTTTTTTGAAAGGAGTTGGGACATCAAATGTCTCTGCAATGCATAATAGCACGCATTTCCAGAATTGAGCCTATGTTTAATTTCTTTGTGCAGCTCATTCCTATTTGTGATTATTGTTCCTAGGTATTTGAATTCAGCCACTTCCTCAAAATCTCCCTCATTTGTCATTAGCTGTCCATTTCCATTATATACTGAATTTCTACGTGTGACCATATATTTAGTTTTACTGATATTTACTTCCAGTCCTAATTTCTTAGTGTTACTCAATAGTATGTGCGTGTTGGCCTTTAGTATCTCCTCGCTATTGGCCAGTAGTACTACATCATCAGCATAAACTAACAGCTTATTAATACCATTAATCCATTAAATGATAAAATCAAAGGATATAGAGAAAAATGGTTTAGAATGTAGAAAGAATGAACGTAACACGATTATCAAAAACAGCATTAGAACTACAAGCCAAGAGGTTCAAGGAATGTAGGAAGGCCAGTGAAAAGATGGACAGAACAACTGTGAGGCGGAACAGGCATTTTGCCTAGCCCGTGAAGTGAAGAAGAAGAAGAGGAAGAAGAAGACTAGGGAATCTAGAATTGCTGTAAAATTTTACTGGGATTATATTTTGGTTGAGTAATAGTGGTTGGTAATTCATCACCCCTTGGTCTGGATTGAGCAAGAGACAGCCCGCTGGGACTGTGTATAACAGCAGGTCTTTACAGCGGTCTTTCAACTCATTGAAGCATGAAGTCGATGAGATTCGTCGTCCATTGAACAAGCCCCGGTGTGCGGCGATTCCTCCGGGAAATCAGCTAACTCTTTTCATCCCCCCCTTTTCTCCCCTCAGTATGTGATAGCGTATCTCTTTTCAAAGTCAGCCCACAGAAATAACCATCAAAAAACCACTAAAGAGATGGATTCCATATCACATCTGAAAGTAGCAATATTACATCTGGACGTAAAATTAAGCTGCATTTGCCATCACAAAGATACTGAAAACGAGCAAGCTGCCTCATATGGTAGCGTTGGGGACTCGTATTCGGGAAGTCACTGATTCAAACCCCGGTATCTTACAGCCTAGCTGAGGGATTTTTTTTTATTTTCCGCAACGTAAAGGTAAATTTAATTGGTGACAATACTAAGTGTATCACAATCAATTTTCTAGGTGTTGTTAAAATATGAGTAAATATATTTATCGCTGTGTTCTCGGGATAGAGTCGTTATCTCGGGTACAGAGGGCCCGGGTTAGTACCCAAGCCGGTATAATTTCGTGATTTTTCAGGACTTATCGTCATCTGTAAGATAAATTTCAGGAAACCTTAAAGCGGCCCCTAGACGATCAATATTATCGTCAATAATTGTACAATAATTTATATTGTACAATAATACTGACCGTCTGTAGATCATATTGAAAGATTGCGCAATTAATTGAAAAAAAAAGAGTTTGAGTTTTAAAACGCCCCTAGACGAGCAATATTAAGGTCAATGTCCATTCATTCATCCATAATAATTCTGTCCGCGGGCAGGTCTTTCACTGCAATCACAGCATTTTCATGCTATGTGTGGTAGCTTCTCTTTGCTTTCCATACCTGTGAAGGATGATGATGACAATGATGATGATGGCCGGATGATTTTCGGGGACCGTTGGGCCCTACGCTTCCTGACATTTGTCTTATAGGTGAGGAAAACCCCGAAAAAACCTCACCCAGGATTCTGTCCCGACCGGGGATCGAACCGGGGCCCGCTGCGTGACAAGGCAGTACGCTAACTCAAGACCACAGCGGTGGAAAACGTCAATGTATTGCACAATAATTATTGATATTGTACAATGATACTGACCATCTGTAGATAATATTGAGAGATTGCGCAATATATCGCAAAAATATTTTATTCTCATAAAGTACATAACAAAGAAAAGATAGTAAACAATTAGAGGCTGCTGAAATTATGATATTGAGAGCAATAGCAGGATACCAAAGGGCCGATAAATAGAAAAACGAAGATATAAGAACATAACTTAATATATTTAATCTCTGTGAAAAAAATAAAATATTATCAAAATGCTTACCTTCAGCACGTATTACGAATGAATGAACAGCGCATACCAAGAAGAATGTATAATTATAAACCAAAAGGGAGAAGAATGTTGGGAAGACCATTGAAGAGATGGAAGGACAAATTCGACCTATAATGAGATCGGAACAGGCCATTGGGCTTAATCCTTTTTCATGATTATGATGACAAAGAAAAGTGATTATAATAAATCTAATAGGAATGTCACAAATATACTCAAAATAATACATTCACATACACGGCAGAATTATGAAGCAATGTATAAAAAAATTCAGTAACCTTATTTTGTAACTATTTTTGAGTCGACCAGAAGATTCAGAGCCTAAATCTAGAGATCATGCACAAATGCCATTTTTTTTTCTCAAGTTACGTTAAATGCAGACAGTTTAATTCCTATGAATGCAATTTAATTATATCATTTAAAAACTGCAAAACGAAGAATGATTCATTGAAATATTCTCTGCAGCTGCATTAAAGCAATTCTAGAATAAAGAGCAATTAATAGGCCTACTATACTTGTGCGGTTCAAGTCCCTGTTCATATAGGCTACAAATTTCCTATGTATCCATGTATTTGCCTACTTTAAAGTATCCCAAAAGCGCCTTTATAATTAAGGCGTAACTAACTCACTGGCTCTATCGAACCTGTAGGTTCATGGCCGCAAGGACATAAGCTCTCCATACATCCCTATCCTGAGCTATTGTTTTCCAATCATGCCCTGTATAATCTACTTCCCTCAAATCAAGAATAATGTTATTTTCCCATCTCATTTTTGGTCTATCAAGTGACCTTTTTCCTCTGGTTTTCCTACAAGAAGTTTCCATGAACCTCTTTCATTCCTCATTCGTGCCACATGTCCTGCTTAGCGCAGTCTACGAGTCTTAACAGTTCTTATTATATCTGCTTCCTATAAAGACCATGTAGATCACTCTTATGTAGTTTTCTCCATTCATCTGTCTTCATCTCTTTTTTGCCCAAAAATTTTCCTAAGAACTTTATTCTCAAATACTCGTAATTTTCTTTCCTCCCTTGAAGTAAGAGTCGATGTTTCGCATCCATATAATATAACTGGGAGAATAACAGTTTTTTTTACCTTTTCAGTTTAACCTTTTTTTTGAAAGGAGTTGGGACAAGAGTCCCTGTAATGCATAATAGCATACTATTTTTGTACAATATTCCTAAAAGAATTCCCTATTTATTCCCTAAAATCATGCAATTTATGATGATTATGCTGTGCTTTGCTTTACCTTGAGTAGGTTTGGACAAACTTTACATTGTTTTCTCCTAAAGTAGATTTGGTTCTAAAGTTGTAGTTTCTTCAAATGAGAAGATAGTAAACAAAGAATATACTGTAGAGGGGAAAATATCCGTATTGAGGGCGACTAACCCCAGTTCGTGCCGAAGCCTCACTCTGCTAGATGGAAGTGGTTTTTGCAAGGTTTCCTCTCAAAACGCAGTTATACTGGAATTTCTTTCTCTCTACAAGCACAATATAAACGCACGTCTGCCCTTCAGCGTCTGTTCGTCTCAACAAGAAGGCTATTCCCTATATTTAGTCCAATCACCCGATATATCCAGATGAGTGTATTGTGATTCAACATGAACCGACGTCGATTCTGGCATGTTAAAAAAAATTATCATCATCATCATAGTACATTCACGAATTTAGGCCATTTGTTGACCTGTTTCGGCCTCAAGAGAAACACCATCCAGAAGTCTTTTGAGTGGACGTCCTGGTCTTCTTCTTCCTGCAGGTTGATATCTTAACATTAGTTTGGGTATTCTGTGATCTTCCATTCGATGAACATGTTGTATCCATCTTGACTTATAATCAGAAATTTTGTTTTCTAAAGATTCCATGTGTAATTCTTCTAAGATGTCTTCATTTTTTTTTGTGATCTAATAGTGTGTATCCTGCAGTCCTCCGAAGATATCTCATTTCAGCAGATCTAAGTCTCTGTATATCCTTCTGTTTCAACGTCCATACTTCGCTACCATACAAAAGAGTTGGAAGAGCGAGTGTTTTATACACTTTCAGTCTTGAATGCTTTTGGACTAACTGTGGCTTGAAGATAGAATTTATTAACCCTAAAATTCTTAAAAAGTTAGATATTTTTGCATTTACATCCTTTTCTTCTTCAATGAGATATTGCATCCTAGATATGTAAAATTATTCACCTGCTCCAAAATGTTATTGTCCAGTACAATTTTACTTCTGACAGGATCTACACCTTGAAATGCCATAATTTTTGTTTTTTCTGTAGATATGTTTAATCCATATTCTTCTGTAATTTGTTATCTTAAAATTATCATTGTAAAAATTAAATTGAAATCATTAGGGCTCCAAATGTTAAATTTAAAAAAATTGTACCTTGTATACTACCATCGCCCTCAACAATAATATTTCTATATAAAATGTTTGTTGATTTCACTCTAGGCCTTTCAAAGCATCTTCTGGAGTTGTAGTGGTATTAAATTATCTGTATATGTCTAGTAGAGGGTTTTTGCTCATTAGGTATATTTTCGTTGAGAATGTTTGTATTCTTGGCCTCTTTGATAATTTCGATTTCTTCTAAGATGTTAACTTTGTGTGTTGTTCTCCCTGTGTATAATTGACATTGTATTATCGATATTGTTAAACTGTGGCCGCTTTCTGAAATGTGACTTTGATTTGCCTTCTCCTTATGAACTTAAAAAGTATAGCGCTGGGAAGTTGAAGAATTTTTTTAAATTTTATATCTGAAGACGAGGCCCAACCTAATATATATTTTAGGTCATTGTAGGCCAGAAAATGGTGGGTTTTATTTGTCTTTTTTCAACGTTTATTTTGTTTTTTTGGGTTATTGGTCTTTTTTTTTTGCAATTTTACCTTCTTTTGACTATTTTTATACCATCTGTATAATTCCAGAATCCGAAGAGTTTATTCTCAATTTCAACTTCTTTTAAAAATACTAACTAGTTTTATTTTCCAAAGACTTTTCAAATTGCAAACATTTTTGTTCCGCGAATAAGTATTGAATCCTCACAAAATATCCCATTCTTTTTAACTAGCCTACTGACCGCCTGATATCCGATTACAGATTCGCTGAATTCATTCTAGGTGGCAAAAAATCGTTCACTCTAAATTCTCCAAGAACTTTATTTTTAACGAACACAGAATTCCTTTTTCAAACTATGTTAAATTAAAAAAAAATGAAGGAAGATGCATTTTCAGACTTTTTTTTGCAACGTATTTTTATTTCACTTGAATTTCATACTTTTTAAACATTTTTATTGTATTTATTAAAATGCAGTTGATACTAAAATAATTGTTTAATTTTAATAACCTTTTCACTTCTTTTTTTTCAGCTTTTAGGTCTTTTTAAATATATTTTCGGATATTTTTAAACATACCTTATAGACATTTTATAGGTGCTCAACTTTCGAGTAATCAGGTTGAAGACCTCCTTTCAATTAGATGTAACCCATTAGTCCCAGACAGTTTTGTCTCCTAGACTACGTACCTATTTTTTCTATTTTGGGTAGGACCCTGACTTTCTAATATTGAATTATTAGAAATTCATAGACATTGTAAAAAAGAAAAAAATTACAGTGGTATGGTCATGTCAAAAGAATGCCAGAGCAAAGAATGCCTAAAATTGTTATGGAATGGATATCAATGGAAAGGAGGAAGACCGAAGAAAACTTGGATAGAAGGGGTACAAGAGGCTATGAATATCAGAGGTTTGGAGGAATGGCGTTTGGTTTCCGGGAGACGGCGTCAGCTGCCATGATACCTGATGATGATGATGATGAGAAATTCATCATCAAATGGGTCTTTGATAGCTGATACAGTACTAATTACTTTTATATGGACTGCTTGCAGGTCAGATTCGACCCCTGGGTGTCGATATAGACCACTTTGAGGATGACTGTGTAACTGAGCGCTGTTCGTACCGCAAGTTCAGTTTAATACGATTACACAAATAACAGTGACTGCTGAATTCACTTAAAATCAACTTCATATAAATCGATAGTTACAAGTGAGGTCTTCAATTGTCATTCTTGTTAGATAGAAAACTCCCCACAAATTTAAATGCAGTTGCATGAGGCAATTTGGCAGCTCAGTGGGCAAGCGTATAGATACTCGACTTACACTTCTGGGCCCCGAGTTCGCGTCTCGGCAACTCCATGTGGATTTTCTTGTTGACGAATCGGAATTAGAACATATTTTTTTTTCTAAAGATATGTATCGCATTTGAATTTTGCATTAATACATGACATAGAAACGTCATATTAATGTCGGTCTCGGTAGTCTTGTTGCCATGCTAGCTTTTCTTTCCGATATTGGTGAGTTCAAACCCGATCGGAGACAATGGAATCTTTTAGGACGTAAAATTCCTAGAAGGAAATCACAGAAAGTAGTGGTGGTGGTGGTGGTAGTAGTAATAGTAGTAGTAGGACTTTATTATAATATATATATATATATGTATCATAAAATGTTTGTTTTAGGATTCCTGAGTAGCTCAGATGGTTAGAGCGCTAAAAACATAGAGAGTTTAGAAACTCGGGTTGAAATCCCGACTCAGCATTTATTTTTCTTTTTATGTCATATATATATACACACACACAATTTTTTACTTGAGCATGAAATGAAATATTTAGGAGATAAATAGAGTGTATAACTCAAGTGGTAGAATATGCTGCTGATGATTATTATTATTAGACGATAGAAATACATTACTAAATGAGGAAAACTTTCAACGGAAGGCAGACCTAGGAACATTAATATTACAAACAGGAATGGCAAATCCTGGGAAACATTCGGCACCACAATATTCGAAACATGACGACAGAAGCCTTGCGGGATTATGGATTCACAGTTTATAAGGAGCTTCATGATGTGACCACTAATGGGAGTAATAGATGAATAGATATGATTGTATTTAGACCATCTTCTAAATTGCTATGGTATTATATCCCACTATGTCCCTCGCCGTAGCCGAGCGGTTAAGGTAGGAAGCCTTGGCGCAGAGCTACGGGACTTGCGCTAGTTCGAGTCTCCATGGGGGAAGAAATTTTCTCATGGTATTTCGGCCAGTATGGGACCGGTGCCCACCCAGCATCGTGAGGCAATTTGGTAGCTACAATAAGTAGCGGCTCCAGGTTGAGGAACCAGCTAAAACGGCTGGGGGACTCGATATGCTAACCACATGTCACCCCTACACTGGCTGTTGATCATCTACCTCTGTGATTGACACATGTGGATGTGAAGGGCCAGCAGCCGGCTGATAAAAGGGCAACCGCTGAAAAGTGGAAAGACCCTCAATCGGAATTATATCCCACTATTCGTTTTGAGACTCATAGTGGCCAACCAGAGGAAGTTAACTCTGAAAAGAAAACCATGAGCCAACAATTGACTATTACAAAGATAAATACCAATTAATAAAACTGTGACAGGCGTGATGCTCGAGGCAAGAGGTACTATACCAGGATTTTTATATAAATTTTGGAATTCCTTAGATTTGGATCGAGTTATTTCTAAAATTGTCATCGCTGCCATTAGAGGGTCAATTTCAATTTTAAGAAACCATCCTTACAACAGTTCCACTTTATAGAAAGTACTTACAATTACAATTTGAAAATTTTTAAATGTACTTATAAAATACATTTAATCAATTTATAAAAATTAATTGTCTGTGTAGGCGACTCCTGGCGCAAGAGGTTAGACGCTCGCCTCTCACCGCTGAGGTCCCGAAATCGAGTCTCGGTCACTCCATGTGGGTTTAGTGGTGGACGAAACGGAGCTTGGGCAGGTTTTTCTCGGGGGTTTGTCCCGTTTTCTCCTGCCATAAATTTAATTCCACCATTTCTCCATACCCATCTCATTCATTTCATTCGTCCGTCCCTCTAACGGTACGTCAGGATTGGTCGGCCGGCAGCCTTGTCGTTCACATACTTCTATACATATAGAGACATCATCTCATCTCATTCCACGACCCGATCCTGAGTTGGGCACGAGTTGAGGATATTTATTTAATTGTATCTATCACTCTGTCCTTGCGGCAATCATCTAATGAGGAAAGTTTTCTATAATAAATAATAAACTAATTAATATATCTGATATCTGGAAAGCAAAGTAAAGGCATGGGTCATATGTCGTCACTTTCAGTATGTAAATGGACGTAAACATGGAATAAATTAAGGGAACTCTGTGCAAAATCTCCGGACTGGTTACCAGATCGCCTCTCATTCTTATGTTCGCAATTTCAAACCCGACGGGGGACAATAGAACGAAAAAAGTGGGACATATCGTCATTTACAATCTGTGAATTAACGTGAACTTGGATTAAGGAACATTTCAGCAAAATTTCTCTTTTCTCGTGCAGCTTAGATTTCCGACGCTGATGGAAAGTTGTTAATTAGGGTGGTTAAATAAAATACTACTGCTACATGTCAGAATAACTTTCTCACGGTTTGTAAGTTTTATTTACAAGCGGTCAGAGTAAATACGAGGGGAGGAAAATTGTATACTAACAGGTAAGTAGTGCATTTCACAGATTTCCTGTTGTAACAACACCCTCGTGTTTTGTCTCCCTCTTACTGCACCTGTTGCAATCATCACGCACTAAATTTATTTCCCTCCGTCACATGTTCATTAAAATAAATTATGATGAATCAGTCAACCGCTGTGATCTCGAGGTAGCGTGCTGCCTTCTCACGCAGCGGGCCCAGGTTCGATCCCCAATCGGGGCGGTTTTTCTCGGTGAGGTTTTTATCGGGGTTTCTCCTCACCTGTAAGACAAATGTCAGGAAAACTTTAAGGCCCAAACGGTCCCCGAAATCATATGGCCATCATCATCATCCTTATCATCATTAATTATCCTTCGCCGGTGTGGAAAGCAACGGGAAGCTGCCACACCTACAATTCCCTAGTAAAGCTGCAAGCATAGCATGAAAATGCTATGATTGCAGTTAAGGACCTCCCTTCGGGCAGAATTACTATGGATGGATGATGAATCAAAATAATATTATTAGAGAAGCAAAAAATTAGAAATCATTAATATATCCACTGAAAGACGAATTACCAGAAAATAATTTTAATTTTTTTCTAAATGAATGTAATGTCCGGTAATCCCTGATTTCTTGAGGTAAGGAACCAGAGTCTAGCACTAGACACAGTACAGAAATTAGAAAAACGGAGAGGTTCTGTGTTGTGGGATGTGAAGTAGGAGATTCTGGTGTGTGTGATAGTGAACCCAAATTGTGATTCGAGAATAAGGGTCAGTTTCACCAACATATATAATTGTATTACGCCAGTTTCCCCCTGTAAAATTCATAGCTTAAACTGTCATAATACAGTTATTTACGTCGATGAAACTGACGCTAAGAGATGGAAGCGACAGGTAGCTTGGTGCGGAGGATTGTATAATTTTGATTAGGGACAGGTAGCTTGGTGCGGAGGTTTGTATAATTTTGATTAGGGACAGGTAGCTTGGTGCGGAGGTTTGTATAATTTTGATTAGGGACAGGTAGCTTGGTGCGGAGGTTTGTATAATTTTGATTAGGGACAGGTAGCTTGGTGCGGAGGTTTGTATAATTTTGATTAGGGACAGGTAGCTTGGTTCGAAGGTTTGTATAATTTTGATTAGGGACAGGTAGCTTGGTGCGGAGGTTTGTATAATTTTGATTAGGGACAGGTAGCTTGGTGCGGAGGTTTTTATAATTTTGATTAGCAGAATAAGAGAATCACACAACAGTAAGCTACATGATCTTTATCCGATTGAGGGTCTTTCCACTTTTCAGCGGTTGCCCTTTTATCAGCCGGCTGCTGGCCCTTCACATCCACATGTGTCAATCACAGAGATAGATGATCAACAGCCAGTGTAGAGGTGACATGTGGTTAGCATGTCGAGTCCCCCAGCCGTTATAGCTGGTTCCTCAACCTGGAGCCGCTACTTATTGTAGCTACCCAATTGCCTCACGATGCTGGGTGGGCACCGGTCCCATACTGGTCGAAATACCATGAGGAAATTTCTTCCCCCATGGAGACTCGAACCAGCGCAAGTCCCGTAGCTCTGCGCCAAGGCTTCCTACCTTAACCGCTCGGCTACGGCGCGGGACACACGATCTTTATAAGAAACAAAAAAGAATATGTAAAATGGGGATTAAATTTTAACATGAAAAAAAATTATCAATTGGTGAACCAGAACAAAATTTAATTTTGGAGACTGGAGAAACAATAAAATCTTGTAGTGAGATCACATATTTGGGAATTAAAATAAATAAAAATGGGAGTTATGAAGAGGAAATAAAAAATACAAATAATAAAGGAAATTTTGCAATTGCTTGCCTCAATGGAATATTGTGGGATAAAAATATAAGTAATAAAAATAAAATGAATATGTATCATACAATTGTTAAAAGCATCATTACTTATGGAGCAGAACTTTGGCCATTAACAACAAAAACAGGTAAGTATCTCTTGGCAACGGAAATGGATTTTATACGAAGGGCAGCAAGAATTTCAAGAAGAGAAAAAATTGGGAACTCAGATATAAGGGAGAAAATGAAGATTGAAGACACTATTTTAGATCATATTAAAACTCCGCAATTAAGATGATACGGACATGTCCAGCGAATGGAAGAGGATCGGCTACCAAAATCTGTTTTGGAATGGAAACCTGCGGGAAGACGAGGCAGAGGAAGACCTAAAACCTCCTGGAGTCAGAGAATATAATTATATATGAAGTAGAAACATCTACAACCAGGAGATTGGATGGACCGACAAAATTGGCTATTAGGAATCGGACGATGTCAAAGACATTAATCAACCGATGATCTATCTATCTATATAATAACAGTCAAATCTCGTCGAATGCGATGGGCAGGACATGTGGCACACATTGGGAATAAAATACGAGTATGGAAGTGTCTTGCAGAGGGAAAACGCCCAGTTTGTAGACAAAGAATGAGGTAGGAGAATAACATTAACCATGATTTGAAGGAAGTAGATTATACAGGGAAAATTGGAAAACTCAGGATAGGGATGTGCCAGTGAGTTAGTTAGGATAAGAGAACGGATTTTTCTACGGTCATGTAGATGGAACCAGGAGGGTTCGCGGAAGTATGAATCAATATATTCATATTTACGAATACTGAAAATATATCCGATATACATTCTATGAATATATTGCAATTTATATAGTAGTCCATCGTTAATGTCTATATATTAATAAAATGCAGCATCACGACAGATTGCATTTAGAATTCTTTGAAATCAGTCGAAAGAAAAGTTATTAATATATTTGAATCAATCATTTCGAAAAGGGATCATCTACAACTGATCAAGTTTTACAGGAGAGGAAAAAAAACTGGTTCAACTTGTTCAGGATAAAGCATTGAATCTGAAATTGCTACTTAATAAAGTCAGAAAGTGGTACAGGAATAGTGTAGTTGATACATTCTCACACGGAAACAATGGAAGTAAGTATCTTAACATGGAATAATGAAGGAAGTGAATTTTAGAAAAAATGGAGATGATCACTTTTCGAAACGACTGATTCATTTAAAGGGAGCATTATTAAAAATTCAGGTTTTTGACATTTGTGTTTTTTTTTACTTCCTTGATTAATGCATACGCCCTATATGTAGGCCAACATTCGTAACTAGCATCTACATCATACGAGACATTTTAACGCGCATGTGCCTTAATAAAAGTTTAAAGGATAGAGTAAACTGTGTCAAATCAATTCTATCAGATCACAACCTGCAAAATTATATAATTCCAGTGTAAAATATGGGGATTCCTTATAACATGTGACGCGAAAAAAATTTCAATCGTACACCATGCGCATGTGCCAACGAACGCGAAACGCTATGGAATCACGGGATGTAGCCAACATATACACGATATTTAACGAACCTAAAAGCTAACCTAACGCAATTTAAGTACTCTACCCTGTGAAAGACTAACCTAAATGCTAACCTAATGTAATTTAAGCACTCTAACCTGTGAAATAATGCAACGCCCAAAAATAAATAGTAAGTTCTGAAATTCTTAAGTATATGAGTACAGTTAATTAGTACTCTATGTTGGCTGCACTGGAAGTCTTTTGTGTATAGAATATTTGTTAAAATCAGTATGACTGCCACGTCTTCATGCTATGTATGTAGTTAGATATCACAGAAAGATATATTAAAATAATCGTTAAAAAAATTAAAATCATTGTAAATGAAGAGAAATAATTTGAAAATTGGAGCCCTAAGAATAACATTTCACAGAAGGTTATTAAGGAATTAGAAAAGTCGCGTCATATGTTATAAAAAATACCTAAAATGTAATTTTGTACACTTACTTCACACACACACACACACACACACACACACACACACACACACACACACACATACATATATATATATATATATATGACATAAGAAAAATAAATGCCTGACGGGATTCGAACCCGGAACTATGGGTCGGTACCCCAGCGTGTTATCCATTACACCACCAGGCGAATCCAATTCAAACCCTTATCTTTCTTATATATATATATATATATATATATATATATATATATTCTCCATTATTACTAGATGTCGTGAGATATCAGTCTTCACTGCCACCTAGTAGCTGACTGTAACAAGTAAGCAAATTAAAGAGAATATTTTTACTTTATAGCAGTGATGCTTTATCGATGTTATAATTAATTTTTGACATTGAGCAATGCAAGCTTAATATGACATGATAAGAAAAATAAATGCCTGGACGGGAGAATATAATATGTATATATATATATATAAGAAAGATAAGGGTTTGAATTGGATTCGCCTGGTGGTGTAATGGATAACACGCTTGGGTACCGACCCAGAGTTCCGGGTTAGAATCCCGTCCAGGCATTTACTTTTCTTATCATGCCATATTAAGCTTGCATTGTTCAATGTCAAAAATTTAATTATAATATATATATATATATATATGGTAGACCAAGAATGAGGTGGGAGAACAACATTAACTATTATTTGAGGGAAGTAGAATATACAGGGAATGATTGGAAAGCATTAGCTCAGAATAGGGATGTATGGAGAGCTTATGTCCGCGCGGCCATGAACCTACGGGTTCGATAGTGCCAGTGAGTAAGTAAGTAATATATATATATATATATATATATATATATATATATATATATATACACACTACATACGTCCCAGGTGAGGATGTGGGTGCTCCCTAGCGGGAGTTTTTAATCAATCAAATTTAGTTACTTTGTTTATCTATAAATGTAACATAAATATAAAATTTCTATAAATCAGTACACATGACGTACATTTTAAAAGATTGAAACTTGCACTTACAAAGTAGTTATAGGATATTGCGGATCTTATACGTTTTTTTTAGGTACGGTATTTGTTTTTGCAGAACTTGGAAGAGTAATTTCATCCCAAGTTGCCGCAAACATTCTCCAGTTTTATTTGCTTCTTTTTTCGGAGCGAGCGCTGGAAAACGTGATTTTTATGCTATTAACTGGACTTCATCGGGGTGAGTGACTTTTAAAAGTAACAGAGCAACCCCAGGGCACTTAAATTAAGTGCAGAAACTTTTAAAAGCGGCTGTGTTCTAATGAGATTCGTTTCCTTCGCATTCAAATTGAATAAGTCTGCAAAACCAAGGTCTGCTTTATTTTTACCGTTGCTATAAAATGTATCTTTCCGTCATTATATTTTCTATACGTTTATAAAGAGAAACATGTTTATACATACATTATATTTATTTACAATAGGGCAGTTAGATCTAGTATGAGTTTTTTATTTTGACGTTGGCCACTAGTAAACAAACTTGTGCTATACCTTTTCCGAGGTGGACTAGTGGTTATGCTCCTTGCCTCTGGTCCCGAGGGTCGCGGGTTCAAACCCGGCCGGGGTCGATGGATTTTTAGGATGGAAAAATCCAAGGAGCAAAAGTCCTCCGGGAGGGACTTTAAGCCGTGGGTCCCGAGTCTGAAGATTTTCAGGCTCGTAAAAGAACCTTAAGCCTGAGTAAATAGCCTCTAAGCAAAATTTACCGAATTCCTGTCCTAGTACTACCTTGGTTTCCTAGATGTTAGTATGAGGCGGAACGCTGACCACGGACTACTCAAATTACATCTATACGAAAACAAGTGTAACTAAATTAGTATGTAGTACACAATTGATCTTCTTGGTGATACAATATTAAAATATATATACAGTCAATATGCCCATTTCACCAATAAATGTTTAAAATGGTCAACTAGTTTCTACAGCCAAGCTGTCATTCTCAAGACCAGATATTGACTCAATATCTGGTCTTGAGAATGACAGCTTGGCTGTAGAAACTAGTTGACCATTTTAAACATTTATTGGTGAAATGGGCATATTGACTGTATATATATTTTAAATTAGTATGGTTCAAATTCTTCCCTGTAGGGGGAGAGCGCCTAAATCTCTGTTAAGGGAAACATGGGCTTACAACAATCAGATGTATGACTGCATTTTCATTGGTCGAATAATGGTTTTACCTTTAAGCGTGTAAGAAAATGTAGTTCGCTCTCTAACACTCGAAATAAAGGAAATAGAATAAATACAAATATGTATCATATAGCACATGTCCATTTCTTATATAATTCAATTTTTAATATATTAAAATACATTATGTATTCATATGCACGCGCTATACACAATACGTTGGGACATCTATTGTTTTAAAATGGCCGCTTTCTGTAGAATTTTTTAAAAGACTGGAAAAGTAACCATTTGAAAAGCGGAGAGAAAGAAAATATTTTCAATGTTTTCAAACAGTTTAGTGAAAAAAGTAGCACACATTGCCATTGAGGAAGTGGTGAAAATAGCAGCAGGATTTACAGTTGAGTCAGCATGGAGCATAAAATCAGCTTATAATGAAATTGCAAGTAAAGGATATCTATGAATATCTATCGACATCATGGAAAAGGTGGAAAAGGCGTAAACGTCTGATTAGGTAAGCATATATATGTATATATATATATATATATATATATATATATTCATAGTAATTCTGCCCGAGGGCAGGTCTTTCACTGCAATCATAGCATTTTCATGCTATGCTTTGCAGATTTACTAGGGAATTGTAGGTGTGGTAGCTTCCCGTTGCTTTCCACACCGGTGAAGGATGATGATGATGATAACGATAAGGATGATGATGATGGCCATATGATTTCGTGGACCGTTTGGGCCTTAAAGGTTTCCTGACATTTGTGTTACAGGTGAGGAAAAACCCCGATAAAAACCTCACCCAGAAAAACTGTCCCGACCGAGGATCGAACCAGAGCCCGCTGCGTGATAAGGCAGCACGCTACCTCGAGACCACAACGGTGGACACACACACACACACACACACACACACACACACACACACACACACCACACACACACACACACACACACACATATATATATATATATATATATATTTGTTATAAATAAATAAAATAAATGGAAGTTACTAACTAGTGGTAACATCTTACTTGTATTTAGTCTTATTTCTCGTAAAATACGATGGTGCCAAAGAACAATGTTTCTACCGATGGCAGTTGCTTACACAAATCAGTTATAAGGCGGATAAAATTCCCCAATAATATCTTATGCAATTCTGTTTACAGTGCAACTGGAACTTGGAAGGGACACAGTATAACGGCTTTATATGAGGAAAATTTGTGTTAGCTTCAATTAATATTCAAGTTTAAGGCATACTATTTTCATTATAAACCTTAGATTCAAAATTGAACTATTAATTCAGCGATATAAGTAATAAAAGAAATTCATTAAATGGCTAAGAGTTTTGATATTGACTGTATTTTCCCCCAGAGTAGCAGAAAATCGTGTTTAGGTAATATAAAATCATAAAAATTCATATTCATATTCATATGATCCTCTCATCGGTTAAATTTAAATCTTACGTTTATCTGAAACTATTTCAATTAACCAATTCATGCTATGTATGTAGTTAGATACCATAGAAAAATATAATGAAATAAATGGGGGCGCGCCGTAGCGTAGTGGTTAAGGCACTGAGCTACAAGCCGGAGGGTCGAGGGTTGAAGTCCCGTTGGGGTCAGGATTTTTAAACTGACCCAAACTCTCTGGCGGCACTATGGCCCTGGGGTCGACTCAGCCTCTAACGGAAATGAGTACCAGACGCTTGTTCTGGGGTAAAGGCGGCCGTCACGCAGGGCTGACAACCCGGCTGACATAAAGTGCCGATTGTCCAGAAAAAGTGGGAGCCTTAACCTCCTACTACCCCAAGGACCTCCGGGTCTGTTGTGGGATCACTTTACTGTTCGGGCACGCCGTAGCGTAGTGGTTAAGGCACTGAGCTACAAGCCGGAGGGTCGAGGGTTCAAGTCCCGTTGGGGTCAGGATTTTTAAACTGACCCAAACCCTCTGGCGGCACTATGGCCCTGGGGTCGACTCAGCCTCTAACGGAAATGAGTACCAGACGCTTGTTTTGGGGGTAAAGGCGGCCGTCACGCAGGGCTGACAACCCGGCTGACATAAAGTACCGATTGTCTAGAAAAAGTGGGAGCCCTAACCTCCTACTACCCCAAGGGCCTCCGGGTCTGTTGTGGGGTCACTTTACCTTTACCTATCATTTTAAAAATGTAAAAAAAATCATTGTAAATGGTGGGAAATAATTTGAAAAATGGATCCCTACGAATAAAATTTGAGAGAAGTTTATGAAGAAATAAAAAAAAACATTAATTGTCATTCAATTTCTACTGTTTACTATAGGTTAATATAGGCTATTATAGTTTTAACAATTTTTCCATGGAGATTTATGTTTCCAATCCACTATATAAACGATTTTAAATGCAGTAAAAGCTCCTTATTGGCGGTTCCATTATTCGTGCTTTCATCATACGCGGGTTAAAAAATTGCGACACAGTTCCTGTATTCGCGGCTAAAACTTTCTTTATTCGTGGATCCAGTTGTTACATTAAAAGGATTAGTATCCTTCATTAACGAATAGTCAACTTTTTTTACTGTAGGCTCGTGCCAAGGCGGCTTTTACAATGAGCGATTCAAACTAAATGGACAAAATAATATAAAAGTGAAACAAACCTTATTGTCACTGAGCCTAAATTTCGTTGTTAAAAGCCACCGCCGTCTTATTTCACAGCCTCTATGTCCGTCATAAATGCCGCCCTTGCCACGATTAGTGTGTTATTGTTTCAACTTGTCATTCGTTGTAATAATTTTGATTGAATAACATGTGCCTCTTCTGCATTGTTGCCAATTTATAATGTAGAGTAAAAGGAAAGAAAATTAGTTTCGAAGCGGAAAAAAGTAGTGTTGCCGCTTAAAGTAAAAACATTAATGCTTGATCGTTTACGCGTTGGAGAGTCGTTTGGGTATATATCGCGCTGTTTCAACGTTAATGAATCAACTGACAAAATAAGGAATTCTATCGCTGAATTCACAGCTGAATATCAATCTGAACTGAAATATTTTTTTTAAATCGGCAAAACAGGAAAAAATTACTAACTTGCCTAACCCTGACAATAATAATTAATAGAAATTGTTCAAATCCTCTCATTAATTGATTTGACTTTGATAATTTTTATTTTATTGTGGAACCTTGGAACGTATCCCGCATATACCCATACAAATTTCAACTCCAAGCGCGACAGGCCTACAAGACCCTTGGCACATCCACATGTGTCAATCACAGAGGTAGATGATAATCTAGTCAGTATATGTGTGACATGTGGTCAGCATGTCGGGTCCCCCAGCCGTTATAGCTGGTATTCTTAACCTGACCCATACAAATTATCATTCGATATTAGCGGTTTCTGTATTCGCAGCAATATTGCGGAACATATCCCCCGCGAATAAGGAGCTTTTACTGTACATATGTACATCAATATCCTTGCTTCGGAAAAGTTTCTAATAATATCACTGAGCTAGAAAAAATTAACTTTTTTTTCTCAGAAAGACAAATATGCGATTCTGATAGTATTTTTTTCTTCTGAATTAAAATATGATATTGGTTTTTCTCCATCACGCAAGATTTCCGAGAAGCAGGCATTTAATAATTTAAAACATTTTAATACTCTCTACGTTCGTAACTACACAATATTCGAACATTCGGACTCACCTGGAAAGTAAGAAATGACGATTTTCTGCTATATTTCGCCTGTGGAGCATCCCTCTTGATGGTCCAACAATAATCGGCCAGCATATTAGGATCCATTTGCCTTGATATCTCTTTTCCATAGCTGAAATCTCTGATGAAAGTGTTCCCCGTACTAATCACTCACTGCTCCAAGATTTTCCGGGAACAAATCTAGGTTCATTAAAAAAATAATTATTTAAATCAATTAATTGAAATTGAAATAAAAAACCAGTGGGCGATGGAGAAATTGCTAATACATATTTGAAAACACGATAAAAAAACTGTATTAAGTACAACTATTGGTACTGATGAGACAAAAATCATGTTGACCAGTGTAATTTGGCTAATTTCAGCTTTAACTCCACTATTTCAACAATCAACCTAATAGCGAATATCTTCTTCGTCTTCTTCTTCGGCTTTCCCCCACTTATAGGTTTGCCGTCTTCAGTTTCCATTTATCTCTATCATTCCAATCTCCCTCTTCCAAATTCCTATAATCCATTATGGTTCTGACGTAGGTTTTCCATTTCCATCTTGGTCTGTCACGTTTATTTCTTCCAGGGGGTGACCATTGGTATATATTTTTTGGCCATCTTTCATTTTCCATTCTTTGTACATGGCCATACCATTTAAGCGTTTAATTTTCAATTCTCTTAACAACAGATGTGGTGACATTCATTTCTCTCCAAAGGAATTCATTTCTTATTTTATCCTGTCTTGTTTTTTGGAGGATTCTTCTAAAATAATCAAATTCAACTGTTCTAATTTTATTATTTTGTAATTCCATCAAAGACCAACTTTCACTTCCATATGACAAAATATTCTGTATTATGCTCTTATAAATTTTCATTTCGAATATCAATACTTTATATTGGCCTATCCATATTTGAAATAAAGCAATCCAAGTATATTTTATATTTAATTATAATTTACATTATAGGGGTAGAATTTGAATAGTAAAATTATTATATGTAGAAGTTTACAGTGCGTGCGTAAGGGAGACGGTGCCCATATCCCACAATAAAATGAGAGTAATAAAATGCTACAAGGCGGGGGAGGGTAAGTCATAATTCAAGCTCACTGCTTTCCATTTAATCTACTCCCCACATTTATGTAGGTTAGAAGAGTAATATCAGTCCTCCCACTTACATTACCATGTTCCCCTCCTCAAACCGATTTGTAACTTATTAACTGCTTCTCTAATTGAGACAGTAGGCATATATATAAGAAGATCGGCAAGAATATTGAAATTAGACAAAATAAAAAATAATACAATAAGAGAAATTATAAAAGTAGGAAAGGATATTGTACAAGAGATTTAAGAAATCCAACTAACATGGCACGGGCATATAATGAAAAGGAGGGACACAGAAACAAACAAAGAAGTATTGAAATGGATACCTCATGGAAAAGGGAAATGCGGTAGACCAAAGCCAACGTAGATAAAGTGAATTCAAGACAACATAAAAAGATAAATATGACAGAAGCAGACACGCAAGACCGGGAAGTGTGGAAGAAAGAAAATATATATTTTGGTTGAGGATACCTACGTATATAACAGAAATAATCCTGAAATATATATATATGTATATATATATATATGTATATATATATATATATATATATATATATATATATATATATATACTGTCTAGAGGGTGTGTTGTGAAATTTCGAAAATTTTGACATTTTTTGGAAAAACACCCAGACTATAGCCTTGGAAAACTCAATTTTGAAATTTTGGATTTAGACCGGATTTTTTGCATTATAAATCCCGGACACACCCTCTAGATAGTATTTTAGCACTTTGTGAAATTTCGAAAATTTTGACATTTTTTGGAAAAACACCAAGACTATAGCCTTGGAAATCTCAATTTTAAAATTTTGGATATATATATATATATATATACTGTCTAAAGGGTGTGTTCGGGATTTATAATGCAAAAAATCCGGTCTAAATCCCAAATTTCAAAATTGAGTTTTCCAAGGCTATAGTCTCGGTGTTTTTCCAAAAAATGTCAAAATTTTCGAAATTTCACAAAGTGCTAAAATACTATCTAGAGGGTGTGTCCGGGATTTATAATGCAAAAAATCCGGTCTAAATCCAAAATTTCAAAATTGAGTTTTCCAAGGCTATAGTCTGGGTGTTTTTCCAAAAAATGTCAAAATTTTCGAAATTTCACAAAGTGCTAAAATACTATCTGGAGGGTGTGTGCGGGATTTATAAAGCCAAAAATCCGGTCTAAATCCAAAATTTTAAAATTGAGATTTCCAAGGCTATAGTCTTGGTGTTTTTCCAAAAAATGTCAAAATTTTCGAAATTTCACAAAGTGCTAAAATACTATCTAGAGGGTGTGTCCGGGATTTATAATGCAAAAAATCCGGTCTAAATCCAAAATTTCAAAATTGAGTTTTCCAAGGCTATAGTCTGGGTGTTTTTCCAAAAAATGTCAAAATTTTCGAAATTTCAAAAAGTGCTAAAATACTATCTAGTGGGTGTGTCCGGGATTTATAATGCAAAAAATCCGGTCTAAATCCAAAATTTCAAAATTGAGTTTTCCAAGGCTATAGTCTGGGTGTTTTTCCAAAAAATGTCAAAATTTTCGAAATTTCACAAAGTGCTAAAATACTATCTGGAGGGTGTGTGCGGGATTTATAAAGCCAAAAATCCGGTCTAAATCCAAAATTTTAAAATTGAGATTTCCAAGGCTATAGTCTTGGTGTTTTTCCAAAAAATGTCAAAATTTTCGAAATTTCACAAAGTGCTAAACTACTATCTAGAGGGTGTGTCCGGGATTTATAATGCAAAAAATCCGGTTTAAATCCAAAATTTAAAAATTGAGTTTTCAATAAATGAAACAATTTTCGAAATTTCAAAAACTGCAAAAATAGTACGTATCTAGAGGGTGTGTCCTTGATTTATAATGCAATAACTCCGGTCTAAATTCAAAATTTCAAAATTGAGTTTTCCAAGTCTATTTTCTTGGTGTTTTTCCGAAAATGTCAAGATTTTCGAAATTTCTGAAAGTACAAAAATACTATCTAGAGGGTGTGTCCGGTATTTATAATGCAAAAAATCCGGTCTAAATCTAAAATTTCAAAATTGAGTTTTCCAAGGCTATAGTCTTGGTGCTTTTCCAAAATATGTCAAAATTTTCGAAATTTCACAAAGTGCTAAAATACTATCTAGACGGTGTGTCCGGGATTGATAATGCAAAAAATCCGGTATAAATCAAACATTTCAGAATTGATTTTTCCAAGGCTATAGTCTCGGTGTTTTTACAATAAATGTCAAAATTTTCGAAATTTCAAAAACTGCAAAAATACTATCTAGAGGCTGTGTTCGGGATTTATAATGCAAAAAATCCGGTCTACATCCAAAATTTCAAAATTGAGTTTTCCAAGGCTATAGTCTTGGTGTTTTTCCAAAAAATGTCATAATTTTCGAAATTTTAAAAACTGCAAAAATCTATGTATACAGATAGAAAATAACCTGAAGCCTAAAGTAGAGCCTATGAGCAATATTCTATCGCCCTTTTCCATCCAAGTAGTTCATATGTTTGTCTACTAGGCGTCTCTTTAAGGGGATGGGCTAACAATCATTTTTCGCTCTCTGACATCTGTGGAGGAAATAAGCTTAACTAAATTAAAATAAGTAACTCCCGCAATGGATCATCCTTGCCCTTCGTGGGAATGTAGAGTATAGAAGACAGACATATATAATAGTAATAATATTATAATAACAATAGTAATAATAGTAGTATTACGGATTTTCTTTATATTACAGAAGTTATCCTTCAGTCGAAATGTATTTTGCTCCGCCACAGATTTCTATCCTCGTCATCTTCTTCTTTTAAGTCTCTACTGATCATGTTTCTTCTTACTTCATCTATCCACTGTTCTCTGGGCTTCCCCTCTTTCTCCTGCCTTCAGAATTCCAATCCAGCATCATTCTTGGGATTCTATTATTCTCCATCCTGTTCAGATATCCATATCATTTCAATCTTCGTATTCTATTACTGCTATAATAGTTTAATCATTTCTATAATTTTCTGGTTCCGAATTTTCTCCTTTCTTCATTTTCTTCATGCACTTCACCAAAAATCCATTTCTGTTGCCTATAATTTTTTGCTTGCTCTCTACCTAAAGCCCAGGTCTTCTGCGCCATACAACACAACATGTTGTACTAATGATTTAAATATCTTGGTCTTATTTGTAATATTTTTACTCCATATCACCGAATTTAACATTCCAATTACTTTTGTTCCTTCATTAATTATTTTATTAATTTCACTATAACTTTTCCCATCTAATTATAAATTTGATCCTAAATATTTGAATTCTTAAACTTTCTTAATTTCCATATTTTCGAATTGCAACTATTCTTCATTCTCTAGTACTGTCGTGAATAATAATAATAATAATAATAATAATAATAATAATAATAATAATAATAAAACCATGTGATAATAGCTGCGTAGATCCAAGGACGAATGAAGTGAGTGCTGTCGCTGGGTATAAAAAATCACAGATTCACATTGTTAGAGTGATGCAGATTGTCAACCATAGTTTGTTATTTTCGTAAACGAATTTAAAAACTTCTGATAAGAAGGGGCTACTCTGTTGTCCTCATCGAGGAAGATCTCGTTCAAGAAAATATAAACAAAGAAAACATTTGTATGGTAGGTCTACAGCTAGTACTTTTACCCGGAATCTCTGCGAATCGAGTTACAAATGGCAAACATTACATCATTACCAATAATATCAGTAATAATAATTATGTTCGCACATAGAAATGCGATATATAATGAAAATGGGCAACTAATACAAATGAGGGAAATTTTGAAAAAGTGGGTGATTAAAAATATCTAGGAACAGTAATTACTAATAGGAATGAGATGCATAAAGAAATTAAACATAGGCTCAATTCTGGAAATTCGTGCTATCATGTATTACAGGGACTTTTGACGTCCCAACTCCTTTGAAAAAACGTTAAACTGAATATATATAAAACTATTATTCTACCAGTTATATTATATGGATGCGGAACATGGACTCTTACTTTAACGGAGGAACGAAGATTACGAGTATTTGAGAATAAAGTTCTTAGGAACATTTTTGGATCAAAAAGAGATGAACAGACATGTTAATGGAGAAAACTACATGATATGTACAGGAAGCCATATATAATAAGAACAATTAAGTCTTGTAGACTACGATGGGCAGGGCATGTGGCTCGTATGGGGGATGAAAGAGGTGCACGGAAGCATCTGTTAGGAAAATACAGAGGGAAAGCGCCCAGTTGGTAGAGCAAGAATAAGGTGGGAGAATAATATTATCCATGATTTGGGGGAAGTAGATTATTCAGGAAATGATTGGAAAACTTTAGCTCAGAATAAGGATATACAGAGAGCTTATGTCTGCGCGGACTTGAACCTACGGGTTCGAGAGAGCTAGTGAGTTAGTTAGTTAGTTAGTTAGTTAGTTATTGCAGTATTTAGATCATAGGCTTCTGTATGTTCTACAACTGACAATTGCTTTTAAGAGGACTGTATCATGCGTTCATTGGAATAGGAGTGTAAGCGGAGCAAATTCACGGTTGAATCGTCATTTCAATTATGAGAATGGAATATAAAGTAAGATTTCTTTCCAAGTCTCTCATACGGAATCATTTCAGAAAAAGAGACTTGCGTTTTATCAAACTGATTGAATTGCAGGCTCGCATACACAAACAAATCCGATCTCCTCAAAAAAAAGAGAAGAAACTTTATTCTTAAGAAAATGTATAGTCAATGATAAAATGTAGTACAGTGCTTGTCTTACAGTTATTCAAGTTATTGTATGATATACGCAGGTTCACTGGATGTGTTTTCTTAGACATTATTAAGAACATATAATCATACTGTGGATGTTAATAATTTATCATAAGTAATGCCACGAGTGATTGTCACTAGTGACTTTATCTAGACTATTTCATGCCCCAAATGGGAGTCAATGACCAATCACGTTTCAATGATTTCTGTTGTACAGCCAATCACAGTCGTGTTTCACCAAATATTTATCAATGTTAAATTTACCATATTAAAGAAAACTCCTCCTTTTTAATATTCTGAACAGGTCTGACCATTATTTTGCAGTGACTGATGCTATAAGAAATACGGCTACCAGATTGTATATATAGTGCATGCATGGATGTCAACACATAGCGCTTGCAGGACTTAATATAAAAATATTTGTAGCAATTGATTATACCACAAAAAAAAAGAATCCACTGTTGCACTCTCTTAAATGTATTTTTTCTCAGGTAATAATCCACAAAAATATAATTGTCATATTTACATCATACGGCATCACAAATGAATTAATATACAGTTTGATGTGTTTCGTTTTTTCTCCACTAGAGAGCATTCTTACAATATTGCGTTCCTTTGGCAATAAATAGTATGATCTGGTTACAGTGATAAACAAAAGAAGCAGATAAAGCGTACCAATCGTTTATCATTTGTTTTCAAACATCGCCGTTTACATTAAATGTATAAATATTTTAAAATAACTATAGTTAAATAATGATTTGTGAGTAAACAGCTTAATTTTATTCGTTAAATAGTCCTAACAAATGCCACTCTTGATTTCCAAATTCTCTAGTCGTGAGCCGTGAATTTATTGATAATTTGGAAATCACTCGTGGCATTACTTATGAGAATTTGGAAATCAAGAGTGGCATTTGTTAAGGACTATTTAACGAATAAATTAAGCTGTTTACTCACAAATCATTATTTAAATACAGCTATTTTAAAATATTTATATATTTAATGTAAACGGTGATGTTTGAAACAAATCAAAACTGTTTGGTTATGCTTCTTTAGTTCATCCACTACAACCAGATCATATTATTTATTGCCAAATAGGATCGCAAAATTGTAAGAGTGCACCCTAGTGGAGAAAAAATGAATTACATCAAACTGTATATTATAACGAACATTAAAGGTTATTAATTATTTTTAGGAAACAACTGCGTAAAATCATTATTAAAAAACACAATTATTGAATACACAATTGTCAAATGTGTAGTTCGAAGGAATATGTTCATTATTTCCTCTATTCAACGTATTTATTCGAGAGTCAGTCACTGCAAAATAATGCTACGACCTGTCCTGGATATTAAAAAGGAGGAGCTTCCTTTAATATGGCAAACAGAAGTAGATAAACATCGAGGTGAAAAGACGACTGTGATTGCTTGTAAAACAAAAATCATTGAAACGTGATTGGTCAATGACTCCCATTTGGGGCATGAGTGAAATAGTCAAGTAAATTACATGTTTTAAATATATTTAATAAATGAAACTATCACAGTTTTATATGATTTTCATAAATATTTATTTTATTAAACATTCGTAACAGCTGTTTCAATAAATATATAATTTATTTGTTTTATGACATTCGTATCATGAAGAAAAAGTGTATTGAAAAGCTGCTATGAATGTTTAATAAAAGTAATTATGAAAATCATATACGTAAAAGTGTGATAGTTTTATTTATTGAATTCTTCATGGATTTTAATCAGGTAAATGCCAATACAAATGATTATTTATAAATATGCCAAATTATCGTTAAAAAGTTACACACAAAAACTGACGTTTTAATCCGTTATGGCGAATTATAAGAGCACATACAAACAATTAATTGAAGCAACCTTATTTTAAAATAAGATACGAATATTCAATTTTTTTTATTCAAGATAAATATTTTTGCATTAGCATGCTTTAACAAAAAAAGCTAGCTTTTTTTGGATTTCAAAATAGATTCAGATAAGATAAACTGTTATTAAATTAATTAACTTGTTAATCAATTGTATATTTTTTAATAATATTAATATTTAAAATTTAAAAACAATTAATTTTCTTTGACATTTGCATTTTGGAAACAAATGGAAAGGGGTAGGTTTTGAAAAGAGTATGAGGGTGAATTATGAAGCTTACCAGTGACTAATGCGAAAACTTGGCGGCAAATTAAGTTAAGTCAGTGTTTGGGAGCACTCTCCTAGTAAATGCTGTTATGAGGTCGGGGTAATGTAATAGAGACTTTCACTTCCCCACGCGGTATCTGTATGCTGTTTCAAAATAAACTCTCAAATTCACAAAAACTAAATATAAACCCCTTCCAGAAAATATCACAACATTTATTTTACGTTTGAATTATTTGGGTTGTAACTTTACTATAACACAAAAATTGAAAGAAACATAAACATGAAACTGCCGAAATTTCAAATGATATGCGGAACTATACATAAAACATTAAAGAACAAAAGAAGAAGACATACTAGACTGAAGTTTTATAAAACATTGGCGGTTTCTGCATTACTTTATGGGGGTGAAACTTGGGCAATGACAAACAATTACAAAGTAGAATACAAAGCGTAGAAACGAACTTCCTTAGAACAAAAGTTGCACAAGAATGAATCGGATAAGGAATGAATATATAAGAACAGAATTAAATATATATCCATTGAATGATAAAATCAAAGAATATAGAGATAAATGGTTTAGACACGTAGAAAAAAAATGAATGTAACAAGATTACCAAAAGCAGCATTTAACTACAACCCAAGAGGTTCAAGGAATGTAGGAAGGCTAGTGAAGAGATAGACAGAACAATTGTGAGACGCAACAGGCAATTTACTTAACCCATGAAGTGAAGAAGAAGATAAAGTTTACTTTACACAACTAAGTGACTAACTACTCGTATTTGGTCAAAGATCTAATGTAATCAAGGTTTTTTAGTGATCCATATTCTGTACTATTTGAATCTATGAAACCAGTTTATTAACTTACTTTACTATTTTATTAAAATGTTTCTCAATAATATTATGTTAAATGAAAAGATGCTGCTGGAGAATGAGAACAGAACCGAACTGGAATCAAAGGAGATATTGGAAAGAATAGATAGATTAGTTGAGACAGCAAGTATCACGTATATGGGGAAGAATAGAATCAACAGATGGACTGCAAGAGCGATCTTCACAAACTTAGGAGACAAGTTCAAAATACTAAAAAAAAAAAAAAAAAATTAAAAAATACATTTTAAAAGGTCAGAATTTATATACCCATCCATCCATAGTAATTCTGCCCGAAGACAGGTCCTTCACTGCATTTTCATGCTATGCTTGTGGTTTTACAACGGAATTGTAGGTGTGGTAGCTTCCCGTTGCTTTCCACACCGTGAAGGATGATGATGATGATGATGGTCATATGATTTCGGGGACCGTTTGGTCCTTAAAGTTTTCCTGACATTTGTCTTATAGGTGAGGAAAATCCCCGATAAATACCTCACCCAGAAAAAACTGCTCCTACCGGGGATCGAACCCGGACCCGCTGTGTGAATATATATATATATATATATAGATTGTCCACTGCTGTGGTCTCGAATGAGCGTGCTGCCTTGACACGCAGCGGGCCCGGGTTCGATCCCCGGTCGGGACAGTTTTTGTGGGTGAGGTTTTTATCGGGGTTTTTCCTCACCTGTAAGACAAATGCCAGGAAAACGTTAATGCCCAAATGGTCCCCGAAATCATATGGTCATCATCATCCTTATCATTATAATCATCATCACCATCATCATCCTTCACCGGTGTGGAAAGCAACGGGAAGCTACCACACCTACAATTCCCTAGTAAAGCTGCAAAGCATAGCATGAAAATGCTATGATAGCAGTGAAAGACCTGCCCTCGGGCAGAATTACTATGGATGGATATATATATATATATATATATATATATATATATTACGATTGCCTCACCAAAAATGAGAGAGAAATTCAAGCAGCCCTGATAAAGATGGCCAGAAGTGTGCGCGAAAAAGAAACTGCGAGGTGAAGGTCGGACACCAAAATATTCTAATTAACGAGAATTGGATACAATGAAAGGATCTAAACTACCAGACGACCTCGACGCGCCAATTTCTTCAGGAAGAAGGAAGGAGCTCAACGGTCGAGTTGAGCAAAACACAGACAGCCATGAAGACATCTTGAAACATCTGTCTTCAGTGACCAGTGTTTGGTGTTTAGTTTAATGTGGTGCGAATAAAAAACTTAAAAGGCTGATCCTTGGCGCAAGCGGTTAGACGCTCGCCTTCATTGTTGGGCTCCAGAGATCGAGTCTCGGTCACTCCATGTGGGTTTCATGGTGGACAAACCGGAGCTTGGGCAGGTTTTCTCGTGGGGTTCTCCCGTTTTCCCCTGCCCCAAATTCATTCCACCATATCTCCATACTCATCTCGTCCATTGCGTTTCATTTCGTTTATCTGCCCCCGTGATGGTGCGTCAAGCGTGGTCGGCCGAAACCCTTGTCATTCACAGACCTCTATATAAGACCTTCATCTCATCTCATCCCCGACCCGACCCTGAGTTTGACATAAGTTGAGGATATTATTATTATATTATAAGAGTGCATACAGTAAATGGATTAGTGCACAAAAACGCAGAAGTGCATCCACTTTCGATGTTGTCACTCCTTAGGACTAGCTCACCTAACGAGCTACCTGCTGTCGCCAGACAATATATAAATGTTTGCTCAGGTATAGAATAGAATGTGTTTGAATAAAACTTTATCAGCAGAGAACGCCTTTTACTGTCTAATGCGTTCAAACATTCGACCCTAAGGGTCGGTTTCACCAACAGAGGTAACTGTATTACGCCAGTTTAAGCTATGTATTATACACGGGGAAAACTGACGTAATACAGTTACCTTTGTTGTTGAAATTGACCCTTAAGGGGAGATTAATAGCCCTATCCCGACAATGTTAGAATGTAAAACTTTGAGACCCAGAAACTATTTGAGGTATAAATGTGAATTTTTTATACTGTTCAGATACATGTTTAATAAGTTTATACATTTCGTCTTACTTTTGGAAATATAATTATTTTAAACTTAATTTTTTTATATTTTTTCAAGATTTCATTAAAAGAAACCAATAATCGTAGGAGCACCAAAGTCGTTCCGTATCAACGGATGTAAGTAGAACAGAATAGAATAGATTTATTTAGCCTGGTGGAGTTAAGGCCATGTGGCCTTCTCTTCCACTCACCAGAACAAGCATAGGCTATGTTACATATGAATACAAAAAAATACAATAATAGTCATATTAAACAGGACAAACATATGTTACACATGAATACAAAAACAAATACAATAATAGTCATATTAAACAGGACAAACATATGTTACATATGAATACAAAAAAAAGTTACAATAATAGTCATTGATTATCTGTCATATTCATAAGGAAAAAATCCATACTGAATTGAAACGAAACAGGAGAGGAAGATAGTTTTTACAATTTTACAATTTTTTTAGAAACTGAACAACTCAATTAACATGGAAGAAATAAATTGTACGATAAAAAATCTTTACATCTTAAAAGGATGAAAATATGACGAATATGACCAATAAATTGCTATAATATGCTCTGACACATATACATTGCCAAATATGCATAAATGTTACTTAAGAAAATACTTTAATTCAATTAAATCTGATATATAAAAATCAATGTTTGTTTGTTCGTATTCTATGCGCGGCCATACCGTTGATCCGATTTTGATGGGGTTTTTGCAAAATGTTCAGGAGACTCCCGGGTTAAACGTAGGCTATAAGGGAGTTGTAATACTCAACCCCATCACCCCTAAAAATCACCCTGTGTAGAGAAAAACGTTACATAAAGTCCCTATTTTGACGCTTAAATGGCTTACGCTGCCTAAAACATAACAAATACACCAAATTATTGTATAAGGAATCAAATATCTCAAAAAACTCTACAAAAAATCCGCGACAGCATTTGTTTATCTTTTACGGATA
The DNA here is from genome assembly GCA_030220185.1 of Diploptera punctata. Classification (NCBI taxonomy): domain Eukaryota; kingdom Metazoa; phylum Arthropoda; class Insecta; order Blattodea; family Blaberidae; genus Diploptera; species Diploptera punctata. The sequence goes on from JASPKZ010010275.1 coordinate 858,693, forward strand.
ACTCACAATAATCAATTTTGTCTCTCATTGATTCCAGGAAGATCGGGATAATTAGATTCCCAGGCAAGCATGCTCTGTCATACCGTTTATCCGAATGTGAAGGGGCTTTCTGAAAAATGTTCAAGAGATTCCGCGGACGAACATAGGCTATAAGAGAGTTGTAATACTCAACCCCTTCACCCCTGAAAATCACTCTTTGTAGTGAAAAACGTGAAATAAAGTCCCTATTTTGACGCTTCAATGGCTTGCGCAGCCTAAACCATAACTAAAAAAAAAGTCCGCGACAGTATATGTTTCTTTTACGGATAACTCACAACAATCATTTTCGTCTTTTATTGATGCCAAGAAGATCGGGATAAGCAGATTCCCGTGCAAGCATGGCAGCTCAAGGCTGGTGGTAAAAGAACTTAAACATTTATTTAGGAGTAGCAGCGCACGCCGGGTATTGGCTAGTTTTATATAAAAAAGTATGTATGTATATCTAAGAAATATACTGCTCTTTCCAAAATTGTATATGATATATCATACAAATTCTAGCCCTAATAATAATTTACATAAAGCATTTACATCGAAGTGGTGACAAACATTGAAAATAAACCATATAAACACCATCTATCAGCTAAGTGCAGAATTCAAAACATGAAAAGTGTATTAGGTTTGTATTGTGGGGGGAAGCGCACGTACACACAAACACATATACACACTTAACTAACTCACTGACATATCGAACCCTTGGGTTCATGGCCGTGCGAACATAAGCTCTCCATATATCCCTATCCTCAGCTAATATTTTCCAATCATCCCCTGTATAATCTAATTCCCTCAAAGCATAGTTTAACGATATTCTCCCACCTTATTCTTTGTCTACCAAGTGGACGTTTTCTTTCTGCTTTTCCTCAGGAAACTTCCACGCCCTCTTTCATTCCCCATTCCTACCACATGTCCTGCCCATTGCACTCTATGAGACTTAACTCGTCTTATTATATTCTATTCTATAGTGTTCTGTCCTAGAACATATCCTTCACTGCAATCATATAATTTTCATGTTATGGTAATAAAAGATTCCGGGCTATGTGGCCGTGGTCTATAACTGGCGTTTCTTCCAGACGTTTCTCCCTCAACTGCGGAGGGCATCTTCAGTGGCGAGCGCTTCCAGCTGTTGCTTCCATGTCGTAGACTCGACTGCGAATGAACAGCAGAAAGCTGGACGCTCTTATTTATACTAGTGCTGACGTCACGTGAGTCGGAGGTGTTTGGATCGACGTAATCATACTGGCTTCTGATTGGTTCGGAACTCTCTCCTTGTTATTAGTAGGTTTTGACTGTCTATTGTCTAATGTGTGATACCAGGCTTTGGCTCTTTTTATTGCTTCGTCTTTTCTATTGAAATTGTCCTTGTGTTTATAAATTTCTATGGCCTCTCTGTATAATCTTGGGAAATAATATGGTGTTGTAGCTAAAACTTGTGTTTCATCGTAGAGAATCTGATGTCCGTTTTCAGTAATAACGTGTTCTGCTACAGCCGATTTTTCTATTTGTCCTAGTCTGCAGTTTCTTTTATGTTCAGTCAAACGGGTGGCTATGCTTCTTTTTGTGGTTCCTATGTAAGATCTTCCACAAGAACACGGAAGCCGGTATACACCGCAGGTGGAGAGTGGTGGTCGAGGATCCTTTGATGAGCGAAGGCAGTTTTCTATTTTTCTGGTATCACACATTAGACAATAGACAGTCAAAACCTACTAATAACAAGGAGAGAGTTCCGAACCAATCAGAAGCCAGTATGATTACGTCGATCCAAACACCTCCGACTCACGTGACGTCAGCACTAGTATAAATAAGAGCGTCCAGCTTTCTGCTGTTCATTCGCAGTCGAGTCTACGACAGGGAAGCAACAGCTGGAAGCGTTCGCCATTGAAGATGCCCTCCGCAGTTGAGGGAGAAACGTCTGGAAGAAACGCCAGTTATAGACCACGGCCACATAGCCCGGAATCTTTTATTACCATGATTACCGGCCGTGAAAGCCTGCATTCCACTATTTCATGTTATGCTTTGCAGATTATCTACGGAATAATTGCTGTGCTAGCTTCCCATTGCTTTCCACACTGCGGGATGATGATTATGATGATAGCCAGATGATGTTTGGGGACCTTTTGAGCCTGAAAGCTTCCTGATATTTGTATTCCAGGCGAGGAAAAAACTTCACCCAGGAAGCTTGTTCCGACCGGGAATCGAACCCGAGCCCGCTGCGTGACAAGGCAGCACGCTACCTCGAGACCACAGTGGTGGACTTCTTACTACATACATATTTACAAATATGGGTCGCACGGGCAGTAAGCCGTACGTGCTGTTGACAGTCCGTTACAATAAAGTAATAATTGGTACTAGTGTAAAGAAAAATAAACAGCAATAACATTACAATTACATAAAGAAAACACAATAATAATATTACAATTAAATAATAACACAATAGCATTATACACTAAAAACATTAACATTACAATTACATAAAGAAAACACAATAATATTACAATTAAGTAATAACACAATAGCATTATACACTAAAAAAACATTAACATTACAATTACATAAAGAAAACACATTAATATTACAATTAAATAATAACACAACAGCATTATACACTAATTAATTTATATATAATTGTTAATAATTAATGGTATTGCATTTTGATAACATATATTTATTCATGAATGAGTGTTGTCCTTATTTTTCGCGTTTTGTCCAGAAATTTACCGAGGTTTATCCAATTTTCTGGATTTACCAATAATTCGTAGCATGCCAATCTTTCCCGATTTGAATTTAGAAATCTTTCCGGTAATAACTGACGTCTCCAATATTCTAAATCATTACATTTTCCTAATATATGTATCTCATCTTCAAAGTTCCCGCACATTGGACATATTATCTTACTTTTTGTCTAATAAAGTCCTACTACTACTACTACATACATATATTTGCCTAAAAAAATAAAATAAAAATTATTCAGCAGAGGTTTCGATTATTTGAAGATTCGTATTATCGACTTTCGGATAATCAATGTCCTAATAGTCTAAGATCCGGCTGCGAGATTACTACGTTCATCGAGTGTATCAACAAAATAAATTTTATCGTAAAATTTTGAATTACTGAATACATTTTTGCGAGTTGCCTATTGAAATTCGGCTGCCAGTATATCTAATTAAAATATAATTAATTTATTTATTCGAAATAATTTGATTCACTTGTTATTAAAATAAATTATAATCCAGTTCGCAGGAATCGATGTATAGCGCTTGAAAAGTTCTGGTTGCCATTGCACACTTGGCCGTAAACCTCCTTGCGGCTACAGCAGGCTGTAACACCAATCAGTAATAAAATGGCGGTAAGTACGTATTTATTGTTTTATATTGTTCCCTCGCAGCGGGAAGTAAAACCACTGCCCTTCATGTATACTACGTACAAAGTATATACAAAAATATATCAAAAAGGTTGTGTTAATATGCATTATACGAAACAAATCACAGCATTTTAAATGAACTGAACTTTATTTGAAACAACATAAAACAATAAATACGTACTCATCGCCATTTTATTACTGATTGGTGTCACAACCTGCTGTAGCCGCAAGGAGGTTTACGGCCAAGTGTGCAATGGCAACCAAAACTTTTCAAGCTCTATACATCGATTTCTGAGAACTGGATTCTAATTTATTTTAATAACAAGTGAATCAAATTATTTCGAATAAATAAATAAATAATATTTTAATTAAACATACTGACAGCCGAATTTTAATAGGCAACTCGGCAAAAATGTATTCAGTAATTCACAATTTTATGAAAAAAAAGATTGATTTTGTTCATACACTCGATAAACGTAGTAATCTTGCAGCCGGATCTTGGACTATAATATACTAAAGAAGTTTTACTGATTTTTTATGAAGATAGTGGTGCAATTTAAAAGTAATTTAATCCAAGACCGCATGATGAAATCTTGCAATGTATTATCGACTTTCGGATAATCAATGTCCCAATGTACTAAAGAAGGTTTACTCATTTTTTATGAAGATAGTGGTGCAATTTAAAAGTAATTTAATCCAAGATCGCATGATGAAATCTTGCAATATTTTGTGGGGAACAACAAGGCTGAAGAGTCACTTGAATCATAATGAACTAAATCCGATGATTCACCAGTAGCCCTCCTGCGCCGGTTATGAGATTCTGCCAAGAAGCAGAGGGTTTCACTTCCGTGTATTGACTCTGCAGATGGATTCTCTGTTTACATCAATCCTACTTCCTCAAATATTTACCAGTTCGCAATCCCCGACCTGCGGGCAAGAAGTCGTCATCGTTGTTTGAAATTAATCTTCCTAAATAATACGAATATGCAGCAGTACATGTAACTACACTAGCCCCAGTGTTTGTTTTAAAAAAATCCCAACATCCGGCAATAAACGGTGTAAGATAATATCGTATATTATACGAACGTGAATGAGGATTAATATATGGCAAAGTATGTAACTTGTCTACATTGTTAACGTCAGTGCCGCAGACCCAAAGGGCTCGGATTTGATCCCCAATTGAGACAAGTTTCGCGATTGATTTTTTTAGACGAAAATAGTCCTCGTCAATTATCTGGTCATCATAATCACGAGGTCCACCGCTGGGTAGCATGCTGCCTTGTCACGCAGCGGGCCCGGGTTCGATCCCCGGCCGGGGCAGTTTTTCTGGGTGAGGTTTTTATCGGGGTTTTTCCTCGCCTGTAAGACAAATGTCAGGAAAACTTTAAGGCCCAAACGGTCCCCGAAATCATATGGCCATCATCATCATCCTTATCATTATCATCATCATCATCATCCTTCACCGGTGTGGAAAGCAACGGGAAGCTACCACACCTACAATTCCCTATTAAAGCTGCAAGCATAGCATGAAAATGCTATGATTGCAGTGAAGGACCTGCCTTCGGGCAGAATTACTATGGATGGATGGATAATCACGAGCATAATCACAAGACTAAGCGTGCATGGATTCCACCACCTAATGTGTAGGGACAAAATATTCCATGACCCGAAGATGTCATGCATATGCGAAGTATGTGAACAGAAATGCGAAAGATATCACATCGAAACATGTACACAAAGAACAAAAATAATTTGTGATTACGCAAGACAAAGTTAGTGTTAGTGATTGTTAGCTGTGTTATCACCTTTGCACATTTGTGCGCAATCCATATATATATATATATATATATATATATATATATAATCACGAGCATAATTTTCACATCGTTTAGTATGAATATACGAGTTAATAACACATGTCGATATGAGGCCAGCAGCCGGATGGTCAGCCAAGGGCCTTCTAGCCTGTCGCGCTTGGAGTTTTTTTATAACACTGGTCAACAGTGGTTTTGTTGCCCTTGATATAAGATTAATTTCGGATATATTTATGCTCACAATTCATGAAACTATCAATGACGTTGGAAGATTTGCTCTGGTTTTTAAATCTTTATTTTAATTTTACTTAACAAAAATAGGAAAATATGAAAAAAACATATATTTATAATGCCATTTTTTTTAAATTAGTTTACACCGACGTAAATAGAAAGAAACATGTCGAAAACCCAAGTTATACTTCAGCGAAACGTCTTTTATAACATTTTATTCTGTAATTTTTAGAGCATATTCAGCACTTTCATGAATATGTTCGTAAACTATGCATTTGAACGCATGGAAATTCGCAGAGATATCCAGGGCAAAAAAAAAAAAATTGTAGAGCTGTGTAATTTGTCTTGTCTTAAATATCCATGATGTCTCGAAGATATATATGTTGCATCACTTAACAAATTTACGGAAAGGTGGATATCTAGCTTTATGGGAAATAATTTTAATTTAAAACTTTTATTTAATTTTGTTATTGATTATTCTTCTTTATCTGTACAAAATACATTCTTAGGTTGAAATTCTTTCCTCTTTTATTTTACGTTGTGATAGAACCTTCTATTTAGGCCTACCATTTTACCCTAGGATGCTTACTTTTTTTCCAATAAATTGTAATTTCCTATAATCTCTTTTCTTTCTTCGACAAATATTCTTTGATTCTTTTCTAGTTATCTTACACCCCTCTGTATTATCTACAGTGAAGCGGTTGTACACTCATTTTCTTCTCTCTAATACTTCCTTACAAGTTTCATCAAACCATGGTTTATGTTATATTTCCCTTTTATATTCAATTTTTTCAGTTCTGATGATTATTATTTATCTGATAACTTTCCAGATTTCTTCGACTATAATTTTTTCCGTAATTTTCTTTTATTACATTTTGAAAATTTTCTTTTCTGTATTTCTCTTTGTCGGAGAAGAAATTAATTACGAACATCTGAACAACTGTACAGTCGTACAAACAGGGACCTTCGAAAACTTCAAAGTGCTGGAGAGCAAGACTACAAATGACTTCAGTGTTAACTGAAGGACATTATTTATTTAGCCTGGTAGAGTTATGGCCATGTGGCCTTCTCTTCCACTCACCAGGACAAACATATGTTACATTTAAATTAAAAAACATTACAATAATAGACATACAATTAATTATCTGGTCAAACTGAACAATAATAAAAATTATATCTAATAATATAACAAAATTAAATACAATTAAATTAAAAAGCTATAAGAGAATATATACAAAAAACAATAGCAGTTCGAATCTACTATGCATGAAAAGAGGAAAACGCATAAAGAAAGTAATGAACTGTAATGAATTAATTTATCGCTTATACAGGGTGTTTCTAAATTAGACCGACAAACTTTGGGATCAGATAAATAACCTTCGTTGAAGGATATTTTGTTAATGAACTCATGGCATGCGACGCTTCCTTTCAGTACTAGAGGGATCTTCCAGGAAGGGATTGAAGGAAACTGATAAACACTCCTTTCAGTACAAGAGAGGTTGTCATTGCTACTATCGCTTGGTTTGTTTACTTTCGAAGCTTAGTAGTATTCGGTATCAAATACAGCAATTTGTTTACATCCATTGGTACGATCTGTTGGCCATCTGACAGCTACATTTGGCGCTCGTTGGATAGGTAGGGGAGAGCCCACTGCCTGGCCGGCACGTTAGTTTGATCTGACCTGCTAGATTTATTTTTATGGGGCTCATAAAGGCAATGGTGTATGAAACCAATATTGATTCTGAAGAAGATCCTGTAGCACGCATTGTCAGTGTAGCAGCTGAAATAAGGAAAACTCCTAGCATCTTTGGAAGGGTACTACAAAGTACGGCACATCGGTGCACTATTTGTATGGATATCAATGGACGTGTGTTGTGAGGGTACAATAAACTGGATCCATCCTGACAATGCAATTCTGTAGTTTTTTTAATCAATTAAATTTTGTTTCAGCTTGTCTGTAAAGTATTTGGATTAACACAGAGAATTATGTGAAACAAATGACTTGTTATTTGCACTACCTACCTCCTTCCATCCCTTCCTCTAAGACCCCTCTTGCACTGAAACGAAACGTCACAGCTTATAGGTTCCTTAACAAAATATGCTTCAATGAAGGTTAACTATCTTCTCCCAAAGTTTGTCGGTCTAATTTAGAAACACCCTCTATATATGACATTACATAAAAATATTGATAAACTCAATACTATTTTCATTAAGTAATGGAAAAACAAATTATTAATTATTACAAGAATAATATTAGAAACATGTTTCTGCTTTTGGGATCGGGTATCTAATATATGTGTATCAGAGAGTCTAACGAATTAGGCAATGCTGTATTAGAGACCAACCAATCAACCAACCAATTCTTACCCAGTAGCCTGTTCCAAACCGGAATCTAACCCGGGCCCACTGCGTGGCAAGGCAGCACACTACCTCGAGACCACAGCGGTGGACCTAAATAACTATACTGTAATGAAATAACTATACTATAATATTACATATTACAAACACGTGTGTGGAAAGTAAAACCACTGCCCTCTATGTATACTACGTACAATGTATATACAAAAATATCCAAAAGGTAGTGTTAATATACATTATACGAAACAAATCACTGCATTTTAAATGAACTGAACTTCATTTGAAACAATATAAAACAATAAATACGTACTTTCCACCATTTTATACTGATTGGTGTCACGGCCTCCTGCAGTTTCAACTAATAAACATTGCCCAAACTGTTAACGGTAGTTAATAGTTTAAAATGAACGCAAATATTTCCAACAAAGATATTATTTTACTTCTATTTATTATTTTGAAAGCACTATCGCGCAAAAAATAATGTACAACGCACGTTTGTGAAGTGTTTTACAGAATCTCGGAAATTAAAAACCTGGCTATCGCTCGGGTTTTAAACACTTTCCTCGCTTCTGCAAAAACCACTTCCCAACCTCGCATCGTAATAAACTTTTTGTGCAGATGACGTAACTCGCAGGTTCCAGGGTATTTAGAGTAGGATACTGAATCACTAGTGGGCATGCAGTTACTGAACGTATCCTCACTCCATTAGAGCGTGGGGTTGGGTGGAGATGAAGTGGGGGGATTATGATTTATAATCATGTTTAAAGTCAGAGGATGTAGAAGTAGTAATATCATCTCTACTTATTGCCTTTGTTTAGGATCGATCATGCAGAAGAGTGTCGCTGTTCATTTGTTTGTAACTTGCTCTCAAAGATACTTGTTAAGCGTGCGTGACATTTTCTGATAAAGAAGATCGTGCCATTGTTTCCTGCCAATAATGAATTCTCTTTGAATGGCATGCATATTGAATTTAACACACCATCCTACTGCATGCCTCCCATAGTCTTAACATCCTCAAATTGAATCACGGATAATGAGTATTAAGAGAAACGAAGAAGAGAAAAATAAATAAATATAAATGGGCTTGCTCATGAAAAGACATCGAACTCTGTATTTATGCTTATTTCTACTTTTTAAAGGAAGAAATAAAATTAATTAAAGAGTATCTAGAGGAGTTTAACTGTACTTAGAATTACTATTTACCCATTGATATGTGTTTTATGATTTTTTAACTTAGAATTGTAATCTAATATATCAACTTTTATAAGATTCATGATGTGTTCCGTTGAGGTTTATTCAAAATGAATATAAAATTATGGAATATTCACCTGAAAGGTCCGTCTCCTCAACTTAATTAATCATTTAACTGTAGCGCTTTCGGGACTTGTCCCATCATCGGCAGGATTCAAAACTGGTGTTTCACTGATGATCTGGTAGAGGGGGTTGCATGTATTGGGTTCGTTTTCGTTTATCAGGCTGTCGTTGTGAGCTGTTTTCATGATTTCCATCTCTTCGAGTACGTTTATCTTCGCTGGATTATTTTCTCTGTGCATTACTGTTAGGGTGTTTTCAATATTTAACATGCGATGTCCTTCATGGATAACGTGTTTTGCATAGCTTGATTTCCCTTCTGCGTGAATGAAGTCTCGAAAATGTTCTTTGAATCTAAAAGTAATGCACAGAGGAAATAATCCAGCGAACATAAACGTACTCGAAGAGATGGAAATCATGAAAGCAGCTCACAACGACAGCCTGATAAACGAAAACGAACCCAATACATGCAACCCCCTCTACGAGATCTTCAGTGAAACACCAGTTTTGAATCCTGCCGATGATGGACAAGTCCCGAAAGCGCAGTTAAATGATTAATTAAGTTGAGGAGACGGACCTATCAGGTGAATAATCCATAATTTTATATTAATCTGATATATACAAATCAATGTTTTGTTTAGTTGTTCGAATTCTATGCGCAGCCACACCGTTGATCCGATTTCGATGTTTTTTTGCAAAATATTCAGGCGATTCCCGGGATGAAAATAGGCTATAAGAGAGTTGTGAAGTACAACACCTTCACCCATAAAAATCACTCTTGGTAGTGAAAAATGTGAAATAAAGTCCTTATTTTGACACTAAAATGGCTTACGCTGCCTAAACCATAAGAAATACACCAATTTAATGTAGACAGAACTGAACATCTCAAAAAACTCCACAAAAAAGTCCGCTACAGCATAAGTTTATCTTCTACGGATAAATTATAATGACAAGAAGATCGGGATCAGCAGATTCCCGGGCAAGTATAACAGCGCACGGCTGGTGGTAAAACACATTAACATTTATTTAGGAGTAGCAGCACACGCCGGGTGTTAGCTAGTTTTAAAATAAAAATTTACGTAATTTGTACCAGTTCATCGTTGTCACGTCTCTACAAATTTCCAGAGATCTTTGACATTTTAGCAGATAACTGACATACAGTAATGTAAAAACATCAAAATAAATAAATAAATAAATAAAAAAAATTAAAATAAACTTAAATTTTTATATGATTTTCATATTTATTATAATATAAATTAGTAACAGCTGTTTCGGTACTTAATATCTTCTTCAGACATGATTACAAATTAATGAATTTTGTTATTATATAATAACAAAATTCATTAATTTGTAATCATGTCTGAAGAAAATTGAACATATACACTTTCTTCATGTACTTGTAAGCCCATGTTTCCCTTAACAGAGATTCAGGCGCTCTCCCTCTACAGGGAAGAATTTGAACCATACTAATTTAGTTACACTTGTTTTCGTACATATGTCATTTGAGTGGTCCGTGGTCAGCGTTCCGCCTCATTTGAACATATGCAAAGAATGCCAAATAATCGTTTATATCAAAGCTGCTGCTTCATTATAGGCCTCTAGGCCGAAGAAATGTAGGAAGACCAAAACGTCGTTGGAAAGACGACCTGCACCGGCAGCAAATAGTGCACCGGGGAGCGGAACGGGCCAACCGGCCCATACCTTGAAGGTGATGATGATGTCTGAAGAAAATAACAAAATTCATTAATTCGTAATCTTGTCTGAAGAAAATAAAAAAAATCGTTAATTTGTAATCATGTCTGAAGAAAATAACAAAATTCATTAATTCGTAATCTTGTCTGAAGAAAATAAAAAAAATCGTTAATTTGTAATCATGTCTGAAGAAAATAACAAAATTCATTAATTCGTAATCTTGTCTGAAGAAAATAAAAAAAATCGTTAATTTGTAATCATGTCTGAAGAAAATAACAAAATTCATTAATTCGTAATCTTGTCTGAAGAAAATAAAAAAAATCGTTAATTTGTAATCATGTCTGAAGAAAATAACAAAATTCATTAATTCGTAATCTTGTCTGAAGAAAATAGAAAAAATCGTTAATTTGTAATCATGTCTGAAGAAAATAACAAAATCATTAATTCGTAATCTTGTCTGAAGAAAATAAAAAAATCGTTAATTTGTAATCATGTCTGAAGAAAATAACAAAATTCATTAATTCGTAATCTTGTCTGAAGAAAATAAAAAAAATCGTTAATTTGTAATCATGTCTGAAGAAAATAACAAAATTCATTAATTCGTAATCTTGTCTGAAGAAAATAAAAAAAAATCGTTAATTTGTAATCATGTCTGAAGAAATAACAAAATTCATTAATTCGTAATCTTGTCTGAAGAAAATAAAAAAAATCGTTAATTTGTAATCATGTCTGAAGAAAATAACAAAATTCATTAATTCGTAATCTTGTCTGAAGAAAATAAAAAAAATCGTTAATTTGTAATCATGTCTGAAGAAAATAACAAAATTCATTAATTCGTAATCTTGTCTGAAGAAAATAAAAAAAATCGTTAATTTGTAATCATGTCTGAAGAAAATAACAAAATTCATTAATTCGTAATCTTGTCTGAAGAAAATAAAAAAATCGTTAATTTGTAATCATGTCTGAAGAAAATAACAAAATTCATTAATTCGTAATCTTGTCTGAAGAAAATAAAAAAAATCGTTAATTTGTAATCATGTCTGAAGAAAATAACAAAATTCATTAATTCGTAATCTTGTCTGAAGAAAATAAAAAAAATCGTTAATTTGTAATCATGTCTGAAGAAAATAACAAAATTCATTAATTCGTAATCTTGTCTGAAGAAAAAAAAAAATCGTTAATTTGTAATCATGTCTGAAGAAAATAACAAAATTCATTAATTCGTAATCTTGTCTGAAGAAAATAAAAAAAATCGTTAATTTGTAATCATGTCTGAAGAAAATAACAAAATTCATTAATTCGTAATCTTGTCTGAAGAAAATAAAAAAAATCGTTAATTTGTAATCATGTCTGAGAAAAATAACAAAATTCATTAATTCGTAATCTTGTCTGAAGAAAATAAAAAAAAATCGTTAATTTGTAATCATGTCTGAAGAAAATAACAAAATTCATTAATTCGTAATCTTGTCTGAAGAAAATAAAAAAAATCGTTAATTTGTAATCATGTCTGAAGAAATAACAAAATTCATTAATTCGTAATCTTGTCTGAAGAAAATAAAAAAATCGTTAATTTGTAATCATGTCTGAAGAAATAACAAAATTCATTAATTCGTAATCTTGTCTGAAGAAAATAAAAAAAATCGTTAATTTGTAATCATGTCTGAAGAAAATAACAAAATTCATTAATTCGTAATCTTGTCTGAAGAAAATAAAAAAAAAAAAATCGTTAATTTGTAATCATGTCTGAAGAAAATAACAAAATTCATTAATTCGTAATCTTGTCTGAAGAAAATAAAAAAAATCGTTAATTTGTAATCATGTCTGAAGAAAATAACAAAATTCATTAATTCGTAATCTTGTCTGAAGAAAATAAAAAAAATCGTTAATTTGTAATCATGTCTGAGGAAGCTACAAAGCACCGAAACAGCTGTTACGAATTTATATTGTAATAAATATGAAAATAATATACAATTTTAAGTTTTGTTTCTATTTAATTAAATTAATACGAATTCTCATCATACAACACCTAATCAATAGATTACTTAAAATAGTTCTACTTTGTAGCCCATGCCAGAGCCTCAAACACAGAGACATGTTCCTAGGAACATGCAATGTTAGGACTTTATACAATAGCGGGGCCCTAGAGGTATTAACGCGGGAATTTGATAAATCATGGTAAATGGAGAATAAATAACAATGAACTACGAGTACAAAGTCTTTATAGGAAGCCAGATATAATAAGAACAGTTTGGTCTCGTAGACTGCGATGGGCAAGACATGTGGCAGGCATGGGGAATGAAAGACGTGCATGGAAGTTTCTTGTATGAAAACCAGAGGGAAAACGCCCAATTGGTAGACCAAAAATGAGGTGGGAGAATAACATTAACTATGATTGGAAGGGAAGTAGATTATACAGGCGATGATTGGAAAACATTAACTCAGGATAGGGGTATATGGAGAGATTATGTCTGCACGGCCATGAACCTACGGGTTCGATAGTGCCAGTGAGTTAGTTAGCCAATATAAATATTTACTGTACTTATGTAAGTTGACTTATTACCCGTCATTAATTTCATAATTCTTACCTTTATTTTTCGGTTAATGATAGGAATTTTGTTTGTTAATTTACATTTGTATTAAAAAGGCTAAAATACTATTTTCAGAATCTATTTTTCAGTCTTTAAAGCCTACTTAAGTACCTATATCTGTACCGCTTAGAAATTAAACTTTGTTGGTCTGCTCATGAAAGATTGTATAATAAAAGTTTTCTTTAAAATTATAGGTTTGTTAGTCTAAAGAAATATTGAGAGAAATATTACCGCTGACCAATCAGAAGACAGATATAACGTACAGTCGACTAGACCATCAAACAGCAAGCTCATTGGAGCAATGGAAGTCCCTAACGCTGACCAATCAGAAGGCAGATACAACTTACGAACACATCGCGGCGAACGTATACATAAGACAGACAGCGGACAGAATTGCCAGTCTCAAGACAACCCTTGAGGATGCCAGACGCAGTCTCTGGCGAAACGTCGGGGAACTACAAGCCTCACGACCACGGCCTACAGCCCGAAAATCTTCTTCAAGATCATCATAAATATTATATTGTTTTTGAAAGCCTCTTGTAATTTTTATATTATCATACTTTGAAAATTATGTACACGTACATTACCTATCTGTGTAATATATTTTCTGTTTTCAATATTTTACACGAGACCACCCATGTTATGTAAGCTTAGCGTGTTTCCCAGGGGTTAAAGCTCGAATTTCGGCAACGTCAAATTATGTTTTCTTTGAGTATAAGGTCCGCCTCATAAGAACAAATAAATAGTTACCTGTTATAATGGAACTTACGCTGCTTCGAGTGTCCATGAAGGAATATATTTTCTCATGGAATTTCGGCCAATATGGAACCAGTGTTCACCCAGAATCACGGGGGTTTAGCTAGCTACAATAAGTAGCGGCTCCAGGTTGAGAATATCAGCTACAACGTCTGGGGGATCCGACATGCTGATCACATTTCACCCCTATACTGGCTAGACCAGCTGTTCCCAAACTTTTTCGACTCGCGAACCCCTTCCACAACGATATGATTTGGATGAATCACTGACTTTTAAATGCCTACAGGAGACATGCCATAAAATTTAATTCCAAGCTAAAAGTTTAATAACCAAATATAACTTAGCCCTTAACGGTTAAAACAAAGTTACTTTAGTTACGGATAAAAAGTTACACAACGTATAGGCCTAGTTGCAATAATAAATACAAGTTTTCTTTGTAATTACTACCTCTTCCATGGAATTCAGTGAGAAGGTGAGCCTGCTTTTCGTGGCAGAGAACTATAGAACTTAAATAGAGTTTCAAATCACTTTCAGCACAAAATCTGTTTCTGTATTTATTTTTTAAATAGGCATATGAAGAAAACGACTTTTCGCACAAATATGTGGATGAAAAGGGTAATAAAGCCGTTTTACCAATATTGATGCAAACGATTTATAACTTTTCTGTACCTAAAAGTCAGAGGAAATTTCGAGAAGCTGCTCTTTTTCACTTAAGCTTAATGTGGACTCTAAAATTGTTGACTCTTGGAACATATTGCAAATCCAATTATTATTATTATTATTATTATTATTTATTATTATTATTATTAGGCCTATCATTATTATCATGAGTATTATCATTATCATAATTATCATTATTATTATCAATATTATTATTATTATCATTATTATTATTATTATCATTATTGTTATTATTATCATCATTATACTAGTTATAATGACAGTTCGGGAATTATTAACCTTTTCACTGCTGAGATATTTCCAGCCTTTAAAACCCTCCTTGCTCAATGCAGGGAGAAATATGGAAACATTTTATTTAGGTTCCTAGGAGATGGCAGTATATGCCTGCTTAGTTTGAAAGCAATGCAATACGTATTATATAACTAGCAGGCGTTTGGAGTTGAGAATGGATATACACACCCATAGCACAGCAAGCATTTTCTTTGCCAACGGATATACCCGTTCGTAGCAGTGAAAAGGTTAATCAAGTTATGAAACCATCCCTTGTACAAAAAAACACCATATTACGTTTATATAACACTTTGGCTAGACCAGTGTTGACCTATGGTAGTGAAGCATGGACACTAAAAAGACAACATGAAAGCATAATAACGGCTTGTGAAATGAGATTCATGCGCAGAACAGCGGGTTACACCAGATGGGATCGGAAAAGGAACACCGATATCTTAAAAGAATTGAAGACTACGCCAATTTTGGAATATATTAAACAGTACCAACTAAATTGGAAACACCATCTTGAAAGAATGAGTTCAAATCGGATCCCCAAAGCTGTTTATAATTATATTCCAAGAGGACGAAGATCACTGGGCCGTCCTATGAAACGCTGGAGGGAAAATTGTCTATAGGATCGTAAACAGTCCTTGGCCTAATACTTGGAAGGAAGAAGAAGAAGAAGAATTATCATGATTATTATGATTATTATTATCATTATTGTTATTATTATCATTATTATTATTATTATCATCATCATTATTATGACAATGCCACAGAAATTAAGGGAACAATAATAGGCTTAACATCGAACGAACCCCTTCAAATATTTTGCGCCCACTGGGTCCTCACAGGTTGGAAAACGATGGGCTAGACGATCATCCACCTCGGTATTAACACATGTGGATGTGAGGCCAGCAGCTTGATGGTAAGCCAGGTCCTTCCCTGTCGTACCCTGGAGTGGAGGATTTGTCATAAGATGGAAAAAAATACGGCTAAGAAAATAAAGTTTGAGATATTGCGTCACGCTAATCACGCGATTGTCTTATTCCAGCCGCTTCCAGAATTATTTAGTAAGCAGAGAGTCTGGATTAGTACAAATAAATACACACTTCTGAGTTTAAACATGAATGACTTCAAGAGTAGTAGTTTTATAACAATCCAGAATAAGAGTTCAGTGGATCGGGAAGAGGACGAAGTGACAAAGTCTCAGAAACCGTCATCTGTCTTCATTATATCCGCAAGAGGGGCTGCGCCGCAAGAATTCTGAAGGAGGAGGAACAACTAATGAAGATCAAAATTAGGTGCATTAAAGCGAAGTTCGATTCCAAGAACCAAACGTGACAGCACTCGAAAGTAACAGTTATACTGCGTATCTGCAACACTATCTAAATTCTTTTTCATATGCGACACTATGAACATATGCTCTTTCTTTATAGTTCTTAGTGAAGCAAGTATTAATTAAGGGCACGCCGCGATGTGACAAAGTTGGTTTGACAATACGCGAAAGATCGGGAGTTCGAGTCCCGGTGGGATCATACAAGAAAAGTAAGTGACATTAATTTCAATCACAATTTAGTTTACTTTTATTTTTTTGAGTATAAACTTATTCAGCTTTACTATTAAGTTTTAATACAAATATTTAGAATATGACAACAATGAATTAAGATAATTATTAAAAGCATTATTAAGGAAATACGTATCTAGTAAATTATTATTATTATTATTATTATTATCACTATTATTATTATTATTATTATTATTATTATTATTATTATTATTATTATTATTTTATTATTATTAGATTATATTAAAATTCGGCAATTAAGATGTTACGGGCATGTCCGGCGAATGGAAGAGGGTGACTTTAATTTCAATCACAATTTAGTTTACTTTTATTTTTTTGAGTATAAACTTATTCAGCTTTACTATTAAGTTTTAATACAAATATTTAGAATATGACAACAATGAATTAAGATAATTATTAAAAGCATTATTAAGAAAATACGTATCTAGTAAATTATTATTATTATTATTATTATCACTATTATTATTATTATTATTATTATTATTATTATTATTATTATTATTATTATTATTATTATTATTATTAGATTATATTAAAATTCGGCAATTAAGATGTTACGGGCATGTCCGGCGAATGGAAGAGGATCGGCTACCAAAATGTGTTTTGGAACGGAAACTTTATAATACTTTATTATAATACTTTATTTATTCTGGCAGAGTTAAGGCCATAAGGCCCTCTCTTCCACTCATCCAGTACAAATACAAACAAATATTCGACAAATATAGATATACACTATACTAATTATAAACACTTAAAGATACAATAAATGTAACAATGTAAATGTCATGTACAAACAACATTTTATAGGGTAATAACAATAATGATACGATAATAATAATAATAATAATAATAATAATCATAATAATAATAATAAGTTTATACTTGAGGGAAGACGAGACAGAGGAAGACCTAAAACCTCCTGGAGTCAGGAAATATATTTTTACATGAAGGAGAAACATCTATAACCAGGACTAAATTGCTATTAGGAATCGGAAGATGTCAAATACATTAATCAACAGATGATATTTTAAAAATAATATTAAAATACACATTTATTTATTAACTTTAACTACAGGGTGTCCCATTCAAATCTCCCACATTTTAATTAATCGTAACTAACAAAGTATGCGGAATTAAGAAATGAGGCCGGTATTAAACGAAATAGAAACTCAAAGAATTTTCATTGCCACACACTAAAACACCTCTATATGTGTACCATTAGTAGTACGAACAATATCAAGTCTGTATTCGATTTCGCGCCACGTTGTGTCCAACATGTCCATTGAACTGCCGGGAGGCTTGGCGAATTGATTTTTGTGGACTTATCTGAAATCTTGCTCTAATTTCTTCAATATTTTCTTCTGAAACACGTGTACGAGCACCTCCTGATTCTTGTTTAACGCATCCAGTCACCAGAAACTTGTCAAGCCATGCCTAAATGGTCTTCCCATCACATGAATTTCCTCCATATTCTCTCCGGTAATTTCTTTGCACTGTAATTATTGACTTCTGCATACCAGAAAACAGTTTGTGCTCGTTGCTGAGGAGTCGTCATTTTGTTTTATGTCATTATTGTCCAACATGCGATAGATGAATTAACAGCAGCAATGAAAACAAAACTTTTTGGAGTTTCTCTTTCTTTTAATACCAACTTCATTTCATAATTCCGCATACTTTGAGAGTTATGATTAATTATAATGTGGGAGGTTTGAATGGAACATGGTATATATTATTTAGGCGATATTAAAATTCTGCTTTACAAAAAAAATATATAACTTCAAAGAGATAGGCTTTATGCAGTAGAAACATGAGGTACAGGCCCCACAGATTGTGAATCTCTGAAGCTGGAGAGTTTATAAATCCGGGAACATAACATGTTCTCCCTCTCCCTCATTTCTCAACAACAAAATCTCCTTTATTGCCGCACCGATTTCAGAGCAAATCCTAGGGCGCAAATCCGGCCGTCGTCTCCACACTGTATCATCGTCATGGTCTGGAGGGTGGGTTTACTGCAATTGCTGTTGTTAAATTCCGTTTGAGCTTCTTATATATTTTTTATCTTCTTTAAGACTTACATAGATTACTGTTGTACACGAGAGCAAACATATTCATTCCAACAACTTCCAATGCATATTACACGATTAGGAACATAGTAAAGTAGTCCCACTACAGGCCTCAGGAGGCCCTTGGGGTAGTAGGAGGTTAAGGCTCCCACTTTTTCTGGACAATCGGCACTTGATGTCAGACGGGTTGTCAGCCCTGCGTGACGGCCGCCTTTACCCCCAGAACAAGCGTCTGGTACTCATTTCCGTTAGAGGCTGAGTCGACCCCAGGGCCATAGTGCCGCCAGAAGGTTTGGGTCAGTTTAAAAATCCTGACCCCATCGGGACTTGAACCGTCGACCTTCCGGCTTGTAGCTCAGTGCCTTAACCACTACGCTACGGCGTGCCCCCATATATATATATATATATATATATATATATATATATATATATAACTATATTTTTGACATTTGGCAATGAAGGCAAATATGATATGAAAAGAAAAATTAATGCTTGAGTTGGGATTTGAACCCGCATCTTTAAACTCTGTACGTTTAGCGCTCTAACCAACTGAGCTACTCAAGTATTCCAACACAAACATACATTTTTCTTATATATATATATATAGGGGGCCTACTTACTTACTCACTGGCACTATCGAACCCGTAGGTTCATGGCCGCGCGGACATAAGCTCTCCATATGTCCCTATCCTGAGCTAATGCTTTCCAATCATTCCCTGTATAATCTACTTCCCTCAAATCATAGTTAATGCTATTCTCCCACCTCATTCTTGGTCTACCAATTGGGCGTTTTCCCTCTGGCTTTCCTACAAGAAGCTTCCATGCAAGTCTTTCATTCCCCATACGTGCAACATGTCCTGCCCATCGCAGTCTACGAGACTTAACTGTTCTTATTATATCTGGCTTCCTATAAAGACCATGTAGTTCATTGTTAAGTAGTCTTCTCCATTCACCTGTTTGTTCATCTCTCTTTGTTCCAAAAATTTTCCTAAGTACTTTATTCTCAAATACTTGTAATCTCCTTTCCTCCCTTAAAGTGAAAGTCCATGTTTCGCACCCATATAATATAACTGGTAAAATAATAGTTCTATATATTTTCAGTTTAACGTTTTTTGAAAGGAGTTGGGACGTCAAGAGTCTCTGCAATGCATAATAGCACGCATTTCCAGAATTGAGCCTATGTTTAATTCATTTGTGCATCTCATTCCTATTTGCGATTATTGTTCCTAGGTATTTGAATTCAGCCACTTCCTCAAAATTTCCCTCATTTGTCATTAGCTGTCCATTTCCATTATATAATGAATTTCTACGTGTGACCATATATTTAGTTTTATTGATATTTACCTCCAGTCCTCCCCCTGACATCTAGTGGCTACCATTACAGGTAAGCAAATGTTTAAAGAGAATGTTTACTTTATAGCAGTAACGCTTGTATACTTAGATGTTATAACTATATTTTTGACATTTGGCAATGAAGGCAAATATGATATATATATATATATATATATATATATATATATATATATATAAGCGTAACTAAACTAACTTATAGCTTGGTTAAGAAACTAGTGTCTCCGCGTGGGATGTATAGAGTATATACATATATACAAACTCCAATTTAATCTGCAATAAAGTACCAGATATAATGAATTTTTCATAAGTAATGTCACGAGTGATTTTCAAATTATCGATAAATTCACGATTCACGAAGTGAGGAGTGAATTTATCTAGAGAATTTGGAAATCAAGAGTGGCATTTGTTAGGACTATTTAACGAATAAAATTAAGCTGTTTACTCGCAAATCATTGTTAACTATAGTTATTTTAAAATATTTATATATTTAATGTAAACGGCGATGTTTGAAAACAAATCAGAAATGTGAGGGTATGTTCATTCACTGCACCTTGATCATATTATTTATTGTCAAATAAGATCGCAATATTGTAAGAGTGCACCCAAGTGGAGAAATATTGAAACACATCAAACTATATATCATAATCAACATTACGGGTTATTCATTTATTTTTTAGTAAACAACTCAGTAAAATCCAGGAATCTTTTCATTATTTGCTATATTCAATGTATTTGTTGGAGAAAAATAATGCTTTGACCTATTCAGAACATTAAAAAGGAGGAGCTTTCTTTATCACAAAAGCAGGAGCTGAAAAGAGAAATCGATAAAGAGCGAGGTAAAACACGACTGTCATTGGTTGTAAAACAACATTCATTGAAACGTGATTGGTCATTGACTAGCATTTGTGGCATGAGTTAAATAGTCAACGAAAACTCTCAGCCAATATTTTTGAACAACCTCTAAGGGATAGTCGGTAGAATACGATAAAAATCATTGCATTATATCCATGATACATTGATGTAACCTCAATTTGAACTGATTAAATCTTAACAGAACTCGCCAATAATGGCTCCATACAAAGTGAAGCGTCACCTGTGTTTTTATCAGAATATATCTGCTCTCTTGTTCCTGCACTCTCTCTATATTCCTTTTATCTAGTATATTCTTTCATCTTTTGTTTCAGTGTTTTGGAGAGGGTTGGGGAGGGAATTGACGTGCTGACAAGAGGATTACATCCCCCTTCACGATCGTCATTTAGTTTCAACTTTTCAGATCTGTCTTCATGGTCCACTAATGAGGGGAAAGCACGTCAAAGTCTGTAGCATGACAACAGGTTTTGGTTACCATGCAACTACCGCCGTCATCAACTTCACAGCATCGCAGTTTATCCTATTTCGTCATCATACAACTTAGCTTGTGTTTTCGCAAGATAATTGTTTTTAAATGTAAAGAAACTGAAAACCAAATCGCACAATTTTTTTTTAATTTAACGGACTTTTTGACATAGGGGTCCAATTTCAATCCTAGCAATTGTTTAAATGCAATTTAAGCACATTCCACAATCTCCAAAGAATTCGCCTATTATTATTATTATTATTATTATTATTATTATTATTATTATTATTATTATTATTATTATTATTATTTCTTTAATTACATCCTCCATTTTATTTCTGCAGCCTCGAATTGTAAGTATAGAAATGGATGTTTTAAGAAGATCAGCTGGAAAATCTAGAATGAATAGAATACAAAATAAAGAAATAAGGGAAATTATGGGTGTACAAGAGGAGCCGCACATCATAGACATCATACAAAAGAAAAGATTGCAGTGGTATGGTCATGTCAAACGAATGCCAGAGCAAAGATTGCCAAAAATTGTCATGGAATGGATCCCAATGGAAAGGAGGAAGAGAGGAAGACCGAAGAAAATTTGGATAGAAGGGGTACAAGCAGCTATGAATATGAGAGGAATGGAGGAAGATCAATGGATGGATAGAGAGGAACGGCGTTTGGTTTCCGGAAGACGGCGGCAGCTGCCATGATACCGGATGATGATGATTATTATTATTATTATTAATGTTATTATTATTATTATTATTATTATTATTATTATTCAAACTTCACGGATTAGATCTTTGCCTGTTCCGATCTCACATCTGTTCAGCCCAGAGCTTTCTTGGTCTTCCTAACGATCTTCGTCCTCCAGAATTATACATCAGTGCCATCTTTGGTATATCCTCTGTCATTATTTGCAGATGTTCTATTCAATTGTTCCTGTGTTCTTCTATTTGTTGAAGAAGTGGTTGTACTTTTAGTTCCTCTCTAATATTCTCATTTCTAATAGCCTATGTTCTTCATTTGTATAACTATTCATAGCCCGTATGAATCTCATTTCCGCTGCCTGAATTTTACTTTTTTTTGTTTTCCTTCAGGACGCGGGCCTCACTTTATTAATATTATTATTACATTTATTATTATTATTATTATTATTATTTGATTACATTATTATTAATATTCCAAAGTTGAGTGAAACACAATCAAGGGACAAAAATTCGGAAACGAATAAGATTATCGCTTAATTTAAGTATATATATATATATATATATTATATATATATATATATATGTTACCGCCTATAGAATGACTAAAATGAGCAGATGAAATGAGTATGAAATACAAATTACACTGAGCAACAAAATATAAACTTTTTTATTTGATTCTGAGAGTAGTTTTTCTCCTCAATTCAAATATGATAACGGTTTTTCTCCATCACGCAAGATTTTCGAGAGACAGGAATTTATAATTTCAAACACTTTAATATTTTCTACATTTGTAACTACACAATATTCGAACATTGGGACTCATCTAGAAATTAAGAAATGACGATTTTCTGCTATATTTCGCCTGTGAACCATCCCTCTTGATGGTCCAATAATAATCGACCAGCATATTAGTATTCCATTTGTCTTGATATCTCTTTTCCACAGTTGAAACCTCCTGATGAAAGCGTTCCCCGTGCTCATCGCTCACTGCGCCAGGATGGACAAATTGACGAAAAAACGTTTATTAAAATAATAATTATTTAAATCCATTAATTGAAATTGAAATAAAACATAACTGTGGGCGATGGAGAAATTCCCAATACATATTTGAAAACACGATAAAAAACTGCATTAAGTACAACTATTGGTACTCATAAGACAAAAATCATGTTGACCAGTGTTATTTTAAACATTTCGTATGCATTTTATAGAATGACAAAACCGAAAAAAAAACCAAAATGGTACAAATCGAAGAAATCATCTAATAATAGGACCGCACAAAAAATATTCAAAGTGAGACTTCTAAATGATCCTAGTATAAAATGACTATACCAATTAAGAATAAATGAATTATTGTATTTGCATCAAGGTATAGGAGAAACGATTTAAGAAGAATGGGAGAGTCTTACGCATATATTAAAGTAAGCTGCTCATGGATCATTGGGTACAAAATACAAATGGAAAAGAAAAAAGGACTAAGGAATTGCGATGATGAAATAAAAATAATTATTGAATAAAAACGAACAGCACTCAAAAATTGATATCCACCCAGAAACAAGAAGGTGAAATAACATATAAATTGAAAAGGTAATATAGCAGTAAGGAAAACACATAGAGAGATTTTGAATGCTTTTGTAACGAGATTAGAGACAGGCATAACACTTTCAGACCCAGGAACCTATAACATTTTAAACAAATTAAATCCAGAGGTAAATGAATCTGCTATGATAAATGTAATTGATAAAAATATTTGGTTAAACTACAGTGTGATTATAAAGTCTCAGTACATTTTAAAGAAATCGCTTACATATCGTATTTCTGTTACAGCCATTCGAAAGATACAAATATGTTCACCATCAGTGGATAGAGATTGTTACTGCGCCTTTAAGAGGCCAATCGTACGAGGAAGTTAGAGATAGATTGCAAAGGAAACCATCACGGGAGATGTGTTGCAACTTTTCTTACAGCCACAGTTAAAGCAAGATGGTATCATTGATACAGTGGTGTTGCAACAAGATGGAGCACCACCACACTTTGCTTTGGCTATACGCGGGTGTCTCAATGACAGGTTTCCCAAAAGGTGGATTGGAAGGGCATCTCCTCGTATCTGGGCACCTCGTTCGCCAGACCTCACACCCCTGGAATTTTTTGCTTGGGGGTTCATCAAGCAACAGGTGTACAGAACCAAGTTTCCTAATCTGCAAGTGCTGAAAGAACGCATACGCCAAGCGAGTGAAATGATTACAGAGAATATGTTGGTGCATGTTTTCCGGGCGACGGTGCGTCGTTGGGAAACATGTTTTGAGATTGATCGAGGTCATGTTGAACACTAACTTTATAGTAGAAACTACCTTATAATTTTTGTTTTATTTGCGCTACGTTATCCACAAAATGTACTGGGACTTTATAATCACACTGTATTATATAAAATTATGGGCACAAAAGGAATCGCTTGAAAATTGCCCTACATCTGTTAAAAATTATGGAGAACTGTTCAAATGGAAGATCTAAATCACGTTCTATCAAACAGTAAGAACAACAAAACTCCAGGAGAAGATTTAATAAACAGATAATTACATACATACGCTAGCAAAGAATTTAAAACACGTTTGCTTAAATTTTACAACCATATTCTAAATGTGAAAATTATAGATAATTTAGTTTATTAAATACTGGATATAAAATATACGCAAGACTTTTACAACAAAAATTGAATAAATTATACAATGACATTTTGGTTGGAGAACAGAACGGCTTCCGAATAGGCAGATCTTGCGCAGATGGCTATTTTACACCCAAAATTACTCATTAAAAAGAACAGAGAATTTAATATAGAGAAACATCTTGCTTTTATTGAGTTCGAAAGAGCCTTTGATACAGTAAACAGAGTTAAATCAATAGAAATTTTAAAGAATGATAATTTTTCTAATCAATTAATTACAGCAATATTCAACATATACAAAGCAAATTACAATGCAGTACAAATCGAAGATGAAATCATTGATTGGAAACCATTAATCCAGAAATTCACCAAAGCTGCTGTTTATCTCCTACACTATTTCTAATTTATATAAATGCATTAATACAAGATTGGAAACAAAGACACCATGGCAATATTTGCATCGATAGACATTTAAATATGGATGTATTGCTATTTGCAGATGATGTGGTGCTTTTTGCAAATACGGAGGATGATTTACAATGAGCTACTCATTAACTTCAAATTTCGCAAAACGGTATGATATGAAAATCTCTAGGAGTAAAAGAAAAGTGATGGCGTTCAGAAGAAGATTACCTGTTCGTAACAAAACTTGTGTTATTAATAAAATAGTTGAACAAGTTTCTTCATTCAATTACCTTAGATATAATTTTATTTATGACAGCGAAACTGATATATCAATTAAAATTCAAAATAATATTAAATCCATAGGAACCATCAATAGAGTTTTTAAACTATCCTTAATACAAAGGCATAAAATAATAAGAGCTTATAAAACCTTAGCGAAACCAACGTTTATCTACGGAAGCGAAGCTTCCAATATACGCAAAAGAGATATAAGCAGAATAACAGCTGGCGAAATGAAATTCATTAGAAGAACAGCTGGATACACAAAGTTAGATAAAAACGTAGATATCCTTCAAGAACTTCAAATCACTTCAGTTATGGACAATGTAACTACTTTCATCAATTAAACACCAACTCAATTGATTAATGTAACTACATGTATCTATCCTCAAACCATAACTTAAACACAAGATCACAACATAGTCTCTTACTTAATATACCGCAACATAGGACATCACATCACTCCATGTCATATACCATCTCCACTTCTCGCAACTGGAATTCCCTACCACAAGAAATAAGGGGCTGCCGGACATTGGCATCTTTTAAAAGAAATCTAAATTTATATTTGCTCTAAACTCGACTTCATTATTATCCAGTGTAAGATATATATATTAATTGGTGTTTCTGGTATAATTTATCATATTTATATTATTATTATTATTATTATTATCGTATCATTATTGTTACTACCCTATAAAATGTTGTTTGTACATGAAATTTACATTTCTACATTTATTGTATCTTTAACTGTTTATAATTAGTATAGTGTATATCTATACTTGTCGAATATTTATTTGTATTTGTGCTGGTTGAGTGGAAGAGAGGGCCTTATGGCCTTAACTCTGCCAGAATAAATAAAGTATTATTATTATTATACTGAAATAATTGGCTACCACATCTTCAGCGTATAGATCGATCTCGCATCCCTTGTCAGATTTTGAATTATCATCCCCGAGGAAGGAGATATTTGAAAAGACCGCTCAAAAGTGGACAAGAGACTGTAATGGGCTACCGGGCCTAATACATGGAAGGAAGAAGAAGAAGAATATGATGATGATGACAAAACCGAAACAGACGAAGCATTATTTTTTTTAATTACATACTTATTATAATTTTAAAATATTATTAAAATATAGACTAAACAAAGGACAATTCGGATGTGGTCTAACATCAGCTAACACTAAAAAAAACATGGAATAAAATAAAAAGAAATTAGCAAAGCTTTCTACATGAATATTTGTAGATACATACAATATGCTCAATATAGTTGTTTTATAGGTAGTATTTTTCATTTTGTGGAAATTAAGATGTCAGTTAATTTGAATTAATTGTGATAGTGATTTACTTTCATATATAATAATATTAATTAGTTTAATTTACTTATTGTCGGATGTGGAAAGGTAAAGCATGTACGGAAAAGAAGAGAGTATTGGGGTATTGGGGGTGGAAGATGCTTGAGTTGGTAGTGCCTTTATTGGCTGTGAAGTGTCTACCCGATATGTGGTGAGGAGGAAAATGCCCTCTTCCAAAGCTCCTGACGCAACATTAAAAGAACGGTCAGATGATCACGTTTCCATTCAAAGGTGAAGAGAACAAGGAAAACGTGGTTGCTACAGCACAAACAATAGGCGACACAGTAGACTATTATCAGAATGTTAGGAAAAAAAAAGGAGGAGGAAATATTACATGAAATGCAAAGTGTCAACTACTTGTTTGTAGACATTTCCTTATTCCTCTATCGCATCAATATCATTTAACTTTCTGATGAAGAGTTTAATGTGATTTGGAAATCACTTGTGACATTACTTATGACTATTTAACTCATGCCCCAAATGGTAGTCAATAACCAATCACGTTTCAATGAATTTTGTTTTACAATCAATAACAGTCGTGCTTCACCTCGCTCTTTATCGATTTCTCTTTATCAGCTCCTGCTTTTGTGATAAGGAAAGTTCCTCCTTTTAAATATTCTGAACAGCTCAGTGTATTTTTTTCTCCAACCAATACATTGAATATAGCAAATAATGAACATATTCCTGAATTTTACTGAGTTGTTTACTAAAGAAAAAAATAATTAATAACCTATATTGTTGATTATAACACATAGTTTGATTTGTTTCATTATTTCTCCACTAGGGTGCATTCTTACAATATTGCGATCCTATTTGGCAATAAATAATATGATCAAGTTGCAGTAAGTATGCATAACCTCACATTGCTGATTTATTTTCAAACATCATCGTTTAGATAATTATATATATATATATATATATTTTAAAATACAGATAACTTTATTTAAATAATGATTTTTGAGTGAACAGCTTAATTTTATTCGTTAAATAGTCCAAACAAATGCCATTCTTGATTTCCAAATCCTCGTTAATTTGCGACTCGTGAATTTATCGATAATTTGGAAATCATTCGTGGCATTACTTATGATAAATTGGAAAACCTTCGAACGCAACTAGGAGGTTCCACTGTAGTTATTACCGATATGATTAGAACCTCCCCCCCCGAGTAGTATAACAAACGGGGACGTATTGCACATCAATTTCAGTGTAAGTCTACGTATTATTTTTCTAGCACATCGCACTTTGGGAAGAAAAAGGCCACAAGTGTTATAACATCGTTAATTGAGATAAGAATATTGTCAGTTAGATTTCTTTATGACCAACCGTCATGTGCAAGAAATTGGAAATAGGATAAAATCGTGTCTATATCAAATAGTGTATGTACTATACCTTTTTTACACGCTTTATGTTAGCTTGACCCGTATCTGTCCATCTATCTATGTAACGGAATCTTACAACACGATTTTTACCTACTTAAAAACATTGGATCGACTTGAAACTTTGTATAGTCTACTTGTTAAGGACCAACGCCAATACAATAATTTCATAATTTGTTTTCTAAACTCCTGGCCAGAATCATCAGAAAATCAAAAAAATAAAAACCGGTATAATAGGTTGCGGACTTATCGACTTTTTAGTCAATCGTTGTAAGAGCTCAGTTGGTAGAGCGGTGGACTGTAGTGATATATAATTTCATAATCCATAGGTTGCTGATTTTAATCCGGCCCGGAGAATTTTTTAGAAAAGTATTAAGCAATTACATTCCGGTTTATGACAAACTAAAAATTAAAAAAAATAAATAATAGTTTCAAAAAACTAAAACAACACGCTCTATTAGAAAACGAAACTAAAAAATAAAAAATAAATAATAGTTTAAAAAACTAAAAGAACACGATCTATTAGAAAACCGAACTAAAAAATTAAAAGTAAGTTTAATTTCCAACACGCTTGGGATAAAATTAAAGTGGCCAACAAGAAAAAAATCATCTCCAACACATCTAGAATAAAACTAGAGTTAT
This sequence comes from Diploptera punctata, assembly GCA_030220185.1. NCBI lineage: Eukaryota > Metazoa > Arthropoda > Insecta > Blattodea > Blaberidae > Diploptera > Diploptera punctata. Next base: position 887,554 of record JASPKZ010010275.1, read on the forward strand.
CTACAAAGAAAATAATTTTACCATCAAAAGCGTGGGGTGTTTTTATTCTTAGAGACTTTACTTTACCAATATATGTTTATTATCAAATATATTAATTTATATAGAGCATCCCACGCTTTTGATGGTAATTTGTTTTTACAGATAACTCTAGTTTTATTCTAGATGTGTTGGAGATGATTTTTTTTGCCACTTTAATTTTATTCCAAGCGTGTTGGAAATTAAAATTATTTTTCATTTTTTAGTTCGGATTTCTAATAAAGCGCGTTGTTTTAGTTTTTTAAACTATTATTTATTAAACCTTTAATTGTTAATAACTCAGAACTAAACTTTTTACACTTGTGGCAGTCTTCTTCCCAAGGTGCGACAGTTTTTTACTTATAATCTGTTTGACGATACTGAGATTAAAATAAGGTCACAAAAGAGGAAATGCATTTAGCTGAAATAAGGCAATCTCTTTGTAACCTAGCACTGAATTTAGTAGAAGGATTAAAAGACAATTGAAATGCGAGTAGAAATGAAATTAAAAGACATGAGACATGAGGATGAATAAAATAGAATGGCGAGAAATTCGATCGTGGAAGAGTTTAATACCAGTTAATGCCACTAGGGGGAAGAGAGACAAATCCCTCTCCAGGCTCTGACTCATACTAATTCTCAGTTAAGTCTAATCACTCTCTCTGAATCAATTAATTAAAAAAACAATAAATGCATTCATATACTGAATAGAAATAGTAATAGTATAAAAAATCGGATATAAAAACTTTACCTTTCTCTTTATTGATTCATTTATGGGCAGTAACAACAATTATTGTTAATTATGATCGTTTATTGAAGGATGTGGTAGATCCATAGAAATACTACAATGTTAAAATGTTTTGTTATATGATTCTTTATATTTCATTATTTATTTCATACTAGTGGACCCGGCAGACGTTGTCTTGCTCGAACGTTCAATTCTCGTGTCATGGCTGGAAGATAACAAATAATAGTTTTAAAAAACTAAAAGAACACGCTTTATTAGAAAACTAAAAAATGAAAAATAATTTTAATTTACAATAATAATAATAATAATAATAATAATAATAATAATAATAATAATAATAATTACCTGGCAGAGTTAAGGCCTTAAGGCCTTGTCTACCACTCAACCAGGTTTAAAAAAAATACAAACAAAAAAAATAGTCTTAAATCTAAATTACAATATATATATATATATATATATATATATATATATATATATATAAACGATTACAAGTTATGAATACAATACAATTAATATTTATAATGTATTTTGATTTACTCTAAATTTAACGAATTAAATATATAATATGTACAATATATATAAAAAAACGAGGAAAAGATTAATGACATAGTATAAAATTATATAAATAGAGAAAAATTAATTATTAGACAACAGGTAACTGTATAAGCGTGACTTAAAGGTTCCAAGTGTGCGGCAACCCCTGATATCTTGAGGAAGGAGATTCCAGGAGCGGGCAGAGGCTACTGTGAAGGAAGTAGAATAGGAGGAAGTGCTATGAAGAGGAATTGTTAGCAGACTGCTATCTTGTGATCTAGTGTCAATATTGTGGTAAGAGGATAACTTCTCAAATCTGGACGCCAGGTAAGTAGGGATGTAGGAATTCAGAAGCTTCAAAAGTAGTGAAAGGGAGTGCAATTTACGTCTGTCAGTAAGACGGAGCCAAGAGAGGTTATTAAAGTGTTCGGAAATATGGTCATAACGGCGGATATTGAAAATGAATCGAACGCAAGCATTATGAACACGCTACAGTCTCTGCGACAAGTGATAGTTTAGATCATTATATATAATGTCACAATAATCGAAGTGTGGTAACACAAGATTCTGCACAAGGATTTGTTTTAACGAAACTGGGAGAAAATTCTTTAAACGTCTAAGATAATATAAGATGGAGAAAGTCTTTTTACATATGTGCTTCACTTGTGTTTGCCAGGTTAAATTTGCGTCTAGATGTAGTCCAAGATCTATTACTGAAGAAGAATAAGGGATAATAATATTATTTATAGTAATGTTTGGAGGTGTAGATATGTCAAAGGTTGTAAGCAGTCTTTGTTGTCCCATTAGAATTACTTGTGACTTGTTAGGATTTAGATTTAGACCGATACTTGAAGACCAGTTAAAGATGGATATGAGATCGTCATTCATTTTTGTCGAGCTGTTATAGAGAGAATGAGGAGGTGAATGTAGGTAAATTTGGAGATCATCAGCGTAGAGGTGATAACGGCAGTGCTTTAGTACAGCTGGCAAGTCATTTATGTAGATACGCTTGGGATAAAATAAAGTGGTCAACAAAAAAATCATCTCCAACACATATAGAATAAAATTAGAGTTATCAACAAAAAGAAAATAACTTTACCATCAAAAGCGTGGGGTGCTCTATATCAATTAATATATTTGATAATAAACAGATATTGGTAAAAGTAAGCTCTCTAAGAAGAAAATGTAAAAATAATAAAAATCACCCCACGCTTTTGATGGTAAAATTATTTTCTTTTTGTTGATAACTCTAATTTTATTCTATATGTGTTGGAGATGATTTTTTTGTTGACCACTTTATTTTATCCCAAGCGTATTGTAAATTAAAATTATTTTTCATTTTTTAGTTTTCTAATAAAGCGTGTTCTTTTAGTTTTTTAAAACTATTATTTATTTTTTATTTTTTAGTTTTAATATTTTACAGAATAAGATAAAAATGTAAATATCTTTAAATTCGATACTATTGTAGTATGAGCTAAAAGTAATGCTCTTCTATAAAAAAACCCTCCCAGCCGGATTTGAACTAGCGACAGATGGATTACTGAAATTATATACCACTGCTCTACCAACTGAGCTCTGACTAAAAACTCGACAAGTCCGCAACCTATTATACCAGTTTTCATTTTTTTGATTTTCGGATGATTCTAGCCAGGATTTTAGAAACAAAATATGAAATTATTGTATTGTCACGGGTCCTCTACACGTATACAAAGTTTCAAGTCGATCCAATGTTTCTAAGTGGGTGAAAATCGCGTTGAAAGATTCCGTTACATTGATACAAAAACACTTTTTTTGATTTTCTGATGATTATGGCCAGGATTTTAGAAAATAAATATGAAATTATTGTATTGTCACGGGTCCTCTACAAGTATTCAAAGTTTCAAGTCGATCCCATTATTTTAAGTGGGTGAAAATCGCGTTGAAAGATTCCGTTACATAGATAGATAGCTAATATAAAGCGTGTAAAAAATGTTACATTTTTACCATAAAATTCACTAATTAATAGGTTCGCAAGAAAACTCGTCACTGACATCAGTGATGGCTCAAGAAGCGAGCATTATGACGTCACATTGTTTTCGCGCAGAATATGACGGTAATGCAGATGACTATACATCATACATTAAAAAAACCCTTATTAACACACTACACGCATATCAAAACTGACATCTGATGAGAGAAGCTAGAGTTATCTACAAAAAAAAATAATTTTACCATCAAAAGCGTGGTGTGATTTTTATGGTTTTTACCTTTTTCTTCTTAGATACTTTACTTTTACCAATATCTGTTAATTATAAAAAATTAGGACACCCCACGCTTTTGATGGTAAAATTATTTTTTTTGTAGATAACTATAGTTTTATTCTAGATCTGTTGGAGATGATTTTTTGTTGACCACTTTAATTTTATCCCAAGCGTGTTGGAAATTAAAATTATTTTTAATTTTTTAGTTCGGTTTTCTAATAAAGCGTGTTGTTTTAGTTTTTTAAACTATTATTTATTTTTTATTTTTTAGTTTTAATATTTTACAGAATAAGATAAAAATGTAAATATCTTTAAATTCGATACTATTGTAGTATGAGCTAAAAGTAATACTCTACTAAAAAACCCTCCGAGCCGGATTTTAACCAGCGACCTATGGATTACTGAAATTATATACCACTACAGTCCACCGTTCTACCAACTGATCTCTTACAACGATTGAGTAAGAAGTTGATATGTCCGCAACCTATTATACCGTTTTTTATTATTTTGATTTTCTGCTGATTCTGGCCAGGATTTTAGAAACACTTATGAAATTATTGTATTATCATTGGTCCTTTACAATTATACAAAGTTTCAAGTCGATCCAATGATTTTTAAGTAGGTGAAAATCGTGTTGAAAGATTCCGTTACATAATTACACAGACACCTTTTTTGATTTTCTGATGATTCTGGCCATGATTTTGGAAAGAAAACTTATGAAATTATTGTATTGTCATTGGTCCTTTACAAGTAAACAAAGTTTCAAGTCGATCCAATGATTTTAAGTGGGTGAAAATCGTGTTGAAAGATTCCGTTACATAATTACACAGACACTTTTTTTGATTTTCTGATGATTCTGGCAAGGATTTTAGAAAACAATTATGAAATTATTATATTGTCATTGGTCCTTTACAAGTATACAAAGTTTCAAGTAGATCCAATGATTTTAAGTGGGTGAAAATCGCGATGAAAGATTCCGTTACATACATAGATACAGGTCAAGCTATTATAAAGCGTGTAATATATAGCGAAGAGACCGCACATCCAACATACCGAACTTCATAAAAAATAATCTTCTTCTTCTTCTTCGTCATCACGGTTTAGGCTTATTTACTAGCCTGTTCCGTCTCCAAATTGCTGCTCGTTCCATCTTTTCTTTGGTCTTTCCAAACTTCTTCTTCCTCGTGGTGAATAGCTGTATGCTGCTTTTGGTATTCTATTCTCAGTCATCCTTACCACGTGTCCTTTTCAGTTTGTTCTGTATTTCACTATTGTTGTGTTCAATTCGTCTACTTTTAGTTGTTGTCTTATTTCTGTGTTGTGTTTTTGTCTGTTCTTTGATATCCTGCTATTGATCTGAGGAATTTCATTTCAGCAGCTTGTATCCTGGCAGATTGTTGTGTTGTCACTGTCTTAGTTTCGGATCCATAAGTAGTAATAGCGCTGCTATTGTCTTGTATAATTTCATTATAGAGTCTTCCCTGGCTTTATTTTTCAAAGTTTTTTTATTGTTCCTGTTATATAATGAAACTTATTTAGTTTGTTATTTATATCTGTTTCCGCTGTGTATGATATTTCGCAACCTAGGAAGTTATATCTTACCACTTGTTCTATTGGTTTATTTTCTAATATTATCTTTGTCCGAACTGGATGAGCGCCCTTGAAGGCCATTAAAAAATTAATTAATAAATAAAAAAGTTTGCAAGTGTAGTGTTTTTAAGTACGGTATCTTTAACTGTGGACTCGAGGTAGCGTACTGCCTTGTTACGCAACGGGCCCGGATTCGATCCTCGGTCGGGACAAGTTTCCTGGTTAGGTTTTTCCTCATTTGTATGACAAATGTCAGAAAACGTTAAGGATCAAATGGCACCCAAACATCATCAGGCCATCATTATCACATTATCCTCATTAGAATTAAGTTTAGGATTAAGGTCTCCCCTGGCATATCATTACCATAATCATCACCCATTATATCGTTGGGTCATGGTAACCCTGCCTTCCAGGCTCCCCAAATTCAGAAGTGGTTACAATACGCCAACGTCAAGAGAGAATAAAAACAATTGAAAATCGAGATTTGTTTTAGCAAACTACATTGAAAAATTGATTAACCCATAAAATATTTTCGAAACTGATAAAAAGGGGATTATGGGGTTTTGTAAGGTAGTGCAGAGAAAATGCCGTGACTGCAGCTTTGTTTACAGAAGATCGTATAACTGACTTTCATCTTAACAACCGATCCATAAAAGCCGCAACTTCGCTACAATAAAAAAGAAGGAACCTGACATTCCCCTATCCTAGTTGCAATGTTTGCGTTAGAATATTGACCTAACCCCGTTATATCTCTATCTCCAAAGAGCCTAGAGCTACCCCTGGCATGCAGGCAACCCGAAAGACGCCAGACCGGCGCGACATATTAGGGACGCCAGACAGAATTTGAGGCGCCAGTAACACACAAAAAATACTACTTCATCTCTTTGTCCAAAAATGTGAGAGGAGAGACCTGCAAGTGGGTCTGGAATTATATTGTTGATGGGCTCCCAGGAATTCAAGGGGATGTTCCCAGAAACAGCAAGCAGTTGAATTTTATGTTTTCATTCCAAACTCAAATATGGTGCAGTTTTGCTTACATAAAAACGCGAATGAATTTTGTTTTTGGTGTCGCTAGTGTTCATGTAGCGATAGAGATACGCAGTGGGGGCTACTTTATCTCTCGAAGTTGTTTGTTTGAATTTCCCGATAGAAATATGATTTTTTGCGCGTTTTGTCGTACTTACCAGCAATGGCGATCATTATTAAAAGTTCAACTTCCTACAGTTCAGGGTTGCCAACCTAAATAACTATACTGTAATATTACATTTACGCCCACGTGCGGGAAGTAAAACCACTGCCCTCTATGTGTACTACGTACAATGTATATACAGAAAATATCCAAAAGGTAGTGTTAATATACATTATACGAAATAAATCACTGCATTTTAAATGAACTGAACTTTATTTGAAACAATATAAAACAATAAATACGTACTTGCGGCCATGTTATCAATAATAATTATTGAGAACAATTATTGTTCTCACGGCCTCCTGTTGTTTCAACTAATAAACATTATTAACGTTAGTCAATTGTTTATAATGAACGCAAATATTTCCAACAAATATATTATTTTACTATTATTTACTATTTTGAAAACACCTTCGCGCAAAAAATAATGTAAACGCACGTATGTGAAGTGTTTTACAGAATCTCGGAAATTAAAAACCTCGCTATCGCTCGGTTTTTAAACATTTTTCCTGCATTCTGTGAAAACCACTTCCCAACCTCGCATCATTATATACTACTAGATGGCCCGGCAAACTTCGTATCGCCTTTAACTAATTTTACGTTAATTTTTCCGTTTGGTTTTGTTGATTGAGATGCATTTATGTTGTCTGCATTCTCAGTATCATCCATAAGTGTATCATAAGGATTATATACATTTATTGATGGAATATTTTGAGGAGACTTGCTGATTTCATTATACTTTAGTTTTTTTTCTACGAACTTGTTGGCAGTTTGGATTCTCATTATCATCAAGAAGTCTCTGTATAGTAATATCGTCTTGTGATATATTATAGTCATCTTGTTTTTCATTTAATTGAGGCATGGAGATTGTTTCTGTAATATTAGGCGTATTATTATAACTAGCAGACTTACTTACAGTTCTGTTATTCCGTTCCTTAGGACCTTCATATGTTTTTAAATTGACATTCTTCTTAAATGTAATATTTATGTCACATAGGCCTATACCAATTTGCGTAAATTCACTTCATATCTTATCATTCATGATCTCTAGAACTGATTCACAGTATTGTTCAATGTCCCTTCCCGGTCCAATTAAAATTAAATTAAGTTGCTGTCTTTCACCCAGATTACTTAAAACTAATACTTACACACGAAATTAATATTATTATCAATATATTGAAAATAAAATAAACACTGAACACACTTAAATTATTAAATAATCAATATTTGTAATTCAATTGAAATTCGCGGTTGCAACAAAAAGCACAGCCACCTGGATCTCCCTTTGTTAAATAATAAACCAATTACCTTACACCGTCATATGTTATAATCGTATGGAACTCACAGATAATTATAACTCTTTGTTAAATAATAAACAAATAATTTGCAATAAAAAATAATGCGATTATAAATTTAGTTATAAACAACCGTAGGTCTCAAGTTGGATCAAACAGCACACAGTGTGCAAAATTTTATTAAAATCGGTTCAGTAGTTTAGGATTCCATCACGGACAAACAACGTGACACGTAATTTTTATATATTAAGATATTGAGAGTGCAACAATTTCAAACTGACAAGGAACAGTGAGAGAGAATATATCATTATCTTCCTTACAGGGATTAGTCAATCTTGTGTGTACCGTCTTAGTAGTTAAATATCACAGAAAAATATATTCAAATAATCGTTAGAAAAAAATGTGTAAATCATTGTAAATGGTGGGACATGGCTTATAAAATGAAACCCTAAGAATAAAATTTAACAGGAGTTTATGGAGGAATTAAAAAAGTCGCGTCGCATGTTGTAAAGAAAAGAACAAATATTTTTATTATTTTTATAGACGGCTATGATACTTCACATCTTTACATATTTTAAAATTTTGTTACTATATTGTTAATGTTCTGTATTTTTATTATATACACTTGTGCAAAAGTTTCGATTTTTTAAGCCATTTTTCGCAACAATCGTGCATTTTTTCGGATTTTCGAGTACTTTCCTCATTAGAGGATTGCTACAAGGGCAATGTGATACAAACAATTAATTTTCGAAATTGATGAAATACATTTTGTGAATACATTAAAATATTACAAATTGTAATTGAAGTATACATACTATAAAGTAGGAATGTTGTAAAGATGGTTTCTTAAAATTGAAATTGACCCTCTAATGGCAGTGATGGCAATTTTAGAAAAATACACTCTGTCCAAATCTAAAAAGATCCAAAATTTAGCTAAGAACTCTGGTATAGTACCTCTTGCCCGATCATCAATCCTGTGACAGTTATACTATCTAATTGGTATTTATCTTTGTAATAGTAAATTGTTGGCACATATATGGCTTTCGTTTCACAGTCAACTTCCTCAGGTTGGCCACTATGAGTCTCAAAATGAATTGTGGGATCTAATATCGTACCAATTTTAGAAGATGGTCTAAATGCAATAACATCTATTCGTCTGTTACTTCCATTAGTGGCCACACCATGAACTTCCTCATAAACTGTGTATCCATAATCTCGCAAGGCTTCTGCCATCATGTTTCGAATAGTGTGGTGCCGAATGTTTCTCAGTGATTCTCCAAACGGACAAGCCCCAAGGACGTGTGAAAGGGTTTCGTGCTCTCTGCGACAACGGCACAGTCAATTTGGGCATTAATTGCTGATAACTGTATCCGAGAAATAAAATTGAAAGCTAATAATTTGATCTGTATATAGATTATAGCCGTATTGAGACGTCAGAAATTAGATTTTTTCGACTATTTAACTCATGCCCCAAATGAGACTCAATGGCCAATCACGTTTCAATGATTTCTGTTTTACAACCAATCAGAGTCGTGTTTCACCAAATATTTATCAGTGTTATAATTACCATATTAAATAAGGCTCATCCTTTTTAATATTCTGAACAGGTCTGACCATTATTTTGCAGTGACTGAGCCTGTGAGAAATACGGCTACCAGATTGTATATATACTGCACGAATGTCAACACATTCCGCATGCGGGAGTTAATATAAAAACATTTGTAGCAATTGATTATACAACCAAAAAAAGAAACCACTGTTTGCACTTTCTTCAATGTATTTTTTTCCCAGGTAACAATCCAGAAAAATATAATTGTCATATTTACATCATACGACATCTGAAATGAATTAATATACAGTTTGATGTGTTTCATTTTTTCTCCACTAGAGAGCATTCTTACAATATTGCGTTCCTTTGTCAATAAATAGTATGATCTGGTTGCAGTGATAAACAAAAGAAGCAGATGAAGCATACCTATCGCTTCTCATTTGTTTTCAAACATAGCCGTTTACATTAAATATATAAATATTTTAAAATAACTATAGTTACATAATGATTTGTGAGTAAACAGCTTAATTTTATTCGTTAAATAGTCCTAACAAATGCCACTCTTGATTTCCAAATTCTCTAGATAAATTCACTCCTCACTTCGTGAGTCGTGAATTTATCGGTAATTTGGAAATCACTCGTGACATTACTTATGATAATTATTGGGATATACGAAATAAAATAAAATAAGAAAACAAGAAATAAGAAATAAATAATATTTGAAATAAATAAAAAATAGATGAATATAGACATAAATGGAAGGAAAATTTGGAAAGAATGGACGACAGCAGAATACCAAAATTAATTCTGACATTTAAAACAATATTTTAAAAATACATTACGAAACTCCGTTGAGGTCAATGTGTTAAAGTTTTAGGAATTGTAAAACAGTACCTGATATCTCAGTCGTCCTCAATAATTCGCAGTGTTGATTTATAGAAGTTATCAAGGAAACTACAAATAAACACCTGCAATATAAACCCTCTGTACAAAATAATTACCAACAACAGTCAGTACCAAATCGAAAGCAGAAGATGATACATAAGTTATCGAAAAGCCTCCAATAAAACAACACTGCAAATTATTAAGAATGACTGAGATATGAGACACTGTTTTACAATTCTTAAAACTTTAATGTAAAACAAGAGGACGACCATATCCTGGACGACCAAGACAGAGATAGAATCGATGTTTTTTTTAAAGACGTAGAAATACTTTATTCTTCCTTTCACGGTATAGCCCCCAATAACGTTTAGAGTATTCATTAGAGTGAATATGGCTGATCAGTAAACTGCTTAAACAATACTTGAAGTTAGTCATGTGATCTTAGAGACATAATGAGGAGTGGAAGGTGTGCATCCCCCCACCATCTCAAGGCTGTTGACTAATCTGGGATGAGGGGAAAACTCTTTCCGAAAAATTAAGTCCGACACCGCATTACCACCAGCAATGAGAAATCAATATTAAATCTAGCGAGATGAAACATCTTGCTTTTAGAAACAACATGTAGAGAATATACAAAGCGCATTAGCTCACAGCAAATACAAGAGACACATTTCAGAATTAAATTAGCATCGATCTCATGATGAAACTGTAATTTTCCTTACGTCTCGCTCAACAATAAAATGTCTCCCGTTCATCAGACGGGATATCATATAACAATGAGCAAAGCCACTTCAATCAGTGCACATCATGTCTTTTAGGGCAAGAAAGAACGTCGAATTTCACAGTAGCAATCACAATTTTTGGTAAATCGTGATATATTATTTGAAATTAAAGCGAATATAAGCATATAAAAAATACATATCTCGCGAGAAACCTTACGTCACACAGGAGTTAGCTCAGACGATAGCGTTTGACTTTTTTTTAAATTCAGGTCCCAAAAAAGCTGACTAGGGTCTACTAACATTATTATTATTATATTCTTCTTCTTCTTCTTCACTTCACGGGCTAGGCAAAATGCCTGTTCCGCCTCACAGTTGTTCTGTCCATCTTTTCACTGGCCTTCCTACATTCCTTGAACCTCTTGTAGTTAAATGCTGCTCTTGGTAATCTTGTAACGTTCATTCTTCCTACATGTCTAAACCATTTTTCTCTATATGCTTTGATTTTATCATTTAAAGGATATATATTTAACTCTGTTCTTATATCTTCATTCTTTAACCGATCCATTCTTATGCAGCCTTTTGTTCTCCGAAGGAAGTTATTTTCTACAATTTGTATTCTACTTTGTAGTTTTTTGGTCATTACCCAGGTTTCACTCCCATAAAGGGATGCAGGAACTGCCAATGTTTGATAAAACTTCAATCTAGTATCTCTTCTTATTTTGTTTTTTAATGTTTTATGTATAGTTCCACATATCATTTGAAATCTTGACAGTTTCACATTTACGTCTCTTTCAATTTTTGTGTTGATAGTAAAATTACAAGCCAAATAATTAAAATTTGTTACTTGTTCCAGAGGTTTGTCGTCAATTATGATTTTTGATCTTATATGTTCACTTCCCCAAAATGCCATTTTTTTTTCCTTTGGTATCTTAAAATTATATTCTTGGCATAACTGATTTAATTGATGTAAAGAGTACAACAAATCATTTGCATTTTCTTGAATAATAAAAAACATCGTCAGCATACAGTAAAACATTTAACATTTTATAATGGTCCATTCTTATACCTACATTAACATTACTTTTCCAATTTTGGATGATGTCATTAATATATAAATTAAAAAACGGTAGGTGATAAACTACACCCTTGTCTTACACCCCTATTTATTAAAATTGGTTCAATCTTTGATGTGCCTATATTTATTATACTTTGAGACTTTTTCATATAAACTTTGTATCACATAAATTAATTGTGTGGGGTAGCCATGTATTTCCATAATTTTCCATAACTTATCTCTATCAACACGATCGAATGCCTTCTCAAAATCAATAAAAGCAACAAGCGTCTGTAGGTTATATTCTCTCCTTTTTTCAAATATTTGCTGTAATATGAATAAATTATCTGTTGTTGATCACTCTGTTCTAAAGCCGTTTTGTTCTTCTTCTAGTATTGTTTATTACGAGTATATTGCTATGGAAGTTCTTATCAGCTGAACTAACAATATTACACTAGTTAGGTGTATTTTGACTTTTGTAAATAACATAGTCAATTTAAAATCATTCCTTAAGTTTTTCCAATGATCGTACTTATGAAAAAATTATTTAAAACTTTTTATTGCTCATTCTTTTGGTGTTCTTAGAGAACCCTCGATCCATCAAATTCTTGTTTTAATTCTGACCACAAAACTATGCTCCTAAGCCCTATATACAGCATGTTCACAATATGTGTTTCAGATTCATACTCAATGTCCGAAAATACGATCGCATTTCTCCATTTTTCCACGAATTGTCATGGCTACATCTAAAAGAGAGAAGAAAATTACACTGTCTAATTGTCTTATTTAAGATCATACATACCTCGACTCCCAATTATTTATCATCTCGTTTCCAGTATCTATACTCAAACCATAATTTAAACACAAGATCACAACATAGTCTCATGCTTAATATACCGCAACATAGGACATCACATCACTCCATGTCATATACACTCTTCACTTCTCGCAACTGGAATTCCCTACCACAAGAAATAAGGGGCTGCCAGACATTGGCATCTTTTAAAAGAAATCTAAATTTATATTTGCTCTGACCTCGACTTCATCATTATCCAATGAAAGGTGCATACGTTAATTGGTGTTTCTCGTATAATTTATCATATTTATATTATTATCGTATTATTATTGTTATTATCGAATAAAATGTTGTTTGTACACGAAATTTACATTGCAGCATTTAATATATTTTTAACTCTTTATAATTGGTATAGTGTATATCTATATTTGTCAAATATTTATTTGTATTTGTTCTGGTTGAGTGGAAGAGAAGGCCTTATGGCTTTAACTCTGCCAGAATAAATAAAACATTATTATTATTATTATTATTATTATTATTATTATTATTATTATTATTATTATTATATGTATATATAATAAATGTATTTGTAAAATTATCTCCATTTTAAAGTATAACAATAAGAACATTAAATAATATAGAGATATTACTTTTTTTAATTTGTATAATAGGCGTAGAGCAAGATGGAAAGGAATGTATGTGAAAGGGCAATTCTGATTGAAAGGAAAATCAGGAACCGGGATTTACAGACTGACTACATAGATGATTTCTTAAGATAGAGATACAATCCTTCAATGTGATTGTAACAATTTGTGAGATCTTTGCCATCTCCTGTTTGTTTCAGGAATGTTCTGCTTTATAAGTATAGTGCCTCTAGGGCCTATAAATAAACCTTGAATGGAGATAGTGTCCAGATAGCATTTACCATAAGTAATGTCACGAGTGATTTCCAATTTATCTAGATTGTTTGGAAATCAAGAGTGGCATTTGTTAGGACTATTTTACGAATAAAACTAAGCTGGTTACTCACAAATCATTATTTAAATATAGTTATTTTTAAATATTTATATATTTAATGCAAACGGCGATGTTTGAAAACAAATGAGAAACGATTGTTACGTTTCATTTGTTCAACACTGCAACCAGATCATATTATTTGTTGCCAATGGATCGCAATATTGTAAGAATGCACCCTAGTGGAGAAATTTATAAACAATATTATAAGTATTAATTAATTTCTGATATTCTATGATGTAAATATGTCAATTATATTTTTCTACAACGTTATTTCCTAGGAAATAAATTGTTTAAGAAAGTGCAAACAGTGTTGTCATTTTTTGTGGTATAATAAATTGCTACAAATGTTTTTATATTATCTCCCGCAAGCACTATGTGTTTACATTCGTGCACTATATATACAATCTGGTAGCCACACGGAGTCGTTGCAAAATAATGCTATGACCTATTCAGAACGTTTAAAAAGGAGGAGCTTGAATTTAAAGTGATAATATTAAACTGATAAAATCGAGGTGAAGAACGACTGTGCTTGATTGTAAATAAAAAAAAATCATTAAAATGTGATTGGTCATTGACTCCCATTTGGGGCATGAGTTAAATAATCATTAATAATAACTGCAATAATATTTACAATAATTATAATAAAAGACAATCAGATTATACAATAATTTAAGAGGAGGACGCTATTTTACTTGAAGATTTTTATATATATACAGTTGACAAATGATGATGAACATATAATAAGTGTTATGAATACATAGTCTCTTATATAGATATTTAATCGTTTTATTGATTATTTTAATTATTCAAGCAAAGTCTATTGGAATAGAGATCAGATAGTATATAGTTCAGAAAGTTCCTTGGCCTAACTGTAAATCTCTACTTTTAGAGTGAAGGACTACTGTTAGGGCAGTGGTGTGTGAGTAGAGTTAGTCAGTGGAAAAGTTTAGTCAAGTCGAGTATATAACCCTGGGGTAGTGACGGTCTCGCGGGCTGTCTATCTGTGCTACGAAGAATCGCTGATGCGTAAGTAAGCTACCATTTTTCTTAACAAGTGTCCTGGACTTATAAAAAGGGAATCATTACCTTAACTATCTAATACTATGTTTTCAAGGGATATTAGAACTTTAAACAATGTAGATTAGGGTAGATTTATTATCCCACATCTCCCGTTCTCAAACACCAAGGAAGTTAGGTATAATGTTTCATATATAAGCTTATAGTAGTTATTTAGGGCTAGAATACTTAGGGATTGTAATGATTATTTCCGATTGAGGGTATTTCCACTTTTCAGCGGTTGCCCTTTTACCAGCCGGCTGCTGGCCCTTCACATCCACATGTGTCAATCACAGAGGTAGATGATCAACAGCCAGTGTAGGGGTAACATGTGGTTAGCATGTCGAGTCCCCAGCCGTTATAGCTGGTTCCTCAACCTGGAACCGCTACTTATTGTAGCTACCCAATTGCCTCACGATGCTGGGTGGGCACCGGTCCCATACTGGCCGAAATACCATGAGAAAATTTCTTCCCCCATGGTGACCCGAACCAGCGCAAGTCCCGTAGCTCTGCGCCAAGGCTTCCTACCTTGACCGCTGATTATGCTTTGGTAATAAAATAGTTAAAATAAGAATCCATTTGTTTATTTCAACACATGTGCAACTGTACATCCTCTTACTAACGCTCGGCTAGAGAATTCACGCTACCAGATTTTCCAGGTCCCGAAGGTCCTTTAGGCCTAAGAAAACCAGCTGGGTCTTAACAATAATATATATATATATATGTAGTGAACAATATTTAATATTAAGTTTTTGATAAATAATGACATTTTTAATGTAATATTGAGTGTCTGGTGGAAATTTGAAGATCTGATTCACTGGACGTTGTTTTGAACAGGCGTGCAGGCGATCAAGATCTTTATTCCAAACAACTGGAACGAGCTTATAAAATTTTGAGAGTCGCGGGTTCAAATCCGACCGTACCCCACACTGCACGAATAACCTTGAAACAAATTCAGAAATTGGAAGCAATCGAACTGCTATCACATTCAGCACATAGCCTTGATCTTGCGAATTCAGATTACCATCTGTTTCGATCCATGCCCCATTTCTTCCACTTCTTGTGTGAAATTACGAAAACATTGAAGGTGTGGAAGCGAATCTGAATGATTGTTCGCAATCAAAGACCTGATACTAGTACTATCGCGGGATACTAAAACTCGCTGAAAGATGTATCAAGATCATATAATCTTATGGTGTTTACTTTGAGAGAGTAGTTTAATTTCCTGTCAAAAAAATCCAAATTATTGCTTAAAAAGACATTGCTAACGAGATTGTACCTATATTATGAAATTAACTAGCAATTTGTCTTATACTGTGCGGTAGTTTCTAATTTCAGAAGGGAGAACAACACGGTGTGAAACATAGAATAGAAATATTTTCTGTAGAAGGGAATGTTATTTTTTTTACTTAACTCGTTCTTTGCCCACCGTAGTTAAGTCTCGTAGACTGCGATGGGCAGGACATGTGGCACGTATGGAGAATGAAAGACGTGCATGGATGCTTCTTGTAGAAAAACCAGAGGAAAAACGCTCAGTTGGTAGACTAAGATTGAGGTGGGAGAATAACATTAACTATGATTTGAGGAAGTAGATTATACAGGGGATGAGTGGAACACATTAGCTCAGGATAGGGATGTATGGAGACCTTATGTCCGCGCGGTCATGAACCTACGGGTTGGATAGTGCCAGTGAGTTTGTTAGTTAACTTGTTCTTTGACAACTCATGGTAATTAATGTCTCAATTCATGGTGGTGAAAGGATCGATAAATTTTCCCCAACGGTCTCTTATTACAGGCTCCAGTTTTCCTTTTCGTCTCGTAAACTTGTGATATGGGACCAACGGTTTTATTTTCCTTTTGAAGGAACGAACTTTTTTCTTCTTATTCTTCGGCTTCCCCCACTTATAGGTTTGCCGTCTTCAGTTTCCATTTATCTCTATCATTCCAATCTCCCTCTTCCAAATTCCTATCATCCATTATAGTTCTGACGTAGGTTTTCCATTTCCATCTTGGTCTGCCACGTTTATTTCTTCCAGGGGGTGACCACTGGTATATATTTTTGGCCATCTTTCATTTTCCATTCTTTGTAGATGGCCATACCATTTAAGCGTTTGATTTTCAATCCTCTTAACAACGGAAGTGGTGACATTCATTTCTCTCCAAAGGTAATTCATTTCTTATTTTATCCTGTCTTGTTTCTTTGGAGGCTTCTTCTAAAATAATCAAATTCAACTGTTCTAATTTTA
Organism: Diploptera punctata; assembly: GCA_030220185.1. NCBI lineage: Eukaryota > Metazoa > Arthropoda > Insecta > Blattodea > Blaberidae > Diploptera > Diploptera punctata. The sequence goes on from JASPKZ010010275.1 coordinate 904,490, forward strand.
TTATTTTGTTATTCCGTCCAAGACCAAGTTTCACTTCCATATGACAAAATATTCTGTATTATGCTCTTATAAAATTTCATTTTTACGCCCTTAAAATTAGTCGATTCCGGCCAGGTTTGAAACATCGTAACCAGAGACGAGCATGTTAACCACTAGTCCACACAGGGATCAACTTTTACGTGAATTACGCATACACATGATCCGGGTTTTCAATGCAAGAAGCAGTTATGATGGGAGCTCCCTGTTAAATCGACTAATTACGAAATTGATATGGGAATGAATTCCTCCGGACGAGCAGATATTCCCTTAATTAGCATATTTTTATTTATATACAGATTTTCAATGTTTACATAACTTTCTATGACTAAAGTTTTATTTTCCTTCTCAACTCGTCTCTATCCATCCAATCCATCCTCCAGTCCTCTTGTTCTCATTCCAGTTCTTATACCCTACATCCTCGAGTTTCGAGGTCTACCTTTCCTTCTTATTCCACGTGGACACCATTACAATGTTTTTCTGGGTAACCTTTCTTCTTGTATTCGTCGTAAATGCCCAACACAATTTAACTGCTTCTATCTTATATAATATATTAATGAATAACTAATATTAATTGTTTCTCATATGGCAGTATTTCTTATTTTTTCTACCATTTTGAACATCTTGCTGCTCTTCTAAAAAAATCCATTTCCATCGACATACGGTTTTTTTGAATTTCCAAACTTCAGCTGCATATGTGACAGTACTTCTCACTATTGAATTATGTATTTGCTTTGGTCGTCATTAGTTTGATCCTTCCGGGAAATTCTCGTATAAGACTTGAAAGCATAATAATAGTCCCTTCGATTCGTTGCCGGCCAAAGGAAGGCAAGACCAGTGATGGGGCTGCCATCTTATAGCCTCTGGTCAGGCTTTTCTGGAGAAGAAAAGAAAATAAAGGAAAGAAGAAATGGAAGAAAGGAAAGACTCCCTAGCCCTCGGATGCCCTAATAGCGTCGGGGTCGAAAAAAACAAGAGTTAACCAAGTGAGGTTAGATAGTAAAGTTAAAAGAGTGCAAAACACAAGTAAGTGGAAGAAATGTTTTGCTCAGCTTGGGCACCTTGTGGTCGCCATCCACATATCCCCTAGATGAGGACAGTACCAACTAAATTGGAAACACCATCTTGAAAGAATGAGTTCAAATCGGATCCCCAAAGCTGTTTATAATTATATACCAAGAGGACGAAGATCACTGGGCCGTCCTATGAAACGCTGGAGGGAAAATTTTCTAAAGGATTGTAACAGGCCTTGGCCTAATACTTGGAAGGAAGAAGAAGAAGAAGAATTATGTATTTGTAACTTATTTTTCCTGGTTAAACGGTATGTCTGTTTCATAGGACTCCATTTATAATTCAGTTATATTTATTTATTCAGTTCTTAATATCACTTTCTCTATAACTACTTTTACACCCAGATAATTAAAATAACTTGGAATAATTTCCCTAAGATCTTTTACATTGAAGCCAATTAATGAAAAATGATGAGTTGAAAATTTTAATAATGTTATGAATATTTATAGTATAGTTTTGCCTGACTGGCCAAACAATCAACTCTTTTGAAATTCATATTAAAGCACCGTTGAGGTTATGTAATAAGATGTTAAGGCCTCCATATTAGAATAATTGAAGTTTAATAATTTAGTTGAGGACGACTGACTTACCAGGTAAAAATTATATAATTAACATCTTATTACATAACCTATGGATCCGAAACATGGACAGTGACAACAAAACAATCAGCCAGAATACAAGCTGCTGAAAAAGAGATTCCTCAGACCAATAGCAGGATATCAAAGAACAGACAAAAAACATAACACAGAAATAAGACAACAACTAAAAGTATAGGAATTAAACACAACAATAGAAAAATACAGAACAAACTGGAAAGAACACTTGGCAAGGATGACAGAATAGAATACCAAAAGCAGCATAGCGCTATTCACCACGAGGAAGAAGAAGTTTGGAAAGACCAAAGAAAGGATGGAAAGAGCAGCAATTTGGAGCCGGAATAGGCTAGTAAATAAGCCTAAACCGCGAAGAAGAAGAAGATTACATAACCTCAACGGTGCTTTAATATAAATTTTAAAAGTGTTGATAAAATGAATAGTAACAGAATTATTAAGTTACAATATTATGAAGGTTAAACTCTGTGAAACGAGATTTAATTTATGAAATACGTTCATTTTCTCTTAAAGCTGATAATTTGCAAGCACTTGGAATAACATAAAAGTTGTTAATAAAAGCTGCACGTAGCGTAGGCCTGTTATATTTTTATTTAACCCATCCCTCTTCCCTCCGGCTGTAAAACATTGTCTCTTGCTGGTAGGGGAGGGATGTCCATTACTCCATCTCCTCAATCTCTTAATCAAGACCATTAAGGAGTTGTCTCTGCTCCATGGCGGCAAAACCCATTACGGTATTACCCATGCAAACTCGTTCCTTCACGACAAAAGTGTGCTACAACCCCCAGCAGATTTTTATTTTCTTAACCCTTAAATTGGCAATGTATCTTACAAGTAGGGCTAAGATTTTTATGTACTAAAAGTTAAGATTGTAACATAGTACATCGTGTCCCATTGAAACCTCCCACATTTTAATTAATCATAACTCTCAAAGTATGTGGAATTATGAAATGAGGTTGGTATTAAAAGAAAGATGAATTCAAAGATTTTTTGTATTCATTGTTGCAGTTAATTTATCTGTCGCATATTGGACAATAATGACATAAAAACACGTTCGCCCAGACATCACTCCACTGGACTTCTTCCTCTGAGGTTTGTAAAAGACCGTGTGTTTGCGACTCCAGTGCAAAATCTTTATGATTTACGAACCCGTATCCTTGACACAATTGCAACAGTACCAATGGACATGTTGGACAGAACGTGGCACGAAATTGAATACAGACTTGGTATTCTTCGTGCTACTAATGGTGCATATATAGAGGTGTTTTAGTGTGTGGCAATGTGTGACAATGAAAATTCTTTGAGTTTCTATTTCGTTTAATGCCGACCTCATTTCATAATTCCGTATACTTTGTTAGTTATAATTAGAATGTGGGAAGTTTAAATGGGACATCCTGTATAATAAGAAATTAGACTTATGACATCTTTTGTTTCACACACAAACAGTTGAATAGTAAATGAGAAGATTTTTTAAAAATTATTTTTCACTGAGAGTAATTAATATTATAATTAAAATAAATAAACTTTATCTCAGTCAAAACATAAATTTATTGTGTCGACACATAAGGAGATTGAAACGTCGACACAATAAATTAATGTTTTGACTGAGATAACGTTTATTTCTTTGTAATTATAGTAAATGAGAAGTTAGACTTCTGACTGTCTTTTGTTTTGGTTTCACACACAAAGAGTTGAATTATATATACTATTTGCATTGCAATCTTATCTTTTATTACATAAAAAATCTTAGCCTTGCTTATAGGATACATTAATTCATTTTTTTAATATTGTTTCTAAAACAATAGAAATGCAAATGAGTAGAAATTACTTACATTTGTGATTAAGCAATAATGTACAATAACAACGTAGAATTTTACACGATTTTATTTTTATTGCGGTTTGAAACATTAAAATAACAGGCACGAGAAATTACAACCCGACCATGTCGTAAGCAGGGCAGACTGGACAAAGATAAATGTACTTTGGACATTCTTTCCAAGACCAGAGATGTGGCACGAAACAACAATGAACCTCAAATCCCTAACTTATATAGAAACTACAAAAACACACGATAGAAAAGGGCATAAAATAAGTCCCTAAATCTATCGAGTTCCCTTAAAAGCATTCAGAATTGTATCTCTATCTCTCTCTGTTTGGCCAGTTGAAGGGTTAAATATGGATACATGTGACCAAATTATTTTTCAAATTCAGTTGATGGAGATTTGTTTCATGCAGCCTTGCCTATCAAAATTAGATTTACTTAATTCAAAATTTTAATCGGTTGACAGTGCACTGAATATGTGTGATTTTTTTCTCTCGTCTAAACATCAAAGGTCATTAGTGCCCTTTCGGTATTATAAAATAATTTTGAAGGTTAATACATTATTAAAAAATATTGACGATCGAGAAAAATTATCCCCTTTTGATTGTGGATTTATTCCTAAAAGATCTGCTAATCTTCATTTTCTCTATACGTCTACTTTTTCAATACCTAAGTTTAATCCCCTCATTTACATTGAAAGGATATTACAAGGACTGGTTATTTGAGAATAAAGTTCTTAGGAAAATTGTTGGACCAAAGAGAGATGAACAGACAGGTGAATGCTGAAGACTACATAACAGTGAGCTGCATGGTCTTTATATTATAATAAGAACAGTTAAGTCTCGTAGACTGCGATGGACAGAACATGTGGCACGAATGGGGAATGAAAGACTTGCATGGAAGCTTCTTGTAGGAAAACCAGAGGGAAAACGCCCAGGTGGTAGACCAAGAATGAGGTGGGAGAGTAACATTAACTATGGTTTGAGGGAAGCAGATTATGCAGGGGATGATTGGAAAACATTGACTCAGGATATGTATGTATGTATGTATGGAGAGCTTATGTCCGCGCAGCCATGATCATACGGGTTCGATAGTGCAGTGAGTTAGTTACAAGCTTCTCTATTTATAACTTTGAAGGCTATTAGTTTAATTTAACTTAAAATCTTCCAGGTTTGATTCAAGTTAAATTACTTACTTACTTACTCACTGGCACTATCGAACCTGTAGGTTCAAGGCCGCGCGAACATAAGCTCTCCATACATCCCTTTCCTCAGCTAATGCTTTCCAATCATTCCCTGTATAATCTACTTCCCTCAAATCATAGTTAATGTTATTCTCCCACCTCATTCTTGGTCTACCAACAGGGCGTTTTCCCTCTGGCTTTCCTACAAGAAGCTTCCATGCAAGTCTTTCATTCCCCATACGTGCAACATGTCCTGCCCATCGCAGTCTACGAGACCTAACTGTTCTTATTATATCTGGCTTCCTATAAAGACCATGTAGTTCACTGATACGTAGTCTTCTCCATTCACCAGGCCGTTCATTTCTTTTTGGTCCAAAAGTTTCCCTAAGTACTTTATTCTCAAAGTTAAGTTAAATTAACTTTACTTATTATATCCCTATCTATACAGATAACTAAGCTCAATGGAGTGTAGTTTCTTCCATCACTTGTCTGCTCTCTATTGTCATAAAACACTTCATTCTCAAATATACGTAATCTAATTTTTACTTATATCTAGCCTGATAACTTGAATTATTGCTTAAATAAATATTCTTGAACTATATTGATTATAACCTGATGTTGCCACAAACAGGTAGAATGTAGGTTGTGAAGATTTAATTACTGCCTTAAAGCACTTTTGCTCGCTTCTTTACACCATATTGCCCCGTGTCCGTTCATCTTTATCAACAGTTCCTGGTAGCGCATGCATACAGAATACCGTTTTAAACACCTGAATGACGCTATACGTGGGAGTAGAATTAAAAGTTACAACACCAATAGACTTTTCTGAGCTCATTACATGGGCATTACATATGCTACTAAATAAAAAGTCAGGAAGGGAATTATTCACTTTATTGATTAATTATTTACCTATTTCATTATTCACTTGTTTATTTATTAGTTCAGATGAGCTACAATTTAATTCAGGAAGAATATGTAATGTTAAAAACTTTAAATATTTAGGACCTTCTTCTTCTTCCTTCCAAGTATTAGGCCAAGGCCTGTTACGATCCTATAGAAAATTTTCCCTCCAGCGTTTCATAGGACGGCCCAGTGATCTTCGTCCTCTTGGTATATAATTATAAACAGCTTTGGGGATCCGATTTGAACTCATTCTTTCAAGATGGTGTTTCCAATTTAGTTGGTACTGTTTAATATATTCCAAAATTGGCGTAGTCTTCAATTCTTTTAAGATATCGGTGTTCCTTTTCCGATCCCATCTGGTGTAACCCGCTGTTCTGCGCATGAATCTCATTTCACAAGCCGTTATTCTGCTTTCATGTTGTTTTTTTAGTGTCCATGCTTCACTACCATAGGTCAACACTGGTCTAGCCAAAGTGTTATATAAACGTAATCTGGTGTTTTTTTGTACAAGGGATGGTTTCATAACTTGATTAATAATTCCTAAACTTTTATTATAACTAGTAACTTTTTCAGGGATATCCTTTTCATCCCAGATAGAGAGATAATATCCACGATATTTAAATTGATTAGATCTCTCTAAAATTTTATTCTGGAGACAGATTTTACTTTGTATGGGGTCCTTCCCATGAAATGCCATCATTTTAGTTTTGTTAATTGATATTTCCATATTAAATTTGGCACCTATTTTTTGTAAATTATAAATTGATCGTTGCAAATCATTTTCGGAAAGTGCCAAGAGCTAAATCGTCTGCAAAAAGAATAGCATAGAGTATGAGGTTCCTATTGATGGGTATATATCCTCGTTGTGTTTTCCTCCATTCATTTATTAATTTATTCATGTATATAATGAAAAGCACCGGTGAAAGTCCACATCCCTGTCTTACTCCAGTGTTGATCTTTTCCCAAGAAGATAATTTGCCATCTTGTTTAACAGAGATTTCATTTTTTTAGATAAAAATGAGAATTCAACTACAGAAATTGAAAGAAGAATAACTGATAGACGAATAATCATTGGTTTGTTGAACTGAGTGCTTTGGAATAGAAATATAATATACAGAATGAAGAAAACTATATTTCAAGTTCTGTTACAAAGCATTTTATTATATGGGTCCGAAACCTGGACAGTAAGTAGTAACAAGCCAATAAGCTGTTAGCAGTATAAATGGATTTTTGGAGGCGATCGACAAGAATTCCAAGAAGGGGTAAAGATCAGAAACAGCACAATAAGGGAAATTTTGCAAGTTGAAGAAAAACATATTAGCAAAAATAGAAGAAAAATGTTTGAAATGGTATGGATACCTCATAAGAATGGAACAAGAGAGAATGCCAAAGAATATCCTTAATTGGAAAGTTATAATGGAAGAAGTGGAAGAGGCAGACCTAGAGAACGTTGGATAAATGGAGTGGGGAGATGTATGGAAGTTAGAGATTTGAGGGAAGAAGATGCTGTAGACAGGAACCTCTGGCGGCAAATCACTTTGGGTTGAAGGAGAAACACTGTATTGTGGAATATTCCTAATAAAAGAACATTTATTGGGGACGTTAAGCAGTGGGTCCCGGGTCTGAAAATGTTCAGGCTTGTAAAAGAACTGTAAGTCTGAATAAAGAGGCCTCTGTGCAAAATTTACCGACCGTTACCCATCATATGGCATCTTAGTTACCCAATAGGTATCTCACTCTAGTGATATGCCGACACCATATCGTTCGTTCACATCTATGGGTAAATATGAGTAACTAAATTAGCTTGGTTAAAATACTCCCACTGGAGAGAACCCTAACCCCCACTCGGGGAACTAGGGGTTTATATACTTACTTACTTAACTTACTCACTGGCACTATCGAACTGGTAGGTTCATGGCCGCGCGGACATAACCTCTCCATACATCTCTATTCTGAGCCAATGCTTTCCAATCATTCCCTGTATAATCTACTTCCCTCAAATCATAGTTAATGTTATTCCCCCATCTCTTTCTTGGTCTAATCAACTGGGCGTTTTCCCTCTGGCTTTCCTATAAGAAGCTTCCATGGACATTCCCATACGTGCAACATGTCCTGCCCATCGCAGTCTACGAGACTTAACTGTTCTTATTATATCTGGCTTCCTATAAAGACCATGTAGCTCATTGTTATGTAGTCTTCTCCATTCACCTGTCTGTTCATCTCTTTTTGGTCCAAACATTTTCCTAAGAACTTTATTTTCAAATACTCGTAATCTCCTTTCCTCCCTTAAAATAAGAGTCCATGTTTCGCACCCATATAGCATAACTGGTAGAATAATAATTTTATATATTTTCAGCTTAACGTTTTTTGAAAGGAGTTGGGACATCAAAAGTCTCTGTAATACATAATAGCACGCATTTCCAGAATTGAGCCTATGTTTAATTTCTTTGTGCATCTCATTCTTATTTGTGATTATTGTTCCTAGGTATTTGAATTCAGCCACTTCCTCAAAATTTCCCTGATTTATCATTAGTTATCCATTTCCATTATGTAATGTATTTCTACGTGTGACCATATATTTAGTTTTATTAATATTTACTTCCAGTCCTAATTTTTAGTGTTACTCAATAGTGTGTGCGTGTTGTCCTGTCTCCTCGCTATCATATATACATTTGTTTATTTGTTTCCAATCCTGAATGTCGAATTGATGGAAAGGTTCATGTCTGCATTGATTTTAGATTTTATTTTTATTTATTTATTTTTCCATATATACTTTTAAAATGCATGGTAGAATACCGTTAAGGTTAAAATTGTCTTAAAATATTAAAATCGTACCTGATAAAACAGTCGTCCTCAACTATATTAACTTCTTATTATTTAATTTTAGGAAGTTACATTTTGAGGTTATTTTAATTATATTATTTTTGGTCTGGACATCTTACCTCAATATTAATGTTGATTTGTTCTTGGACATGTTTCAAAACAATTCTGTTTTATCGTCAGCTTTCCCTGGGAAAACATATCCAAGAACAAATCAACATTAATATTGAGGTAAGATGTCCAGACCAAAAATAATATAATTATATTAACTTCTGTTGTACAACTTCGTCATTATCATCATTATCATCAAACTTCACGGAATAGGCCTGTGCCTCTTCCGATCTCACATCTGTTCAGCCCAGCGCTTTCTTGGACTTCCTATCGAACTTCGTCCTCCAGGATTATACATCAGCGCCATCTTTGATATCCTATCCTCTGTCGTTCTTTGCAGATGTTCTAGCCAATTATTCCTGTGTTCTTCTCTTTGTTGAAGAAGTGGTTGTACTTTTAGTTCCTCTCTAATATTCTCATTTATAATATGTTCTTCTCTTGTACAACTTTTCACAGCCCGTAGGAATCTCATTTCCGCTGCCTATTTTTTTTTCCCTTCAGGATCCAGGCCTCACTTCCATACATCGCCACTGGTAGTGGCATCGTTGAGTAAAATCTTAGCTGTGTTTCCTTTCTTACTTTGTTCCTCAGTTTTCGTCTGATTATTCCACAAATATGTTGAAATTTCTGCATTTTCTTATTAATATCTCGTTCTTCTTCATAGGCCTATCTTGTTATTCAACTTCGTCACACTATTAACATCTAAGCCTTTCAAAGAGCATGCTTCATCTTCAGGATGTCTTATGGTATTAATGAGAAATACTGAAGATGAGCATTAACAGTTGCCTCGTATTGATAGAAATAGATTAGTGGGTCGTTGACTCGCGAGTCCAAAGACCCGCCCAGACCATTGATGCGTCTAGACTCCCAATATAGAGGTTTATTCAAGCTTTGACCCTCCCTGACGGGAAACTTCGATACCGGAAACTTCCATACTGGAAATGTCTCAATCAGGGGCCGAAAAATGTTCGTCCTCAGCCTATACAAACTGGGTCAAGAACGAGTCAGTCGTGTTCTGACACCGATAGGGTGAGCAGGGAAAGAGGAAAAACTGTGGCAAATGAAAACGTTAGAGACTGACAATAACTATTGTGTAAGATAAACGTTAAAACAAGATTAGTTATTTACAGCAATTTGTTAGTGAGTTGTCAGGAAGTGTTTATAGAATTAAACAAGTTATTGTGGATATGTATACGTTCAACTGTCTTACTTTATTACGTCAAAACACAAGCGTCCAAAATGTATCCTGGACAACACTTGACCGGCGAATGCTGATAGGGCACACACACACACACACACACACACACACACACACACACACACACACACACACACACACACACACACACACACACACAGAAACACATTACACAATATTCAATTATAATTACAACATTGGCATATAATGTGCATTAATAAAATATATAAATACAACAAATTAAAAACTAATAACTAATCTTACTGCTACAGGTTCATCCCACCAGTTTCAGAGAAATTGACATCACCTGACAACTACAGATAGAACAGCAGCAACAACTGAAGATTTAAAAAAAATAAAAAATACACGTTACCATAATTGTATAAATAATTGTAATAATCTGAAATGTACGCACATTATATTTAAATAAAGAGAAGCCTGGATGCCCTCCCAATATAGAGTCATCCGAAAGCCAATCTTGGCAAGATCCCGCGTGATGGACTATTCCGATTGAGGTTTTAAGCGGTTTCCCTCAATCCATAGAGCAAATGCTGGAATAGAACCCCAAAAGGTCCGCTTCCGACTTCACTCTACTAATTAACTTCAAATTTGAATTCAAAATTTAAACCGGGGCTAATGTATTTTACAGGAACCCGGGGTTCTACCTATTAAGGAGGACCAAAAAGGATCGCTCACCGCCAACACTTAAGTGATGGCCGCAGAGCTTTCCATCTATCTATCTAAAATATTACGTCAAAACGACGTAAAACTAACCGACAACCCTGCGAAAATATAATATTAAGATCAATTCGAATAACAATTAATTCTTGTGAAAATACTGTTTATTCCTTACATTTCAATTTAACCTACTCGTAATTTAATTACTTTTTGTTCCTACGTGATCATACTTTTTTCTTTTGATATGGACGCTTACTCTAAGGGAGGAAAGAAGATTACGAGTATTTGACAATAAAGTTCTTAGGAAAAATTTTGGGCCAAAAAGAGATGAATAGACAGGTGAATAGAGAAAGCTACACAATAGTGAGCTATGATATGTATAGGATATCAGATATAATAAGAATAGTTAAGTCTCGTAGGGGGGCACGCCGTAGCGTAGTGGTTAAGGCACTGAGCTACAAGCCGGAGGGTCCAGGGTTCAAGTCCCGTTGGGGTCAGAATGTTTAAACTGACCCAAACCCTCTGGCGGCACTATGGCCCTGGGGTCGACTCAGCCTCTAACAGAAATGAGTACCAGACGCTTGTTCTGGGGGTAAAGGCGGCCGTCACGCAGGGCTGACAACCCGGCTGACATAAAGTGCCGATTGTCTAGAAAAAAGTGGGAGCCTTAACCTCCTACTACCCCACGGACCTCCGGGTCTGCTGTAGGATCACTTTACTTTTACTTTACTAAGTCTCGTAGACTGTGATGGGCAGGGCATGTGGCACGTATGGGGAATGAAAGACTTGCATGGAAGCTTCTTGTAGGATAACCAGAAGGAAAATACCTAGTTGGTAAACCAAGAATGAGGTGGGAGAATAGCAATATCCATGATTTGAGGGAAGTAGATTATGCAGGAGATGATTGGAAAACATTAGCTCAGGATAGGGATGTGTGGAGAGCTTATGTCCGCGCGGCCATGGACCTACGAGTTCGATAGAGCCAGCTAGTTAGTTAGTTAGTTATGTGATCACATTTTTACAGTTTTCTCCTAAATATTTGAAACAGAAAGGGGGGATGTAATGGGATATTATATTCAGGTTTATGAACGATATATTTACGATGAATTTACTCGGTTAAGTAATAATGTGGTAATTAATAGAATTGCATGTATATTTTTATATATGATTTCATGGTTACGTGTTGATAAACAATAAATCAAATCTAGGTTGTGATTGCTTGAAACCTGTTCTATATACGGAATGCATATAATGTTTAGTTTCCTTTTGCATCGATTCTCAGTTACAATAGCAGATTAGTAGAGCCACGCTCCGACCAAAAAGCATTTCCCTGTATCGCGTGATAGTCCCTAGGTTTGCTCCACGTCTGTCAAAATATTGTTTGTTGGTCTACGTGTGCTACAGCTTGATTGGCACACGAATAAATCCGCTTACTGTAATAATTATTCGATTTTTTCCATCGTTGATTTCGCAATCTAAACACAGAATTTTTAATTGCATTTGAGAGATCCATTTCAATGATAATCATTGCTAGAAAATTTATTATTTATGAGCAATAGTAAGTAGATAAACTGGAAATAAAATATATAGATGGAATTTATATGTACAGGACCTACGTACATGTTGACATAATTTATAATTTACATTTCATTAAATACAAGAATTAAAAGTCTTATAAAATTATATAATTTTTATTTCATTTCTCTTTATTAGACGCTTTAACATGTATCGCAATTAGGATATTTCATAAAATGCTTTGAACAATAAATAGTATCATATCTCATAATTAGGTTATAGGGATATTTTTATTTTCTAGGTATTGTACTTACATTCTAAAATCAATATTGTGTATAATCTAATTAAAGGTTTATTTTTAAATATATTTCGTACTTTTATTATTGGTTCTATATCGACTATTATGTGTTACATAATAGTAGTTTTTCGCGATTTCTAATAGTTTTGAAATTCAACTCTGGCGAAATGGAAGAGAAACGTCAGGTACCTAACTTCATAAGATTAATAAAAAATATAATAATAATATTAATAATAACAATAATCATAATAATAACTTTTTATATACAGATTTTTAATGTTTACACATCTTTCTGTGCATAAAGTTTTATTTTCTTTCTCCACTGGTCTCTATCCATCCACTCCATGTCCTCCAGTCCTCTTGTTCTCATTCCAGTTCTTATTTCTTGCACCCACGATTTTCGAAGTCTTCCCTTCCTTCTTCTTCCAGGTGGACACCATTCCAATTTTTTTTCTGGGTAACCTTTCATCTTGCATTCGTCGTACATGCCCATACCAATTTAATTGCTTATATCTTATACAGTCAACTATTGAATGTCTAATATTCATTTTTTCTCGTATGACAGTATTTCTTATTTTTTTCTAATTTGAACATCTTATAATAATAACAATAATAATAATAATAATATATTATTAATTAAAGAAAGTTAACAAACGGGTAAAAAAATAAGAAAAAAGAAAAAAAGATAAAACAAGAAGGAAAACTAGTATAAAGGAAAAAAAAATTAAAGAAAAGGTAATTGTAATTTCATAGATAGATGGCTGTAGAGAGTGATCAGTCTTGCAGACTTGTGATGATAATGCATTAACAATGAGGGGGAGAAGAGGTAGTAGGCGGAAAAGCGTTTAATGTAAATGTCGTACATGGCCACAACAAATGACCACCTCTATGACAGGAGAGGGGGAGAGTATCGTGATATATTAGTCTCACACAATTTTGCTAACAGCGCTGTTTCGCTAATTATTCTCAACTCTAACCAACTGCAAATACTGCGACATTTCAATTACGCAAATGTTCCATCCAGCCAACCTGACAAAATGCCTCGGTTACTGAACAATCGCTTCCAACAAAAGTGCAAACGCTGTGTTTTTCTCATACAGCGACGATTACAAACTTTCAAATCGCCTAGCACTCTACACGAAAAGCGAGCACAAACTTTTTCGAAAGCCAACTTTACCTTATTAGAGAAGTCCCAAATTAAACTATTTACTGGGGTTTTTTGTTGTTGTCTACAGTCACCAAGTCAAGGCAAAGTGATTCCACTACAGGCCGTAGGAGACCCTTGGGATAGTTGGAGGTTAAGGCTCCCACTTTTTCTAGACAATCGGCAGTTGATATCAGCAGGATTGTCATCGTTGCGTGACGGTCGCCTTTAACCCCAGAATAAGGGTCTGGTACTAATGTTCGTAGAGGTTGAGTCGACCTGATGGCTATGTTGCCACCAGAAGGTTTGGATCAGTTTAAAAATCCTGACCCCACCGGGACTCACACCCTCGACCTTCCGGTTTATAGCGTATTGCCTTAACCCACTACGCTACGGCGTGCCCCCCCCCTCAAGACAAATGCCAGGTTTAAATTTCATTACCAACATTACTTTCGCCGTAAATTATAATTTAACAATTTGTTTAAAAACAATATTAATGCATTTACAGATAATATCTTAAATATAATATTTTAACACAGTTGAGGACGACAACACCTGCCAAAAAGATACATATTTTAAGTTTTCATCTCATGATAATACATGAATTCAGACAATGGCGGATATATGCAGCTTACTGATACAGAACCAAGGATTCTATATTCGATATATTTAAGCGGAAAATGGTGAAAATGTTAAAAAATTGGCAAAAAATGATTTTTTTTATTTATTTGTTTTTTAATAACTCTGATTCTTTAGGATACTTTTTCATGTACAAATTTTTATTCTAGGAGCAAAATTGAGTCCGTGACGTAAGAGTTTAAATACCCTTTCGCATATGGTCAGCATTATTACTTAAATTTTAATATGCATTTTTTTTTTCTGTTTCCACTTTTTTGACATTTTCCAAAACTTAAAATGCTCCTTACGATGAAATTTTTATGCTATCAAAGTGAAATTTTGAGATTAGACTCCCCAATACATGGTAATTGAAATGTGCTATGTAGTTACTAGTCTAAGACACATGTGTTCTTTTAAATTGAGATGAAAAAATATTGAGAGTAGTAAACATTTTTTTACACGCTTTATATTAGCTTGACCTCTATCTATCTATCTATCTATCTATCTATCTATCTATCTATCTATCTATCTATCTATCTATCTATCTATCTATCTATCTATCTATCTATCTATCTATCTATCTATCTATCTATCTATCTATCTATCTATCTATCTATCTATCTATCTATATATATATATATCTATGTAACGGAATCTTTTAACGCGATTTTCACCCATATAAAATCATCGGATCGACTTGAAACTTTGTATACTTGTAGAGGACCCGTGACAATACAATAATTGCATATTTATTTTCTAAAATCCTGGCCATAATCATCAGAAAATAAAAAAAAGTGTTTTTGTATCAATGAAACGGAATCTTTCAACGTGATTTTCACCCACTTAGAAACATTGAATCGACTTGAAACTTTGTATACTTGTAGAGGACCCGTGACAATACAATTTCATATTTATTTTCTAAAATCCTGGTCATAATCATCAGAAAATAAAAAAAACGTGTTTTTGTATCAATGTAACGGAATCTTTCAACGCGATTTTCACCCACATAGAAACATTGGATCGATTTGAAACTTTGTATACATGTAGAAAACCCGTGACAATACAATAATTTCATATTTTGTTTCTAAAATCCTGGCCAGAATCATCCGAAAATAAAAAAAAATGAAAACTGGTATAATAGGTTGCGGACTTGTCGAGTTTTCAGTCAATCGTTGTAAGAGCTCAATTGGTATAGCAGTGAACTCTTAGTGGTATATAATTTCAGTAATCCATACGTCGCTTGTTCAAATCCGGCTGGGAGGGTTTTTTTATAGAAGAGTATTACTTTTAGCTCATACTACAATAGTATCGAATTAAGAGACAATGAATATTATATATTCAATAGTAGTTTATATAAGAGCAATTAAATTCGTATGGGCATGTACGACGAATGCAAGAACAAAGGTTACCCAGGAAAAGATTGGAATGGTGTCCACCTGGAAGAAGAAGGAAAGGAAGACCTCAAAACTCGTGGATGCTAGAAATAAGAACTGGATTGAGAACAAGAGGACTGGAGGGCATGGGGTGGATGGACAAAGACGAGTGGAGAAAGAAAATAAAACTTTAGGCACAGAAAGATGTGTAAACATTAAAAACCTGTATATAAATAAATAAAATAAAAATGTTTGTAATTTTCTTAATTACAAGAAAATATAAATAATTAGGGATATTGAAAAAATATATTAGTTTCAGAATACGTATAAAAGTCATATACATGATGTAAAATGTTTCTTAGAGAACTGAAAAAATGCGAATATTCTTACAAATACTAGTTCTGGAATTGTGGAAAAATGTTGTAGAGAGAAGCTAAACTTTCTTTTAAAGAGGCGGAGATGGTGTAATATTGGGGAGAGATGATAGGGGATGGAGTGATCGGCGTGACCAAATTGCAAAACGAAGCCCGCCGCCAGTCTTATGAGTATATAAAAGTCTCGTGCGAATGAGCCCTCTAGCGGGCGTGAGTAGAGTTACTAAACACTTCCAAGACATGTAAAAAAGAAGCGGGAAAATATACCACTCGTGTGAAGATACCGTGAATATAGTACAAAGAAATAATTTATATCTCACTGATGTAAAAATTGAATTACGAATATCAAATACTATGTAATCGAAAATACATCACAAACTTCATTCTTTATCTAACGAGTGTCTTACAGTAAAATTAATTAGGCCCATGTAACACTAGAAGATTCTGTAAGAACTTTAAATTTTTAAGTTAGAGGTAATATTCTTCTTGTATCTTTTAAGTCCATGAATTCCTTAACAGATATTTAGAGGTCTGTCGCCGTGGCGTAGTCGGTAGAGTCCTTACCTTCCACTCCGGCGACCCGTGTTCGATTCCCGGCGGGGTAGGGGATTTTAAATCTCCACCTTGGGTCTGGGTTTGTGTCCTGTCCTTCAGTTCATATGTGTGAATAAAAAGAAAGTTAACGAAAAGGTAAAACGAAAAAGGTAAAAACAAGACGTCCGTCGCCGTGGCGTAGTCGGTAGAGTCCCTACTTCCACTCCGGCGATCCGGGTTCGATTCCGGGCGGGGTAGGGGATTTTAAATCTCTACCTTGGGTCTGGGTGTGTGTCCTGTCTTGTGTTTGTATGTGTAAATAAGAGGTTAACAAAGGTAAAACAAAAAAGATGAACAGTTTATAAAAAAAGGCGCTCTCCCCCTACAGGGAAGAATTTGAACCATACTAATTTAGTTACACTTGTTTTCGTACAGATGTAATTTGAGTGGTCCATGGTCAGCGTTCCGCCTCATACTGGCATCTAGGAAACCAAGGTAGTACTAGGACAGGAAAATTAGGTAAATTTTGCTTAAAGGCATTTTCATTCAGCCTTAAGGATCTTTTACGAGACTGAAAATCTTCAGACTCGGCTTAAAGTCCCTCCCGGAGGACTTGCTCCTTGGATTTTTCCATCCTAAAAAATACATCGACCCCGGCCGGGTTTGAACCCGCGACCCTCGGGACCAGAGGCTCACTGATGTAAAAGTTGAATTACGAATTTCAAATACCGGTACTAGGTAATCGAAAATACGTCACAAAATTTATTCTTTATCTAACGAGCATCTTACTGTAAAATGAATTATTTAACACTAGAAGATTCCGTACGAACTTCAAATTTTTAAGTTAGAAGTAATATAAAAAAAAACAAGTAGGCCTACATGGCATGTGCAATTCTGGGGTTCTATTCCGAATTATTTAACATTTCTCCACCTGTTTTAATTCTCAACTCCAAGAATTTCATCATCATCATCATCAACAACAAGGATTAAACCCAATGGCCTGTTCCGATCTCATTATAGGTCGAATTGGTCCTTCCATCTCTTCAATGGTCTTCCCTACTTTCTTCTCCCTTTTGATTTATAATTATACATTCTTCTTGGTATGCGCTGTTCATTCATTCGTAATACGTGCTGAAGATAAGCATTTTGATAATATTTTATTCTTTCACTGAGATTAAATATATTAAGTTCTGTTCTTATATCTTCGTTTTCCTTTTTATCGATCCTTTGGTATCCTGCTATTGCTCTCAATATCTTCATTTCAGCAGCCTCTATTTGTTTGTTATCTGCCTTTGTTAATGTTCCAATAATTTAAATCAATTAATTCCATTAATATTGATTTTGGAGCGGCTCCATGGCGCAAGCAGTTAGACGCTCCGCTCCCGAGATCGAGTCTCGGTCATTCCAAGTGGGTTTCGTGGTGGACGAAACGGAGCTTGGGCAGGTTTTTCTCGGGGTTTCTCCCGTTTTCCCGTGCCATTAATTTCATTCCACAATTTCTCCATACTCACTTCATCCATTTCATTTTATTTTATTCATACATAAGGACTTTATTAAACTAATTCATCCGCTCATGTGACGGTGCGTCAGGAGTGGTCGGCCGGCATCCTTGTAGTTCACAGACCTCTATAAATATGGGGGCTTCATCTCATCTCATTCCTCGATCCGACTCTGAGTTGGACACGAGTTGAGGATATTTAATATTGATTTTTGGATAGATTCACCAACAGAGGTCAACTGTGTTACGCCAGTTTAAGATATGCATTATACAGTGGAGAACTGGCGTAATACAGTTACATCTGTTGGTGAAACTGACTCTTAGTCGTAAATAGTGACCATTCACAAATAATCTTCTCCTCGCGCGACAGGCCTAGAAGACCCTTAGTCTACCAGCCGGCTGCCGGCCTCGCATCCAGATGTGTCAATCGCAGAGGTGGATGATCATCCAGCCAATATAGGGGTGACATGTGGTAAGCATGTCGAGTCCCCCAGCTCTTATAGATGGTTTTCTCAACCTAAAGCATTGGAATATCATAGGCCTATATGTATATCGAATATTTAGATTCGGAAGTAATTTCATATTAGGTTGATAGTGATCCAAAATCCTGATTATGTTTCATTCGGGTAAGACGTAAAACTTCGGTCCCGTGTCGTTAATTTTAGGCACAAATAGAATCTGAAGTGGAAATAAGAAACCTATGAGAAATGGGACTGGAAGTAAATATCAATAAAACTAAATATATGGTCACACATAAAAGTACATTATATAATGCAAATGAACAGCTAATGACAAATGAGGGAAATTTTGAGGAAGTGGCTGAATTCAAATACCTAGGAATAATAATCACAAATAGGAATGAGAAGCACAAGGAAATTAAACATAGGCTCAATTCTGGAAATGCGTGGTATTTTGTATTATAGAGACTCTTGACTTTCCAACTCCTTTAAAAAAAACTTAAACTGAAAATATATAAAACTATTATTCTACCAGTTATATTATATGCGTGCGAAACATGGACTCTTACTTTAAGGGAGGAAAGCAGATTACGGGTATTTGAGGATAAAGTTCTTAGGAACATTTTTGAACCAAAGAGAGATGAACATACAGGTGAATGGAGAAGACTGCATAACAATGAATTACATGGTCTTTATAGGAAGCCATATATAATGAGAACAGTTAAGTCTCGTAGACTACGATGGGCAGGACATGTGGCACGAATGGGGAATGAAAGAATTGCATGGAAGCTTCTTGTAGGAAAACCAGAGGGAAAACGCCCAGTTAGTAGACGTAGAATGAGGTGGGAGAATAACATTAACTATGATTTGAGGGAAGTAGATTATACGGGAATGATTGGAAGACATTATCTCAGGATAGGGATGTATGGAGAGCTTATGTCCGCGCGGCCATGATCCTACGGGTTCGATAGTGCCAGTGAGTTAGTTAGTTATGAGAAAAATGTTTCGATCTTTTACGCTCAGGTTTCAATTGAGACGTCAATAATTTGAGACGTTAAAGATAATTAAAATAAAATACTAATGTGAAACCAGGTATAATAAGAACAGTTAAGTCTCTTACGACTGCAATGGGCAGGACATGTGGTACGAATGGGGAACGAAAGAGAGGCATGGAAACTCCTTGCAGGAAAACCAGAGGCAAAGCGCTCAGTAGATAGGTCACGATTGAGGTTGAAGAATAAAATTAATCATGATTTGAGGGAGATGTATTGTACATGAGATGATTGGAAAACATTAGCTGAGGATAGGGATGTATGGCGAGCTTATGTCCGCGCAGCCATGAACATATGGATTCGATTGTGCCAGTGAGTTAATTAATTACTACTTCTACTACGCACCTGTTTCAAATTCCACTAAAATCGGAAACCTTCAAAATATTTCCTATTTCTTCTATCAAAAGGTAACCTCCTACAAGAAATTCGCGAAACCACTTAAATTATAATTTATTGCTGCACGAGAATGGCCTTTATGAAATAGAGGAAGAAAGTAGAAAAAGAAGAGATTGTTGGGGTGCGTTAAGTGTTATGCGATGAATTGTTACACTGAATGCAATTTAAAGTCCCTACATGGTATCTTTATCTTGTCGTGGCGGAGTGTCTTGCGTGCTTAAATGACACCGAGAGCTATGCCGGCGCGGTAGCATTGCTGCTGATAGGGTTACCCACGTCGGACTGATCGAAGGTGTTAAGCCAGACGAAAAAAAAAGTCCTTGGTCGAAGGAGTGAGAATCTTTCACCGTAAAAATACAATCGTCAAGAAACGCGGACATGGATTCTACTGGGGTAAAATTTTCCGAAGGTAAAATAGTCCCTTATTCGGTTCTCCGAGAGGGGGCTATTTCAGGGAATCCATGTCAATGGTTCAAACACAGGGACATGTTCCTAGGAACATGTAGGAGACGTGCATGGAAGCTTCTTGTAGGAAAATCAGAGGGAAAACGCTCAGTTGGTAGACTAAGAATAAGATGGGACAATAACATTAACCATGTTTTGAGGGAAGTAGATTATACTGAGCAACAAAAAAGAAACTGTTTTTTTTTTGTCTCAGAAAGAAAAATATGTGATTCTGATAGTATTTTTTCTCCTGAATTCAAATATGATATCGGTTTTTCTCCATCACGCAAGGTTTCCAAATGATTCCTTCCTTTTAGCCGGGAACCAAGCATTTCACACTGATTTTTGGATAACTTTATATCTCGTATGAGATCGTTAAGATCTTCTTGAGTCAATAAATGAGGCTCAGATAAACATCTTTGTTCAAAAGTTATATCTCCAAAATCCGTTTCATCTTCTTTTTTTACTTCCATCAGAATCTGAGCTCTCTTCATCTAATGTCACATGTTCTGGAGGCTTTGATATGGGCAATTCTTCGCAGTATGGAACTGGTCTCATTGCAGATTGCAAGTCAGGGTATACCGCTGTATATTTTAATTCTGACGTAATCCCTTTAATGTTTGATTTATTAAAAAATAATTATTTAAATAGATTAATTGAAATTGAAATAAAAAAACTGTGGGTGATGGAGAAATTCCGAATACATATTTGAAAACACGATAGAAAGCTGCATTAAGGACAACTATTGGTACTCATGAGACAAAAATCATGTTGACCAGTGTTATGGAAAACATTAGATCAGGTCTCATTGCAGATTGCAAGTCAGGGTACACCACTGTATATTTTAATTCTGACGTAATCCCTTTAATGTTTGATTTATTAAAAAATAATTATTTAAATAGATTAATTGAAATTGAAATAAAAAAAACTGTGGGTGATGGAGAAATTCCGAATACATATTTGAAAACACGATAAAAAGCTGCATTAAGGACAACTATTGGTACTCATGAGACAAAAATCATGTTGACCAGTGTTATGGAAAACATTAGATCAGGATAGGGATGTGTGGAGAGCTTATGTCCGCGCGACCATGAACCTACGTCTTCGATAGTGCCTGTGAGTTTGTTATTTAGTTAGTAGGTTTATTAAGAGTTATAAATGGCAGTAAGTTTTTGGAAACAGAATAACACGATATATGGCATGTGACAATTATCGATATGGCACAGAGACATGAAGGGTGAGTCATGTACCAGCCCCTTATAGTTGATGCATTAAAACCGTTTTGTCACTTTGTCCCCCCACCGCTAATGGGTCGCTAATGCACGAGGCGCAGTCAGGGATTTTCGTTGTCATGCCCCAACATAATGTCGTGCACGCGTTCTATGTTTCACATTTCGATAGAATTTTCTTCAAATGTCTTACCAATAATCTATTTAATTTTTTGCGCGATAGTACGTTTTGTCGTACTTACAGCAATGGCCACCTTGATTGACAGTTCAACTTCTTACATTTTCGGAGTTGCCAACCTAAATAACTCTACTGTAATATTACATATTACAAACACGTGTGTGGGAAGTAAAACCACTGCGCTCTATGTATACTACATAGAATGCATATAAAAAAATATCCAAAAGCTAGTGTAAATATATAATATACGAAACCAAATCACTGAATTTTAAATTAACTTTATTCGAAACAGTATAAAACAATAAATACATAATTGCCGCCATTTTATCACTAAATTGATCTCACGGCCTTCTGTTGTTTCAACTAATAAACATTACCCATACTGTTAACGTTAGTCAATTATTTATGAACGCAAATATTTCTAACAAATATATTAGACATTTTGAAAACACAATCTTGCAAAAACATAATGTACAACACACGTTTGTGAAGTGTTTTACAGAATCTCGGAAATTAAAAACCTCGCTGTCGCTCGGTTACTAAACAGTTTCCTGGATTCTGTAAAAACTACTTCCCAACCTCGCATCGTAATATACTATAATTTCGTAAATAGTTATAATTCGCTGTTTACTTTAAAGGTTTACATGTCTGACTACGAACTCAGACCTAGAGGTTCAGTACTCGCCTAGCCTCTTACTTACACATTCAGCAACATAAGTTAAAGAAAATAAGTTACATTTCTATCTATTCGCCTACATGCCCAAATGGGTCAAGGGAGCTTCCTTGCGGTAGTTACTTTACCAAAGTTAATTTAGTTACGCTTACTATCCTACGAATGCCCCCCCACGGACTAGACCTTGTCGTGGTGGAGGGGCTAAGTACCTAATGACCCAGACGACTTGATAGGGAAGTCTGGTTTTAACTAGCTTGCTACCTAGTAAGAAGAGAAGGGAAGCGAAGTAGCTCCAATGCGGAATATCTCAACGGCTTCAGAAGCGGATGAAGAAAATTGTTCTGAACGGGTAAAGAAGGCGAAGAGGAAACCTGCAAGACAAGGGGCAGATGGGACTCCAAAGCTTTGAGTAGCAACCCGTATAGGAGAAAGAAACTCCGAAATAAATCCCCGATCCACTAGAGAATGTGGTTGTGCGTCTGGGCTGGTAATCCGACCACGTAAACATTTCCAAAACTTACCTCTCTCACAGTGTTCAGCCGGACGCAAGATGGACAGAACAACTGTGAGGCGAAACAGGCATTTTACCTAGCCCGTGAAGTAAAGAAGATCCTACGAATGTCAACGATGACAAGTGGTTAGGACATCGCCTCAAAGAGACGCCTATTTAGTAGTTAAGGCGTTACTTCGATAGGAAATTCAGATTAAAGTTTGATCAGAGGCTTTATTTATGTTTAAAGTATTTTACGACCCTAAAATCTTCGGAATCGGGACTCTCAACTTAAAATCCATCTTGGACGAGATACCCCTTGGACTTTCCCATCCTAAAAAATCTATCGGCTACGGCCGGGATTGAGTCCGCGATTCTCGGGACCAGAGGTAAAGAACGTAACCCCTAGAACTTGGAGGCCGATTGAAATTAATTGGTATCTATTTATTATATATTATTTTACTTGAGGATTACTGCTTGAAGGACAATTAACACAAATTTAATGAGCAGCTGATTCTAAATTTCATTATACAGCAATTCTCTCACTTTGTGTAGGATGAAATAGAAAACATAGCCTGCTAATTTAAACTAAAATATCCTACATTTTCATGCTATGCTTTACAGCCTTACTGGGAATTATAGTGTGGTAGCTTCCCGTTACATTCCACACCTGTGAAGCATGATGATGGCCGGATGAATTTCGGGGACTGTTGGGCCCTAAGCTTCTTGATATTTGTCTTACAGGTGAGGAAAAGCCCCAAATAAAACCTCACCCAGGAGCTTGTCCCGAACGGAGATCGAACCCGGGCCCGCTGCGTGACAAGGCAGACGCTACCTCGAGACCACAGCGGTGGACATGGATTAATAAAGTTTTCTTGAGTTTTCTGCGTCATGGATTCAAGATCGGCCTCTGGCCACTGATTCCGACGTTTCGGCATGATGCCACATTCTATTATATCAAGGAGTACATTCCTTTAGGCCGATCTTGAATCCATGACGCGGAAAACCCAAGCAAACTTTATTAATCATACTTATATCCGCGAAAAAAAAGATATGTCTGGTAATTATTCACATACTGGAAGAATAAATTGTGTGTCTTCTGTTTTTCATTTGAATTTATATTGGTGGCATGGTGATATATAATTCCCTACATATCTACTAAAAGCATCTAAAAAACAATATATCAATAAAACTGTAGGCCTTAGAATACAATGTACATTAACAGTAAATTATCACTTCCTACTAAAATAATTCGAATGGAATAAAATATGGCCTAAGATGGTCAAGCGTCTCAAAGTAAAATAAAATCTTGGCATCTTTGTGGGAGTGAAGTAGCAATATATTCCATATTGTCATAGAAACAAGAGCATCGTTTGTTTCCTGTTCAGGGGTTTTTGTTTGACATTGAGTGTGTGGCTGCCTAGATGCAGGGGGACGAAAGTAGAGTGTTTACTGGCATAGCTCGCCCCCTCAAATTGCTCCGCTGGGAGCGCTAGTGAAGGGGAAAAGGAATAGAATTAAATCAGAGAGCGCAGCACATGCCAGGGTGAAGACAACTAGACTGATGCCTGGGAGGGAAATGAAAAAGCATGGTCACCGATAAATTAACAGATAAACGCAAATTGACGACTTCAATGTCTTGCTACTGTTTTAGCTTAGGTTTTAACTTTAGTCTCCCATTCGAGTAAGAATTGTTTTCTCGAATGAGTAAGATATAAGAAATGAGTTCCGAATTTTTATGTTTTCTCAATGACACAATAACGTATCAACAATATAATTGCAGTTGAAATGGATTTCTGGAGAAGAGTTGCCAGAAAATATCCACTGGAAAGAAATAGAAATACAGAAATTACAAAATGGATGAATACAGAAAGAAGAATAATGGATGAGATTCAACACAGAAGACTAAAATGATGTGGACACGTAAGATGAATGCAGGATGGAAGACTGCCAAAGGCTGTCTATGCATTGAAAATTCAAAGAAGGAGTAGAAAAGAAAGACCAAAGCAAACTGGATGAATAACATTCAAAATTCAATGAGGAAATGTGGTGTAACAGATAAAGTAATAGAGGACAGAGAATGATGAACTTTAATTAAGGGAAATTTGTGAATGTTTGTTACAAACTGATAGTCTATAAGTCCCTAGTCATTTATGTATTTTTTTTAATTCATGTTAATTACGAAGATTGATTGGATAAACCTCTCAACAATGAGGAAAATTCTCAAAATGATTGAATGTAATATATCATTCCTATTTCAAACAATAAAACTATATAACTTACATTTTGCATACGATCAATTATTAATCGCACAAGATTATGAAGATTTAATATATGACTAGAAAATTAATAGAAGAATACAATGAATAGGGATTAATTTTGAACATGAAGATAACAAAATATTTATCAATTGGTGAACCACAATAAAATTTAATTTTGAAGACTGGAGTAACAACAAAATCTTGTAGCGAAATTACATATTTAGAAATAAAAATAAATGGAAATGGAACTTATGAACAGGAAAAAGGAATAGAAATAATAAAGGAAAATGCAATTGCTTACCTCAATGGAATATTGTGAGATAAAAATATAAGTAATAAAAATAAAATTAATTTATATCATATTATTGTTGGTTGGTTGGTATACAATGTCGAGCACTTGATAATGAAATCATTCGCTCTCTTGCACTCCAATATTTAGCAGAAAGGCTGGTGTCTTCTACAAAAGCTGGACAACGGAGGAGATGGTTTCTTTCCAAATCTTCATTTAAAATGCAAAAAGGGCATTTAGGCGAATCTGTTATGCCAAGTCTGTGTAGATGTTTATTCAGGCAGTCATGTCCCGTTAGCAGTCTGAATAT
This sequence comes from Diploptera punctata, assembly GCA_030220185.1. NCBI lineage: Eukaryota > Metazoa > Arthropoda > Insecta > Blattodea > Blaberidae > Diploptera > Diploptera punctata. The sequence goes on from JASPKZ010010275.1 coordinate 930,057, forward strand.
TGCTACTGCAGATTTTCTTTGTAATGTAGTAATGTCATAAGCTTGTAGATTTTCCCATTCCTTTCCAGATGTTTTGGTGGTGTATTCTTTTCTAAGTTTATTGATATATTTATTTGAGATAATTATTTTGATAGAGTGGAAGGAAACTGGAGTAGATGTTGGGTTCGAAACTATTTTGCTACCCTTCTTGGCCAGAAAATCGGCTATTTCATTGCATGTCACTCTACAATTGGCCGGAATCCATTGAAGTACAACTTGTTTGTATAGGCGAGATAACTGTTTTATTATTTTGTGACATTTGATAATTTTTATGTTTTTGGGTGTTGTGTCTCGTGTTATAGCAAGACTGGCTGCTTTGGAGTCACACAGAATTACAACTTTTGTAAATTTTTGAATGTGGTATAAAATATTTTGTAAACTTAAGAAAATTGCTAGAATTTCGCCATCAAAGTTTGTTGAATTTGTGTTTAGTTTACGATAAAAGGAAAAAAGTGGGCATACGCACCAGCACCAGTGCCACCCTCATTTGGTAGGCTGGACCCATCTGTAAAAATGTTTATCCATTCAGGAGCAGGTTATTGTTAAAAGCATCATTACTTATGGAGCAGAACTTCGGTCATTAACAAAAAAACAAATACGTTTATTTTGGCAACTAAAATGGATTTTATACAAAGGGCAGCATGAAATTTAAGAAGAAAAAATTAGAAACTCAGTTATAACGGAGAAAATGAAAATTGAAGATACTATTTTGGATTATATTAAAACTCAGCAATTAAGATGATAAGGACATGCCCAGCGAATTCAAGAGGATCGGCTACCAAAATGTATTTTGGAATGGGAACCTGAGGTAAGACGTGGCAGAGGAAGATCTAAAACTTCCTGGAGTTAGGGAATACATTTATACATGAAGGAGAAACATCTACAACCAGGAGATTGGATGGACCGACAAAATTGGCTATTAGGAATCGTACGATGTCAAAGACATTAATCAACCGATGATCTATCTATAATATATTAAAGCGTTTTGCATATTTTATGTTTTGTTTGTAGGACCATACAAATACGCAGGTCTTATACTGAGATTTTTACTTCAATACTTGCTTCCTGCATGTTTGAATGAAGTATCCACATTTTTCTTAAATTAATATCCATAATTACATGATGTACATCTACGAGGCATGATTGACAAACAATATATCAGGATAGGGATGCATGGAGAGCTTATGTCCGCGAGGGCATGAACCTACGGGTTCGATAGAGCCAGTGCATTTGTTAGTTATATGCCGTGAAAGAGAAATTGCGTGTTTCTCTAGACTTTTTGGAAAAAAGTTTTCCAACTGAATCGTTCTTGAACATCTTTGTACTCAAGACATAATATGTTTTAAAATATATATACAGTCAATATGCCCATTTCACCAATTAATGTTTTAAAATGGTCAACAAGTTTCCACAGCCAAGCTGTCATTCTCAAGACCAGATATTGACTGAAGACAAAATTGATAATAAATAAATAAACAAATTTGTTTATTTATTTATTATTAATTTTGTCTTCAGTCAATATCTGGTCTTGAGAATGACAGCTTGGCTGTGGAAACTTGTTGACCATTTTAAAACATTAATTGGTGAAATGGGCATATTGACTGTACATATATTTTAATATTTTATCACCAAGAAGATCACTTGTGTATTAAATAATATGTTTTGTTTCCTCCGTAAAATTAAGGCCTATAAATAAGTGTACGGTGCATCTCGGACATTATTTATTAGATCTTAATATTAATCTACCGCCTTGGCGTGCTCAGAAGAGTCCCCATATTCCACTATTGTCCATTTGGCTTAACTTTGCAAGAAATTTGTAGAAAGAGGCAGCTGTGTTCACCTGTCTCACTCGCACCAGTGTTGTCGGTTTTCTTCACTAGATGGTAATAGGGATAAGGGGGAAGAGGAAAACTGGCAATAAGGTAGGTCCTCTCTTTTGTAATTGAGCGAAAGTGGTCAAGGATCTACCCTCATAGCCTATCTCCATCTCTCTCTTTGCCAAATTAAGCCAGATATACAATATGTGACCCGTGTTGGATTCATTATAGGGTAGAATATTTAAAATCCCCGTCTTTGGACCAGGTATGTGTCCTGTAGTTGTGTATGTATGTCCCGCGCCGTAGCCCAATGGTTAAGACAATATGCCTTGGCGCAGAGCTACGGGACTTGCGTTGATTCGAGTCCCCATGCGGCAGGAAATTTTCTCATGGAGTTTCGACCAGTATAGGATCGAGAGGAATTTGGGTAGCTACAATAAGCATCGCCTCCAGGTTGAGAAAACCCGTTATAACGACTGGCGGACCTGACATGCTGACCACATGTCACTCCTACACTGGCTAGATGATCGACTACCTCTGTGATTAGCACTTTCTCGGTAAATTCATCAGAATCAGATGATGTCATTGTTAAACAAGGATACGATTATCAACACACTACAGCACTATGATCAACAATCGTTCTGCAACAACAGAATATGAAATATATGTTATTCGACTTCACATTCCATTATCTTCGAGTACAGATGGAGCTGCTGTTAGGCGAGATATATAATGTCGAAGAAGGAAATTCATTACTTCTCAAACATTGCGCTAAATGTTAGGTCCTATATCTTCCTCTACTTACGTCTACAGCGAAGCTTTGATTACTTGCAGAGCTCAAAAAGTAATTCTGATATAATAATCATTATTCTGAATCATTTTTAGTTTTGCTTTATACATATATAATTAATTATTAACTTGCTTTTACTCTTGTAATTGATTAGCCGCCCAGAACAAGGGTTTAACCCTATTTTTTCTAAAATTTGGATTTTATATGGAAAATAATTCCAGATGGCATTAATAAACCTTTTTTTTCATGTATAACTTTAATTGAGAAAAGATGGGAGTTGCAAACTTGTTCTGGGCGGCTCCTCAATTGAATTGTCCGGTCTGAGTAAGGAATGAAGACCAAAATAATTAGAATATGAACACTTTTGTCTTTGCTTCCCAAAATTATTATATGTAATGAATTTCTTCTAATATGTATGTATATTCAGAAATCTAAAAAGCGTAATCTGATTCTTTATAATTCGTCAAAATGAAAAAAATATGTAATAAACATGTCTTTAAATGGTTGTTTAACAGTCTGGAATTCACTTATTTTTATATTATATTTGCTGACATTATGTGTAGAGAATGATTATATCTAAATATAGCGTGGAATATTTGTGTTTTAAATTATATATATAGTCTACCGCTGTGGTCTCGAGGTAGCGTGCTGCCTTGCTACGCAGCGGGCCCGATTCGATCCCCGGTCGGGGCAGTTTTTCTGGGTGAGGTTTTTATCGAGGTTTTTTCTCACCTGCAAGACAAATGTCAGCAAAATCTTTAAGGCCCAAACGGTCCTGAAATCATATGTCCATCACGATCATCCTTATCATTATCATCATCATCCTTCACCGGTGTGGAAAGCAACGGGAAGCTACCACACCTACAATTCCCTAGTAAAGCTGCAAAGCATAGCATGAAAATGCTACGTATGATTGCAGTGAAAGACCTGCCCTCGGGCAGAATTACTATGGATGGAGATATATATATATATATATATATTACTGGATAACATTCAACTGACCAGCTTCGTGAGCTAGGGTTTAGCGTTTCTGACTATTGTTCATGAGGTCCCGTGTTCGATTCCCGGTCAGGCAACAGGAATTTTTCCTTTGGTTGCAGGTTAAGAACTCTCCTGGCGTTTCATTATCATTTATAACCCATCATATCATCCGGGTAACGTAACTCAACCTTCCAGGTGCCCAACCTAAGAAATGGATTACAATTCCGTCAATGCCAGGAGAGAAAGCCAGAAATTCATAAACGACAACTTTGTCGGCTACCCAAATGAAAATTGTTATTGCAATCCTAGGCCATGGCAGGCAAGACCGATTACTGAGAATTTTAGAGTCACGATAAAACAATATATAGCTGTTTTCTTCTTTTATTAAAAAATATTAGGATATTTCAAGTACTTAAATAATTTAATGTTCATGCAACACTAACATATGAAATCATACAGCACCTAGAGTATTTGGTTGTATCCGTTAGATTCTGTACATATTTATTGTGTTTTGTCAGATGTCCTTATGGAATGTCTGAATGATATTAATGCAATGACGATTGTGATGAAATGGGTATATGATGAAATGAAACGTCAATTCAACATTTGCCTGAGAATTGAAAAAAACTAAGCAAAATACTGGATCGAATTTATTGGATCTACAATTTCAATTCGGGACTTTCGAAAAAAGTATGAAACATAATCACATGATTCTAGTCGTCCGGTATTTAAACAATTCAGGAAATAAATCGCCTATGTTTCATCTTATTTAACATATAAAAATGAAATTAGCATCTACAATATTATGTATACATGATCTGAAATAAGTTTAAGGCAATTACACTGGTCAACATGATTTTTGTCTCATGAGTATCAATAGTTCTTTATCGTGTTCTTTTTGAATATGTATTCGGAATTTCTCCATCACCCACAGTTTTTTATTTCAATATCAATTAATGGATTTAAATAATTATTTTTTTAATAAACCTAGATTTCTTTCCGGGAAAATCTTGGTGCCGTGAGCGATGAGCAGGGGGAACACTTTCATCAGAAGATTTCACCAATGGAAAAGAGATATCAAGGCAAATGGAATCCTAATATCCTGGCCGATTATTGTTGGACCATCAAGAGAGATACTCCACAGGCAAAATATAGCAGAAAAGTGTCATTTCTTACTTTCTATGTGAGTCCGAATTTTCGAATAGGCCTATTGTATAGTTACGAATGTAGAAAATATTAAAGTGTTTGCGTCTCTCGGAAACATTGCATGATGGAAAAAAACCGATATCATATTTGAATTCAGGAGAAAAAAATACTATTAGAATTATATTTTTCTTTCTAAGACAAAAAAGTTTATTTTTTGTTGCTCACAAGGAAAGTATTTATGTTGGACCAGTTGGATTGTAACAAAAATTGTTAATTGATTGGCATTAAATATGATGACGTATTTTGCTGCAAAATTAATACAACTCGTGTTATTTGTCATAAAATTTCAATCTCGCCATTGACCGCTTCGTAACGGCACGGTTGCTCATTGCAGCTGGTTAAAAACAAGGGCAGTTAACTGGGCGAAGTTTCCCACCTTGTTAACATCAATAACTATTTTTTTTACAGGTTCTTCGTGATTTTCATTTTTTTTTCCTGAACTATAGATTCTAACGTAGTTAAGACGTATAATGGATTTATTATGCCCATTTTATTATTTTGATGAAATATTTTATTGACTCACAATATTATTACCTGTAAATGTACACATTTATGTGTAAATATACTGTTATGTCCTAAAAAAAAGTATTATTTTACACCATAAATACGCTAATCAGTAAATAATAACCTAAAACAAATATTCTATTGTACTTGCAATGTATCGGATATTTTATGTACAATGGAAACAATTAGTATATATTGTACGAAAACTCCACTGCGAGAGTGGAAAAAATATTCACATTCCGGTACGCTGCTCTTCAAATAACCGTGCCGCTCCGTTGCAATATTCATTTCGTTAGTTCATATCTCTCTCCCTGTCTCTTATTGTTCTTCCCTCTTTCACCACCACTATTATTTTCTATTTTTATTTGTTTATTTTATTTTTTCGCCAAATGTTTTACTTATTTATTTTGTCATGTACCGATGTTAAGCATTTTTTTCCCCTATTTTATTGTTCTTTATTTCGTGTCAAATATTATGCACACTATTCAATTTGCAGTGAAATGACTAATATCACGGTGTTCAGTATCCTTCATTCAACATATCCTCCTATTTTTGTTACAATCCAACTGGTCCAACATAAGTACTTCCATTGTCAGTGTTATTGGAAAATATTAACTGAGGATAGGAATTGTAAAATGTCTGCCCGGGTTTAATGGTGCAGCGATTTAGTTAGTTAAAACATTACATAAGCTTAGTTTTAAAAATGTGTGTAAATTGTAGAATTTTCTAAAATGTATTGTTTGATGTTCTTTGGAGATTTACTTATTTTGAAGATATTTCAGATGATCAGGTTTCACATTTCTAGAACACGAGGAGGCCGTGGATTGTTGGAAATCGAGTGAAATGGAGACCGAAGAGGATTATATTTTGTTATCAGAGAAACGCACTCAGAGGGAAAAGAACATTATGTACGTTTCATGATCGAGGCCGATTTATGTCTTCATTCTCATAACAACACTGAGGATTATTCCCAACCCTCGCCAATCCTCTCATCCCCCCCATCAAAACCAATGACTTCACGAAACAACTCGCTACAATCCCACAGTGATATGTTTCATGGATCTCTCGCAACAACAAACTTTCTTATACAGAGAGAAAACATTCCCCATAATATTATATGTATATATCACTCTCTATTTAATAAAAGAAATAACAAATATACGGCCACATACCTCCTCTTCCACTTTAATCAATGAAAATATAATACACCGTGTCCAATTCAAACCTCCCACATTTTAATTAATCATAACTCTCAAAGTATGCGGAACTATGAAATGAGGTTGGTATTAAAATAAAGAGAAACTCAAGGAACTTTTGTTTTCATTGTTGCAGTTAATTCATCTGTCGCATGTTGGACAATAATGACATAAAACAAAATAGCGAGCACAAACTATTTTCTCGTATGCAGAGACGAAGTCAATAATTACAGTGCAAAGAAATTACCAAATAAAATCTTCCATTATTTTCCAAGAAGAAGAAATTACCGGAGAGAATATGGAGGAAATACACCTTGTGGCAAGACCATTAAGGCATGGCTTCAGAAGTTTCTGGCGACTGGAAGCGTTAAAAAAGAATCAGGAGGTGCTCGTATACGTGAAAGATTGAAGAACGATGCAGATACAGAGGATTTTAATATGTGACAATGAAAATTCTTTGAGTTTCTGTTTCGTTTAATACCGGCCTCATTTCATAATCCCGCATAAGTTGTTAGTTATGATTAATTAAAATGTGGGAGGTTTGAATGGGACATCCTGTATATATATATATATATATATATATATATATATATGGTTATAAATTAAACTTCTTCAACACATGGAAGAACACAGGAACAGTTCGATAGAACAACTGCAAAGAATGACAGAGGATAGGATACCAAAGATGACCACTGCTGTATAATCCTGGAGGACGAAGATCGATAGGAAGACCAAGAAAGCTGCGCTGAACAGATGTGAGATCGGAGTAGGCAAAAACCTAATCCGTGAAGTTTGATGATGATGATAATAATGGATTTGTACTAATAACAGTGAAATTATGAGACTCAAATTAGTATTATTATAGAAATAAAAGAACTGCAATGGGCAGGACATGTGGCCCGAATTGGGAATGAAAGAGCATGGAAACTCCTTGTAGGGAAAGCCCTCAGTTAGTTGGCCAAAACTTAAGTGGAAGAATAACATTAACTTAAGCCTCCTGAGACCTCTAGTGATATAACTTTATCTTTACATTGAACATGTAGTCCAAGATCCGGCTGCAAAATTACTAGGTTCATCAAGTGGATGAACAAAATCAATTTTTTAAAATAAAATTGTGAATTACTTAATACATTTTTGCCGAGTTGCCTATGAAATTTGGCCGCCAGTATGTTTAATTAAAATATAATTAATTAATTTGAAATAATTTGATTCACTTTTTATTAAAATAAATTATAATCCAGTTGACAGAAATTGATGTATAGAGCTTGAAAAGTTTTGGTTGCCATCGCACACTTGGCCGTAAACCTCCTCGCGGCTACAGCAGGCTGTGATACCAATCAGTAATAAAATGGCGGCAAGTACGTATTTATTGTTTTATATTGTTTCTAATAAAACTCAGTTTGTTTAAAATGCTGTGATTTATTTCATATAATGTATATTAACACTTCCTTTTGGATATATTTTTGTATATACATTGTACGTAGTATACATAAAGGGCAGTGGTTTTACTTCCCGCTGCGAGGGGCCAATATAAAACAATAAATACGTACTTATCACCATTTTATTACTGATTGGTGTCACAGCCTGTTGTAGCCGCGAGGAGGTTTACGGCCAGTGTACAATGGAAACCAAAACGTTTCAAGCTCTATACATCGGTTTCTGCGAACTGGATTATAATTTATTTTAATAACAAGTGAATCAAATTATTTCAAATTAATTAATTATATTTTAATTAAACATACTGGCGGCCAAATTTCATAGGCAACTCGGCAAAAATGTATTAAGTAATTCACAATTTTATTTAAAAAAATTGATTTTGTTCATCCACTTGATGAACCTAGTAATTTTGCAGCCGGATCTTGGACTACATGTTCAATGTAAAGATAAAGTTATATCACTAGAGGTCTCAGGAGGCTTAAGTTAATGTTATTCTTCCACTTAAATCAAATTATTTCGAATAAATTAATTATATTTTAATTAAACATACTGACGGCCGAATTTTAATAGGCAACTCGGCAAAAATGTATTCAGTAATTCAAGATTTTAATGAAAAAAAAATTGATTTTGTTCATACACTCGATGAACGTAATAATCTTGCAGCCGGATCTTGGACTAATAGCACCGGTAATTAAATGTTCATATGATAGGTATACTTGTTAGCTGCATGTACAGTATTAACAAATATGTTTTAGTGTTCTGCCCTAGGGCAGGTCTTCCATTGCAATCATAGCATTTTCATGCTATGCATAGAAGAAATACTAGATTGGTATTATTTCTCGAAATTGTAATTTTTTAACGAATATGTAATATTTTTGAAGATCAGAGTCATGATTATTGTTCATGGTTGCACATTATCAAAATGCCTCTATCTAGAGTTCCACTGTTAAAATGGTCAGGTTTCCTAGGAAACCTACAGTGTAACCAGGCTAAGGGAAACATAGAACTGCAATGTTGTGAAAACACTTTCAAAGGAACTGATGAGTGAGAATAAGTTCTGACATATTGCAGGAAAGTGTCATACTATAATAGCCCTCTACCATGTTCTACATTAGATGTGTTTAGAGAATTCTATTCTTAGACGTCAAGCACGAAGACTCGTACATTGCGATAATGTGATCTAACAGTAATATTCTTACTTTATAGATAGTGATAATTTTGAATGTGGTGTTCCAAACTTTGTTTCTCCTAAGCAACAAAGCTGCTAGGCTCTAAGAAAATCTACACTTCGCTTGGCCAGATAATACCTAGGAATTTGCTAGATTGAATACGACACTAGGTCACAAGATAACAGTCTGTTAACAATCCCTCTTCATAGCACTTCCTCTTACTATTCTTCCTTTTTCACAGTAGCCTCTGCCCGCTCCTGGAATTTCCTTCCTCAAGATATCAGGGGTTGCCGCACATTAACACTTCAAGTCACGCTTATACAGTTAGTTACCTGTTGTCAAATAATTATTTTTTTTCTCTAGAGTTAAATTTATTCTATACCATTATTATTTTTTTTCTCTTTTTTTATATCTTGTACATATTATATTTCATTCGTTAAATCTAGAGTAAATCAAAATACTTTATAAATAATAATTGCATTGTATATATATATAAATATATATATATATATATGTGTGTGTGTGTGTGTGTGTGTGTGTAATTGTTTATGTTTATTAAAATTTAGATGTAAGAATATTTTTTGTACTTTTTAAAACCTGGTTGAGTGATAGACAAGGCTTCAACTCTGCCAGGTAAAATAAAGTTACTATTATTATTATTATTATTATTATTATTATTATTATTATTATTATTTACTAGCTCGAGAACTGCGACAGAAGAGCAAAAGATTCTTAATATACAGCCGACACCTCAATATAGAGTTATTAAGTATAAAGTACCGTGTATCATGGATGTCTTATATCAAATAACTCAGCTAATATATTTGAACCAACGCAGCAAATCGTTGTCAGAATTGGTGGAGTTCTTTTTTCCATAAAAAAAATATATATATTAAAATTATAATAAAATACAGCTCTATATATTAACCCTTAAATTGACGAACCACTAATTTATCGTGTCTGTTATTTAAATATGATGGACTGCAGTGAAAACGAAATCATGCATAAATCTTATTATTAGGTATATTGTGTAATTTGACACACATTTAAGTAATTTATACTCGTTCATTTTATTTTGTCGTCTTAGAAATAAGTTAAATCTATAGGGTACATTGCCAATTTAAAGGTTTAAAAAATTGTAATATTTTTGCTTATCAATAACTGAACAAATTCTGCATCTTTTATAGGAGAGTTTATTCACCGAAAAATATCCATTAAGAAGAAAAAATTCTACAAATATAATTCCTTATTCTCACAAGCTGTTTATCATTTTTCCTTATCAATGGACCTATATTTGAACAAACTCTGAATTTGTTGCAGAGAATGTCCACAAAAGAAATTACATCCATAAGAAGAAGAAAATTCTAAAAAAAAAAAATACAGTTCATTATTCTTTAAATATATATTTCATAGTTTTCCTTATCAATACAATTAAATAAATTCTGGTTATTCGTTGGCAGAATTGCCCACCAAAAAGAATACGTTGAGAACAAAATTATAAAAAACAAAGACAGTTCCATATTCATAATAGATATTTAGCTTGTCAATATACCTGCAAATATTCTGAGTGACAGAGTTCACCACAAAAAAATCTATTACGAAGAAAATTCCATAAATAAAATTCTGCATTTTCTTAAAAACTATTTGACATTTTTGATTGCTAATATACACCGTGTCCACAAATTTATCATACATTAAACCACTACTACGTCGCTTTGGATAATCGTATCTAAATGAAATTGGTGACAATCAAAAGAGAAACTCAAAACGTTTTGTGCATGTTAACAATGGAGAATAATGGACAACAATACAGAAACTAAACTAAATTTAATCATGTTTTTGTGGTCGATATGGGTTCATTGTTGGATATTTAGCAGACATTAAATGTGAATGTCTGCAGCGTCACTCGTGGGGGCCACATTCAATGTCTATGAGGTATAGCAAAAACGTTTTTTGAGTTTCTCTTTTGATTGTCACCAATTTCATTTAGATATACGATTATCCAAAGCGACACAGTAGTAGTTTTGAAGTATGATACTATATATTGTGGACACGTATTTGAAAAAAAAACGGAATAAGTTTATTGGCAGAGTTTGTCCACAAAAAATCCATTCATTAAGAAGATGATAATTATAAAATTACTTTTTCTTATTCTTAAAACTTTTAAGCATGGTGGCTTATCTATCTACATTTACAAACGCGGCTGGTTTTTCTTTGCAGAATTCTATTTGCTTTATAAGGTAGCTTGATGAAGCTCATAAAGATGTGAGTGCCACATAACAAACGCCCTTGGAAACCTCGTATATCTTTATTTACGATGTGATTTTCCTTCCAACAAATTGATGTCCAAGCTCTCCACCTCCGAGTTGTGAAAACACTTTGATTTACAAAGCTTTCTTCGCTGTAGCCACTTGAAATCATTTGTAGAAGACTTATCAAACCTTGTTAACACTCGAGAAAATTGCTGCTCAAGCGGTAGAAACGAGGTTTGAGGCAAATATTAATCCATCTTCTACAATATAAATCTCTAGATTTTCAATTATTTCATCAAACGATTGTTTCTCTCGAATGTAGAGCTACTCTTTTAAAACCATACTCAACATTAAAGATCTGTCCACCGCTGTGATCTCGAGCTAGCGTGCTAGACAGCGGACACGGGTTCGCTCCCTGTCGGGACAAGTTTCCTGGGTGGTGATTTTTTCGGGGTTTTTCCTCACTTGTAAGACAGGAAACTTTAACCTTTAAATTGGCAAAATACAAATGTCTTCTGTTAGGTATTTGAATGTGACGGACCGCAGTGAAAACGGAATGTTGTGTAACTGTTATTATTAGATATATTGTATATTTAGACACACATTTAAGTGTTTTTTTGTTCGTTTTCTTCTGATTTATTTAAAATATTAAATTAATTGAACCAACAGATGTACCCAAAAGGATACATTACGAATTTAAGGGTTGGCCCAAACGGTTCCCGAACATCATCTGGCCATCATTAATATATTCATTATGTTTAGGATTAAGGCCTCTATTGGCGCATCATTACCATCATCATCATCATCGCCTATCATATATCATCGGGGCAGCGTAACTGCGCCTTCCAGGCGCCACAACCTCAGAAAAGGGTTATCATTATGCCATGCCAGGAGAGAATATCAGAATGTCGAAATGACAACGTGGTGGCATTGTATAAAAATAAAGGCCAAAACGCGGAAAATAAGAACAACATTCATTCATGAATAAATAAATATGTTAATAAATTGCAATACCACTAATTCTTAATAATTCTACATAACTAAATTAATGTATAATGTAATTGTATTGTTATCTAATTGTAATATTATTGTTTTCTTTTTTTTGTTTTAAGTATATTATTACCAAATATCAACTTATTGTAACGGACTGTCAACAGCACGTACGGCTTACTGCCCATGCGACCCATATTTGTAAATAACATTGTATGTATCTTACTTTTAGTCAGGGCTTGCTTGGTTCAGGTTAGGGGCATGGAAAGTTTTAAAAATTAGCGACGATCACGATATGCGAATATGTCCAATGTGTGGGGGCGTTGAAGACGAGATACATATATTAGGAAAATGTAACGATTTGGAATATTGGAGGCATCAGTTATTACCGGAAAGATTTCTAAATTCAAATCGTGAAAGATTGGCATGCTACGAGTTACTGGTAAATCCATAAAATTGGATAAACTTGGGAAGATTTCTGGACAAAACGCGGAAAATAAGAACAACACTTATTCAGGAATAAATAAATATGTTAGAAAATTGCAAAGCCATTAATTCTTCAGAATTCTACATAACTAAGTTAATGTATAATGTAATTGTATTGATATCTAATTGTAATATTATTGTTTTTTTTTTGTTGTTTTTGTTTTTTTGTTTTTAAACATCAACTTATTGTAACGGACTGTCAACAGCAGGTACGGCTTACTGCCCGTGCGATCCATATTTGTAAATAACATTGTATGTATCTTACTTTTAGGTTAATAAAGTCCTTATGTATGTATGTACTTTTAGTCCAAAAAGTCCTTATATAAATATATATATATATATATATATATATATATTATATATAAAGGTTTCAATGTTATTAAAGTACACTTAAACGTTCACGTCTTATGCTAAGTTACAGAATTAAGATCAACAACGAACTGTTTTTTGTTTTACAAATATCCAATATTAGTTTTCAAATACTTATGAGCGCTGTGTTCTTTAATAAGTATTGATGGTTTAGGATTCTTTATAAATGTCGATTTTTCATAATTTGTTTTCAAATTGTTGGAATCTAAATACTATCAGAAAAATTTGTGATTAAATGTAATTTAACGAATTAAATGTTATCTTTCCAGAAATATACAGCAATTAAAGTAATATCTTAGATATTATGCAAAAAAATAAAGAATATCCAAAAATATTCTCGAATCCTAGCATTCACGCGCACAATACCCACTAATCTTAAATATGTCCACATATCGGATAATTATCATCAAGTTCGTAAAGGTGATCTAGATATCGGTCTCTAATGGAGTGTCATGGATGCAAGATAAAAATAAATGGCTACAATATTATCTGTTGCCATAAATAACACTGTCATAAAACTGTCTGCATTTGTATTATACAAGTACGCTTAATTTCATAAGATACACCGCGTCCGTCGCTGTGGCGTAGTGGGTAGAGTCGCTACCTTTCACTCCGGCGATCCGGGTTCGATTCCCGGCGGGGAAAGTGATTTTTAAAACAAATCTCAACCCTGGGTCTGGGTGTATGTAGTGTCCAAGTTGTACCCATAGGGTTTAATTCCTTAAAAAAAAGATACACTATGTAATAGATAGAATAACAAGATATTTTTCAGTTTAGTGTTTTGAAATTTTTACAAAAAAATTTAAGTATAAAAGCATAATCATTTATAAAAATATCATAATAAAAATGAAATAATTTATTGAATATTTTAAAAGAAGAGTACAAAGAATTGATAGTTTAATGGTACGATCAATATAACTGATTCTTTTCGTCAGGCGCTATTAATTGGTGTTTCCCGTATAATGTATCATATTTATATTATTATTATTATTATTATTATTATTATTATTATTATTATTATCGTATCATTATTGTTATTACCCTATAAAATGTTGTTTGTACATGACATTTACATTGTTACATTTATTGTATCTTTAACTGTTTATAATTAGTATAGTGTATATCTATATTTGTCGAATATTTATTTGTATTTGTACTGGTTGAGTGGAAGAGAGGGCCTTATGGCCTTAACTCTGCCAGAATAAATAAAGTATTATTATTATTATTATTATTATTATTATTATTATTATATTATTATTATTATTATTATTATTATTATTATTAGTTTACTTGTGTAAGTGGCAATTACTTGCTTTAATCATAAGATAATTTTGTTATTCTTAAAACGTAATTAATACATTTATTTGTTTACATTTTCGGGGAAACTAGTTCTCTGAGGGCTGAGCATAAATTTGTCATTTTGAATTGCCATTGAATAGCTGTGAAGTGATATTTTTTTTACGTATTTAAACACATTTAAAATGTAACGAACCTAGGCTACCTAATCTAATTCAATTACTCTAACCCAGGTGAATCCCATGGAACGCCATTTTTTATTTTACGCGGTTAAATATCTACATTTGTTTCTGTTTTACGCAGTTAAATTCGGACATAAATATTTGTTACCGGCAGAGAAGCACGTCATGGCAGAGCTTTGTTGTTGAAACCAGTTGTAATTGACAGAGATTCTGTGGCAGTGGGTTTATCGCTGGTTAGTAGTGTATTTATCGCTCATTAGTAGTGTGATTATCGCTGGTTATTTGTGTAGTTATCGCTGGTTACCAGTGTGGTTATCGCTGGCTATGACGCCAACACTCACTTGTTTCCCGATCGGATAATCATAGTAGCCATGATGGGCCTGCAGAACACTCGAACAGTCAAATTTTCTCTATGACTATAAAAAAATACACCTTATAATATGGGTAGACACTGTGTTATTAAGACGAACTAACTCTAGGATAAATGTAAAAAAGGCACTTACCCGGAGAAGACGCTGGTCGCCTTGTCGCGAATAGCCCCAAGCGCCCCGAAGCCCGGCATGATGTCTGGTTGTAGGGGTTACGCGGGCTTCTTGTTCTGCTTGGAGATTAGTGTCTCAGTGGAGTGGTTTTACCATCCTGAAGGGTTTATGCCGCCTTGCCCATTCCCGGGGAGAAGAGGGCACTCCATGCTGTAATAAGCAGTCATAATAGGCGCTACGGAAAAGGGAAATTGGAGTATTTTCTTATATTTTATTAAAATGTCTTCAAAAACAATAATCCTCCTGTAATTATATTTATCGCGTTGTTGTCAGAATCAATTTAAACAGAAGATTAAAAACGAACTAGTGGTCGAAATTCTACTAAAATTCCTTAAATTTTTAATTGTTTTACCTATACGTCAATTATGAAATAATGTTCGATTTATTTTAAAAATATTAACGATAGGAAATCAGGTGGTATAGCTTGGCTAAGCCATATTAAAAAACAATGACATGGCATTTGACATTTGTATACTATTTAATTGCTTTGTTTGGCACTATGGTTATTTGTACGGGAATATATATAATATATATATCATATCCCTTCTTCTTTACTTTCACTACGACCCCTCAATTGTTCTATGTCCGAAGCATAATGGAAGTATGGTGCGAATATGTAAAATATAAAAAAAAAAAACATGTATGATATTACTTACTGTGGAGACCAAGATTATGGACAGGGGTTTTAATTTAAATCAATCGCATACAATGTGACGCATGTTTTAAACCACTGCTAATAAATACTCGAGTCGTCAGTTCACATTGCTGCGGCACAATTTTCTTTTTGCAACAATGACACTTTCAGTCAGTTAACGGAAACAAAAGGAGAATGAGTAATACACATAAAATTTCTTAGAGACATTTATATTATTTTTATTTGGTTAATTTAATTTATTTGTACCACATTATTTCTACATTACATTTTACTTGTTCCACACTCCTTCTCTATATGAACTTTTTCAATTATGCCAATATATCACACTCCTCCGTGCGCGTAATGTGCTTAAAAAGGGGTACAAAGTTTTTCTTCACGTAATAATAATAATAATAATAATAATAATAATAATAATAATAATAATAATAATAATAATAATAATACTGTATTTATTCTGGCAGAGTTAAGGCCATACGGCCCTCTCTTCCACTCAACCAGCACAAATACAAATAAATATTCGACAAATATAGATATACACTATACTAATTATAAACAGTTAAAGATACAATAAATGTAGCAATGTAAATGTCATGTACAAACAACATTTTATAGGGTAATAACAATAATGATACGATAATAATAATAATAATAATAATAATAATAAATATAAATATGATACATTATACGTATTAATATATAGATGAACTAGCGACAAGTTCTAGAAACAGAAATAACCCATATTCTCTCATCATTGATATTTTCTGCTTGTCCATCTAACAAAGAAAAAAAAACTGATCACGCAGGAATTCCTCAGCAAGCCAAAGATATGATCCCATTTTGCTGCTTTACGTATCTTTCTTCTGTACACCCACAAATTGAAGAAAGAATTGGTTATCCCAACTTATTTAAACGTATCGGATTGCATTGAAAAAAAAAATATAAATTATTACTTATTGCATGTTGTGTAATTTGATATAAATTTAAGTAATTTCCTATTCATTTTTCAATTATTTTATTCCATTTCATTAACGCCGTTTAACAAGTAACCTTAGAGGTAATTTCACGTGCCACACGCCATCCGGGCTTACAGTGGCACGACCTGTCGGGAGATGGATTTTAAACTATGGATGATAAACATACTTCTTTGACCACACAAGGGCATGAAGGGCATCCCTAAATGAGTGATTAGCTAAATATAATAATTGCTTTATTTTACCTGGCAGAGTTAAGCCCTTAAAGCCTTGTCTACCACTCAACCAGGTTAAAAAAAATACAAACAAAAAAAATAGTCTGAAATCTAAATTACAATATATATATATATATATATATATATATATATATATATATATAAATAAACGATTACAAGTTATGAATACAATACAATTAATATTTATAATGTATTTTGATTTACTCTAATCAGGAGTTTCTCCGTAACAACACAACATTAAGACGAAATATACCATTTATGCACATGGAAAATATGATGATGAATATGATGGGCAGATGATCTTCGTGGACCGTTTGAGCCTTAAAGTTGCCTGACATTTGTCTTACAGGTGAGGAAAAACACTGAAAAAACGATTACCCAGGAAACTTGTCCGGTCGGAAACGAACCGGGACACGCTGTGTATGAGGCAGTGACGCCACTCCGAGGATATAGCGATGGATCCATTATTTATTAAAATTTTAATATATAAAAATTAATGTTTGTTTGTTTGTACTTTATGCGTGGCCATACCGTTGATCCGATTGCGATGGGTTTTTTTTTAAAAATGTTCAGGAGATTCCCTGGATGAATATAGGTTATAAAAGAGTTGAGATACTCAACTCCTATAGCCTTAAAAACGCCCTTTCTAGTAAAAGACCCTTAAATGGCTTACGCTGTCTAAAACATAACAAAAACCCAAAATTAATGTACAAAGTATTGAATATCTCAAAAAACTCTACAAAAAAGTCCGCGACAGCATATGTTTATCTTTTACAGATAACAAACAATAGCCATTTTTGTGTTTGATTCCCGGGCAAGCATGTGCTGCCATACCATTCATCGGATTGTCATGGTGCGTTTTGCAAAATGTTCAGGATTTTCCCGGGAATGTTATAGGTTATAAGAGAGTTGTAATGCTGAAGCTCCTAACCCTTAAAAATCACCTTCTGTAATGAAAAAAGTAGCTTTTTGTAAGTTTAAATGCCTTACGCTGCCTAAACCATAACAAATACACAAAAGTATTGTACACAGAATTGAATATCTCAAAACTCTCTACAGAAAAGTCCGCGAGAGCACAAGTTTATCTTTTAAGGATAACTCACAATAACCATTTTTGTCTTTCATTGATGCCAAGAAGATTGGGATAAGTAGATTCCCGGACAAGCATAGCATCGCACGGCGGGTATTCTTTTATGGATAACTCAAAATAACGAATTTTGTCTTTCAGCTCATTTATGCCAAGTACATCGGGATGCGTAGATTCCAGGGCAACGCCGGGTAAACCGCACGGGGTATCTAAAAATAATATCGATATAAATTTATATTTATTTTTACTTTTTCTTATGCAACTAAATGCACTCATCATTTATTTAGGTGTAGCTAATACCCGGCGTGCGCTGCTACGTGTAAATAAATGCAAATTAATGTGATTTTATGTTTAGTAGAATAAGTAATAGGAAAAAATAATTATAAATTTATATTTTTAGATACCCCGTGCTAATTACCCGGTTTTGCCCGGGAATGTACTCATCCCGATCTTCTTAGCATAAATGAGCTGAAAGACAAAAGTTAATGTACTTCTTATGATTAGTTGAATAAGTAAAATGAAAAATAATTACAAATGTATATCGTAATTATTTTAAGATTCCTCGTTCCGATTACCCGGTGTTTCCCGGGAATCTACTTATCTCGATCTTCTTGGCATAAATAAGCTAAAAGACAAAATTCGTTATTGTGAGTTATCCGTAAAAGAATACCCGCCATGTACTACTATCCTTGCACAAGGAATCTACGTACTTGTCTCGATCTTCTTGGAATCAATGAAAGACAAAAATGATTATTGTGAGTTACCCTTAAGAGATAAACATATGCTGTCGCGGACTTTTTTGTAGAGCTTTTTGAGATATTCAATTCTGTGTACATTAATTTTGTGTATTTGTTATGGTTTAAGCAGCGTAAGCCATTTAAGCGTCCATAAAGCAACTTTTTCACGTTTTCCACTACAAAGGGAGATTTTAAGGGTGTAGGAGTTGGATATCACAACTCTCTTATAGCCTACGTTCATCTCGGAAATCTCCTGAACATTTTGCAAAAAGCCAAATCACAATCGGGATCAACGGTATGGTCGCGCATAAAGTACGATCAAACAAACAAACATACATTCATTTTTATATATTAGATATGACATAAATTATATGCCTATTTTTTCTGGAGGTTTGAAGAACTCTGGTAATTTCGTAATAATATTAGGGTAAATTCGTGACAAATTTTTTAATCACTGTTATTGCTACATCCAATGCATTTGAAATACCATTTATAAAGACTCAACCCTTGACAGTTTTCATGCAACTACACATATTTTCAACATTGCATTCCTTCACCTTTAGTGTCGAAGAATATCTACTCAAAAATGTTCTTCAAACACAGACAAGTATTAAATCTAACAACTGCTAACAAGAATGAAAACACTTCCTCTACAAGTTAACGTAAAATGCACACAAAGAACGCTGTTATCACAGGTACGAAAACACAGCAAGAAAGTAGACTTTCTGCCATTTACGAGACAGAAATAGTATATTACGTTGTAAGGTTGGGAAGTGGTTTTTACAGAATCGAGGAAAAATGTTTAAAAACCGAGCAATGGCGAGATTTTATAATTTCCAAGATTCTGTAATACACTTCACAAACGTGCGTTTTACAATATTTTTTGAGCGATGGTATTTTCAAAATAATGAATAATAGCAATTTGTTGGAAATATTTGGATTCATTATAAACAATTGACTAACGTTAACAGTGTGGGGAATATGATGATCTCGATGAAGATTTTCGGGCTGTAGGCCGTGGTCGTGAGGCTTGTAGTTCCCCGACGTTTCGCCAAAGACTGTCTTAAGACAACCCTTGAGGTTGCCAGACGTAGTAAGACAACCCATGAGGATGCCAGACGCAGTCGTTGGCGAAATGTCGGGGAACTACAAGCCTCACGACCACGGCCTACAGCCCGAAAATCTTCATCAAGATCATCATAGCAACTCCGGCCGTGAAAGTCTACATGAATACAGTGTGGGTAATATTTATTAATGGAAACAACAGGAGGCCTTGAGAACAATTATTGATAACATGGCCGCAAGTACGTATTTATTGTTTTATATTGTTTCAAATAAAGTTAGGTCATTTAAAATGCAGTGATTTGTTTCTTATAATGTATATAAACACTGCCATTTGGATATTTTCTGTGTATTCATTGTACATAGTATGCATAGAGGGCAGTGGTTTTAATTCTCGCACGTGGGTGTAAATGTAATATTACAGTATAGTTATTTACGTTGGCAACCCCGAAATGTAGGAAGTTGAACTTTCAATCACGGTTGTCATTGTTGATAAGTAGACAAAACGCACTATCGCGCAAAAAATAATTTGTTTTCTTGCCAGTACAACTTCATTAGAAACGAAAAGAATATATATATATATATATATATATATATATATATATAAACGAAATTGTCCGTGTTACAAAATTAGCCGAGATTGCCTTACTTTCCTCGTTTTATTTCCATGTCAGTGTACAACAAAAAAGAAAATTGCTATAGTTAGAGCGTTTTTTAAAACTTGATTCCTGATGAACTCCTACTCCCATTTGCTGATTAACGAACTCGACCTTACGTTTTGAATTGATTACTATATACCAAGTTTGATTTCGATAAAACAAAAATTGTGTCCGCTAGAGTGTTCACAGACATATGTATGGTAAAGGTATTCCACTACAGGCCTTAAACGGGCCTTGGGTAGTAGAAAGGTGAGTATCCCACATTTCTAGACAATTAACACGAAATATAACCCGTGTTGTCACCCTTGCGTGACTTCCGGCTATACCTCCAGAACGAACGTGGTACTCCTTTTCGTTAGAGACTGAGTTGTCCCCAGGCTATCGTACAGATAGAAGGTTTTGGCCAATTTAAAATCCTGACTCCATGAGACTCTAAATCCCCGACATTCCGGCTTGTAGTCTATAGCCTAACCAATTACAGCGTGTCCCTATATATATATATATATATATATATATATATATCCATCCATAGTAATTCTGCCCGAGGGCAGGTCTTTCACTGCAATCATAGAACTTTCATGATATGCTTGCAGCTTTACTAGGTAACTGTAGGTGTGGTAGCTTCCCGTTGCATTCCACACCGGTGAAGGATGATGATGATGATGATGATAATAATGATACGAATGATGATGGCCATGTGATTTCGGGTACCGTTTGGGTCTTAAAGGTTTCCTGACATTTGGCTTACAGGTGAGGAAAAACCCCGATAAAAAATTCACCTAGAAAAACTGCCCCGACCGGGGATCGAACCCGGGCCCGCTGCGTGACAAGGCAGCACGCTACCTCGAGACCACAGCGGTGGATATATATATATATATATATATATATATATATATATATATATATCTTCTTCTTCCTCTTCTTGTTACAAGGATTAACCCTTTTTGGTTCGTTCCGGCTCCAAGTATTACAGCTGCTCTGTCCATCTCTTTCGTGGGCGTCCCCGATGTTTTTTTCCTCCTCTTGATTCATATCTCAGATTTTTCCTAGGCAATCTGTTGGTATCCATTCTGCAGACATGTTCATACCATTCTCTCCTATACTCTTCTATTTTATCTGCCAGACTGAATATTTGTAGTTCTTCTTCCTTTCATGTGATAGACCTACCGGTTTGTTACGGTCTCAATCCAACGTTTGAAGGGTCTCTTAAATATTTCTTGCCTGGTGGCTGGTAATTTAAATATTTGTAGTTCTTTGCGGATTCTTCGCTCCGATTTTTATCCATTAAAGTATACCCTGCCACAAATCATACACATTTCATTTCTGCTGCTTCTATTCTTTTAATTGACTGTTTATTCAGAGTCCATATTTCTGAGCCATACAATATTGCATGCACAGCCAATATTTTATACAATTTTAAAAGTGTTTCTTTTCTTACTTTCTTTCTCAGTGTTCATTTAAGTGTGCCACATACTCCGTAAATATATTTGTAGTGTATTATTTATGTCTTTTTCTCTATTACAAACTAAAGATACACCCAGATAATTTAAATCTTTTATTTGTTCTAGCGTTTTCTCATTTAGTACTATTTTTGTTCTTTCCATTTCTTTGCCACACTGGACCATTACTTTAGTTTTTGTTAAAGATATTTCTAGGTTGTAATCTTGTGCAATATAATTTAATTTAAAAATGTTTCTTTGTAAGTCATTCTCTGAAAACGCCATTACAGCCTGATCATCAGCAAATATGAGTGTCAACACGGGTTTTATTGTTAGAATTTAAAGTTATTTGCCACATTCTGACAACTTGGTCAATATATAAATTGAACAGTGTGTGTGTAGTATATATATATATATATATATATATATGCCATTGTAATTTTCAGTATCTACTAGATAGGATCGGCGAAGATCTGTAACATTTCAACAGATTAACCAAACAAATCTTTGATTTTTTTCCTTAACCGTAAAAAATTCAAACCAACTGGTTTAAAGAAATGGAATGCTCCTATAGAGTAGATGATAAAGTTATAAAATTTGTTGTAGTTCCAAATGTTTTCATCATCCTTGTGCAAAAAAGACACTGAAACATTAATCTTAAATTGGCAAAACACAAATTTCTTCTGTTAGTTATTTGAATGTGGCGGACCTCATTGAAAACGGAATGTAGTGTAATTGTTATTATTATGTATATTGTATAACACTGAGCATCAAAAAATAAACTTTTTTTTTATTTCAGGAAGAAACATATGTGATTCTGATAGTATTTCTTCTCCTGAATTCAAATGTGATATCGGTTTTTCTCCATCAAGCAAGGTTTCCGAGAGACAGGAATTTTTTATTTCAAACACATTCGTAACTACACAATATTCGAACATTCGGACTCGCCTATAAAGTAAGAAATGACGATTTTCTGTTATATTTTGCCTGTGGAGCATCCTTCTTGATGGTTCAACAATAATCGGCAAGCATATTAGGATTCCATTTGCCTTGACATCTCTTCTCCATAGCTGAAATCTCCTGAGTTAGCTAATTTGGTTTTATTTTACAATGGACAAATGGACGAAAAAATGTTTATTAAAAATAATTATTTAAATCCATTAATTGAAATTGAAATAAAAACCTGTGAACAATAGAGAAATTCCGAACTCATATTTGAAATCGCGACAAAAAACTGCATTATTTTTGTTCGTTTTCTTCTGATTTATTTAAACTATTAAGTTAATTGAACCAACTGATGTATCCTAAAGGATACATTACGAATTTAAGGGTTAAATGTTATAGAAAATTCACTAACTCGAGCAGTTAAATAAACTATTCAAGATGAAAACATAAAGTACCAAGATAATCTTCACAAAAATCCAAATATATTATTTCGGAAGAAGAGTGAAAAACAATATCAGAAATAATGAAGGAATACTGGGCACTAAGTAAGGAATAACACACAGAGAAACGATTGATCCGACGTAACCCAAAGAGGGTTAAACGAATAATGAAAAAAATATTTTAGTATCTCCCTGAAATAACGTAATTGAGGGGATGTATTGGGGTACCCAATATAATATTGCCTAACGACTCAGAGCCTGAGCAATAAAAACGGATAGAAGCGGCCAACGGGAGGGTTATAGTCCCCCCAAACGCTCACGGGCTCTACTCACAAAATGGCGATGTGGGTCCTGGAAATAGAACCCGGTGTGTTAGACATCGAAGACGAACAACAGCTTACATAACATTATACTAATAATATACATTATTGCAACCAAATGACCATGTAGAAAGATCGCGTTTTTGCTTCAATTGTTTTCATGTCTGTTATCGAAGTTCCTATGTTTTTACATTCTAACAGGTGATATCGGTCGCAGTGCGACCCCCATATAGTTTGCACTTGCACTTTTCTTCTGGGTTATGGCGATTCATTGCTGTACATATCCGGTGGTAGAAACCATGGGCCACGACTCTTGTCACGGTGTGTCTGAGGTCGTATCTGGCTGCTTTCCATTCCATGTAAACCATCTTATCCGTTGCGTTGAACTCAGGCCTTATCTGTTCTCCCTTCTTGTTGAGTTCCCTCAGTAGTTCTTTCCAGGCATCTGTTGCCGGTACGAGTAGGTCCAGGTGGGGCTCTTCTAGGAAGATGGGTATGTTAGGCGTGAAGGTGTGTATTTTGATAAGCTTATTGCTGTCTTTAAGGGTGGCCATGAGTACAATTTGAGTGAAAATTGACCAAAACACACATTTTGTGTTTTATTTCTCATAAAATTCTCCTAACAATCCTGTTCAAGAAAATATATAACTTATCGTTATTTCGCCATTATTAAAGCCATGGCGGCCATTTTGAAACTCCTACAGAACTAATGGCAAAAATGATACCAGTATATCAAAGATTGGCATTCAGATGTGTTACTGGAGGTGAGGTACAAAAGGAAAAACCCAAAATGGTAATGAGAGTCTCTACCATACACTTTGGCACAAATATCCAAAAGAAATATTTATTTCAACACAGAGATTGTAACTGTGTATTATTAAAGCAGTCAGAAGCATGAAAAACTTTGTAGCCTTTTTAATCAAAGTGTATTTTTCAAGTGCATGCCCATTTTAAAAAAGTTCCATGCACTGCAAGTTTTGCCTTATTCAACTGACATTTTCAGCACGTATCTGCAAGAATATAAAGAACCCAAATTACATAGGATATTAATCATACTCAAAATGCTCATGAGTTATGATTTTTTATATTGTCATATTTATCTCGATTTTCGCCAACATGAAAAATCAGTTAAAAACATTTTGTTTCCTTAAAAGTATTAACAGTACAGAAAAATCCAATACAAATTTAGAACCAATGAGTATAACAAATATCCTAACAAAATATTGGAACAAAATATTGAAAATTGTACTGCAAGGAACTTTTATAATTCATTAAAATAAAAAAAGAGGAAAATAATGTAACTTGCAAACTAATACAACAAATCTCTTGACATTTATCATAAATGTTGTTCATACATGTAGACATACGTGGTGAAAATTTTAAAGAAATATCTTTATTAGTTTCGGAGTTTCAAAATTCATTCATGGCTATCCTTAAAAAGTGTGCTTTGACTTTCTCTATTTTCTCTAAGTTTGACTTATTTAGATTCTTCAAAATCCCTTCCAGGCCATGGGTCATAATTGGTATTATCTTTAAGCTGTCTCCAGGGATAGTTTACTCAGGTTTTTAATACAATTCGTTGCTCTTCTGGCCACTAAGGTGCGTTCTTTGATGTCCTTATCGAAGCGTGATTCCAAGATACATAACATTATAGAGAAGAATTTCATTTTGCTCATCTCCACAACACTGGGATGGCGCTGTAGATGTTTCAAGTCGCGGTGCTCAGGGTAGTTTGCCCTCCCAGTCTGTATAAGGAACTATGAACTAATATCTCTTTATGAGAGGCTATATCATCGTTCGATGCATGAGTTTTACATCACGCTGAATTTTCAACTAAAAGGGATTTATACATACATTATGAATCACTGAACTATGGTATTTATATAGGGTGTTCGGAAATTCATATTACAAACTTCTAGGGCTAGTAGAAGGGACTGAGTAGACAATATTTTGAATAGCAACCCACGTAAAAAAAGTGCCATTTCCGCGCTACAGCCATTACAATGTGTCGGATTTACTGGTGTTGTTTTGTAACCGGATAGGCAGTACATGACGTCATGGATTTTTCCGCCCTAGAAAATCCCATCGACCCCGATCGGGATTGAACCCGCGACCCTCGGAACTAGAGAGGCAAGGGTCATAACCACTAGTCCACCGCGGCCTACTTTGTACGTATAGATACCAGACTTTCGCAAGACTTTATTTTATTTTAATTATTTTTAATATTCTATTGCACGTCCACTGCTGTGGTCTCCAGGCGTCGTGCTGATCTGTCACGCAGCGGACCTGGGTTCGATCCCCGGTCGGGACAGTTTCCTGGGTGAGGTTCTTATCGGGGTTTTTCCTCACCTGTAAGACAAGTGTCAGGAAACCCCGAACATCGTATGACCATCGCAATCATCATCATCATCATTCATATTCATCTTAAGGTACGTACACATATGCGCGCCGCGAACACGAACGGCGCGCGCGGCGCGTGTTATGTTCGAGGAAATTATTAATTTCAACGAACCTCCTGCGATCCATAGGAAACCCACAAACCTTCAGTAGACATTTTGCAGAGCAGGTGTAACCAACGATGTCTATTCCCTTTCCGTTCTCCCGCTTGTCCTGCATTCTTTCCCAAAAATAGGGACTTTTTTTAAATGCCGCGGGACGCGGGACAAATTGTTAAAAATCGGGACTGTCCCGCCAAAATCGGGACGTCTGGTCACGCTTATTACTTATTACATCTTATAACTTTATTTATACTTTTCAAATATTTTTCAATATTATAGCATTAAAGGATTTAAAAAAAAAATATATGATTTGTATATCCATCCATAGTAATTCTGCCCGAAGGCAGGTCCTTCACTGAAATCATAGCATTTTCATGCTATGCTTGCAGCTTTACTAGGGAATTGTGTAGGTGTGGTAGCTTCCCGTTGCTTTCCACACCGGTGAAGGATGATGAGATGATGATAATATAATGATAAGGATGATGATGGCCATATGATTTCGGGGACCGTTTGGGCCTTAAAGTTTTCCTGACATTTGTCTTACAGGTGAGGAAAAACCCCGATAAAAACCTCACCCAGAAAAACTGCCCCGACCGGGGATTGAATCCGGGCCCCGCTGCGTGACAAGGCAGCACGCTACCTCGAGACTACACGAGATTTGTATATATATGTTTAAAATTATTAAGAATCTATCTCACCATAACATGGCCTTAATTTTTAATAAAAATATACATGATTATTATACTAGAGGTTGTACTTTATTGCACAAAGATACTAGTTTCTAAAAAAAAGGTATAAAAGGGATTCGTTATGCATTAATCAACCATTAAAATAACTACTTACCTATTGAATATCAACATTTCACGAATGTTAAACATTTTTCTAATTGTATTAAAAAATATTTTTTCTCATTGCTTTCTTAGTTAATTTTGTTAATTTTATTATTATTAATATTATCCTGTTTAAATATTGTATTTATATGTATATATATATATATATATATATATATATATATATATATATATATTGTGCATCTATATTAGTTTGTATTACTTAAATTTATGCCTGAATTTGTTTTCTTGTTTTTATTGTTAATTGTTTTATGGCCATTATTTTTTGTATATTGCCCCTTAACATGAGCAGTCTTGCTCTTTGGAGTCTTTGAAGAAATAAATAAATAATTAGCAATAAATGTGTTTATATATTGTATTGTTTTGTGATACTTCATACATAGTATTATGAAATGAACGTCTTAAATAAATAATGTTTTCTAAATAATTGTAATTTATGTATACAATTACAGTACACACGAAAAAAAAACACATATCATTAAAAAAAACAGGCATCTCCTTTCAATGATTTTTTAAAATGATCCTTATGTTGTGGATCCCACAATAATTGCTTGCTTCTATAAATGTCAACAAGTTTTAACACGGTTTCCTCTGACCACTCCATACTCAAATAATAGGTGCGCACCGAAAGCAACGAACCTCTCAGGTACCCGTCCAAATCTAAACAGCGAACCATCAAAGTGTTTGTGGAAAAAACCGACAATGAGTGGATCGTGGTGAGAGACACGCCGTTCGCGCGCACCTTAAAACCCCGTCCAAATCTGACGAACATGGTGCGGCGCGCGCGCCGTTCGTGTTCGCGGCGCGCATATGTGTACGTACCTTTAGATTAAGCTTAGATTAAGGACTCTCCTGGTGCACCACTATTAACACCAACGCCCATCATATCATCGGGGCAACGTAACTCCGTCTTTCAGGCGCCCCGACCTCACAAGTGGGTTACAATTACGCCAATGCCAGGAGAGAACACCAGAAATGTCCATAAAGGTCAACCTAGGGCATTAAAAAATCTATTGCTATTATTTTTATTTTGTCTTATATTGTGTTCAAAAATGTTAAACAAAATATTACAAATTATATTTCGTTTTCAATTCATTATTAACAGCAATATATTGTATCGAGATACATTAAATCTTCTTTAAGATGTAAACAAACTAGTGATTTTTACATGGACAACGACAATATTGTTCGTTTACAATAATGCTTTCTACCTCCCAACTAATTACTCTACTCCAGTTGCTGAAAAAAAAGGATAAATGCGCATCAATTATGTAGACCTTATAAACGTAAATGGAATATGAAATTGAGTAATCTCTGTATGACAACGGCATTCGTGTTGGAGATGTGCCTTTTTTTGTGTAACATCATTCATAGCTTACGCTGAGCTAAATAACGTAGACAAAATGGTAAGTAGACCTACAGTTCTACCTTAGAAACCATAGAGAAACTTCGAATAGAGGGGAAACTGAGTACAGTGACATCTAAAAAATTTCGGTCGTTTACGATGAACTACAATGAGCAAACTACAATGGTAGCGCTGTTTCGTAGTAACAGAATATGTAACTAAATAAAATTAATGCAAGGCACACGGCGTGTTCACCGGTGTTCACTCGGGATTATGGGAAGTTAGCCATTTTGTAAATTAAATTTTTTAACTGCTATCCTTTCGTTCTATGTAGACGGTACTGTAAATTATCGAAAGTTAAAATCATTACTTAGATTTTATTTTACTCTAATTTGTAAGTAATTTCAAGCCTGTCTACATTTTTAATGTGAATCTATTTTCAAAGATAAACCTACTAAAGTGATAAAATTCTAAGATTTGTTAGGTTAGGAAGAGTGATGTTAGTGTACAGCCATTTCTCATAAACATTTTAAAAATGTGACTTTATAATGGATTTCAGATGTACGACATGGCTAAGGTTCTTTAATAAATATTGTATAAAATATGTATGTGAGAATAAGGGGGTAGGTCAATTGTACATATTTATTAAAAGAGCTCAAAATGCACGTTTTTAAATTTTAATAAACGAAAATAAATTAACATGTTTTATTTATTTACATTCTTCCGTTCTGTTAAAATTAAAGCAAATCTCTAGTTCTGAGAGACTGGGTATACATAATTCCAGAATTTAAGATTAATTAATACGTTATTTATTCCTATAAAAGGTAAATTCCATGATTATTCACCAGATGGCGATATATAATTATAATTCATAATTTTACCACCAGGCGGTGCTGAATTTCATATTAGTACCAGAAAAAAATCGAAAAAATTTAGATGTAGTTAGTTGTTCCACACTAGCGCCGCTTATGGCATGTACGCGAAACTTGCCTACTTTCTTCTCTGGTACTCTGTGCTTAGAAACGACTTCCCTCCATTTTATATTCACATGTCTACAGAAATGTCAGATATAATAATTTAATAACCAATTGGGTTGGTGTTCACTTGATGAAAATCCATATTCATTAATTAAATAAAAATAAAACTTAGTTTTATTTGATTTTCATAAATAAGAAAATCTAATAATTTATGTCTCTGAGTGTATAAAAAAATCCCATTTACCTTCATTGTAAAGAGATACAATAGATAAGAAATATACTGCCATTCTTGGGGTTGTGTGAATATATGGACAAATGAATATACTATATAAATATGTTTCTTGCGCAATAGTGCAATCTGTCCTACTTACAGCAATGGCGACCATGATTGAAATTTCAATTTCCTGAATTTCGGGGTTAAATAAACTGTAATATTACATATTACTTACCGCGTGCGGGAAGTAAAACCACTGCCCTTTATGCATACTACGTACAATGTATATACAAAAACATATCCAAAAGGTAGTGTTAATATACATTATACGAAACAAATCACTGCATTTTAAATGAACTGAACTTTATTTGAAACAATATAAAACAATAAATTCGTACTTGCCGTCATTTTAACCTGGTTGGTGCCACGGCCTGCTGTAGTCTCAACTAAATTATTTTCTGCATTTAGCGTATATACATTGGCCAGACTGCTACAGTCAGTTAGTTGTCTATAACGAACGGAAATATATCCAACAAAAATATTATTTTACTATTATCTACTATTTTGAAAACACCATCGTGCAAAAAATAATGTATAATACACGTTTGTGAAGAGTTTTACAGAATCTTGGAAATTGAAAAACTCGCTATGTAAAAACCACTTCTCAACTTCGCACTGCAATATACTATTTCAGGTTTTTTAATATAGATCTAAATGCCACGATAGAAATTAAAGAAGCAGACGAAATAACCGCATCACAACGATGGAATCACAAGACTAACTTACAAAGAACTCTGTTATATACCAAAAGGGAAATGAAAATTTGGACGTCCTACAAAATATTGGCTAATTGTTTCGAAACATTAACGGGTCATAGAGCTTAATCATGGAAGCTCTAGGCTATTAATTGTGCGAAATCATGTAAGTGCATAATTTTGAGAGTATACGGAAGGTTGTTTCTGATCCCTGATAACAAATGATTTTTAAGTTTTACCTTAAGAAAATCCGTGTTTCCACCATCGAGCATGGTCTATTTGATGGATCGTCACCCGAGCTATGGTTCGGCTTTGGAGTTTCCGCTGCAGAAGACTCTTACGCAGCACAGCCATGTCTAGAAGTTCCTACTCCTATTTATATGCTTTCCAGAGACCGTCTATTGTTCGAGGACGCCTGTTTCCCAGTGCCCTTTTGAAGGGTCCAAAGACACGAAGTCCATGGGTGATCATCAGGAGGCTTCACTGGGATGTTGCTGAATGGAATAGTATGTATTCCAGTTTCCTGTTCCATTTCTCCAGGAATGTCAGGGTTGAACCCGAAGTGTGGCTGGAGGCCTTGTCTTGGTGCACCCAGACTTGGTTTTTGTCTGTACCATAGAGAGCTGGGATTTCAGTCGGGTAAATTGGGGTGCGAACTTCTTCCTGGTAGTACTGGGAGTTGATTTTGGCCTTTTTAGCTATTCTACGAATGGTCAGTTTTTCATTGTAGCAATATCCCGCGATGACCATAAATCCATTGGAGAAACTTTCTCTGCATTCGGCATACCACTTTTGAAATTTTTTTCACCCCTTTCTCTATAGTAAATTGCCCGATATGTGTTGCAGTCTCCTAGATAAACATATGCTTCATCAAGTGTGACCAAAAAGTTCCATTTTTCTCCTGCCAGGTGCTTTTCATAGTTTGCTGCTGTTGGTGCAGCATTCGGCAATGTGACGTGGCATCAATTTATGAAGCCTGCTTTTGTGGTGCTTCTCCATGTTTAGATCTTTGTTTATTATGGTGTTTACAGTTTTAAGGGATATTCCCAATCTGTTCGCAATCACCCTTTGTGTGGCAGGGTTACCACCAGAGATAAGGACCTTGATCTTTCTGATTACATCTGGGGTGCGGGTAGTAGCAGGTCGTGGATTTGCCCATTTTTGTTTTCCTTTTGGAATTAATCCCAAGCGACCCTTTCCATTTTTATTAAGCACTGAGCTAATTCCACACTTTGACACCATAAAATAACTTTTTGCAAGCCTCAATAATCGCGGAATAACTATAATTTGCGTCGGAAAGGGGAGTAATGTACTCTTCCCAAAACGGGTCTATCTGATTAGGCATTATGAAAGCAACACGCGTGCGAGTGTAACAGAAGCAGCACACGGACTGGTTTGATCACCTCGCAGACTCCTGCCCTGATGACTCACACTCCAACGTCACAATCTACTTGGCAAATCGTTATTAGAGATCGGAAACTACCCTTCGTAAATATTAAATGTCGGCCGCGGTGGAATAGTGGTTATACTCCTTGCCTCTGGCTCCAAGGGTCGCAGGTTAAAACCCGCCGGGTCTATGGAATTTTTAGGACGGATAAATCATAGGAGTATATCCTCTGGGAGGGACGTTAAACCGGGGTCCCAGTCTGGAAATATTCAAGGTCCTTAAGCGTGAATAAAGAGGCCTTTAAGCAAAATTTACCGACATCAACGTCCTAGTAATACCTTAGTTGCCTGTTAGATGTCTCACTGGGTCGGTGTGTTGACCGCATGCCATCCATGACATCTACGAGCAAATAAGGTAACTAAAAATCAACTTGGTCTAGTAACTCTTAACAAAGGAGAGGCTATGGTTCAACAATGGACTATGTCATTATAGAAAGATAGATATATATTAAATAGGCAACTAACTTAATTTCTTTTTTTCTAGGTATAAGTTATAACACTTTTGCTAACTCGTTAATGAAATTCCTTGAGTAATACAGAGGGAATTATTTTACTTTTTTTTTAAATATAGACCCCCCCCATTTGTTTGGAAACTAACTTCCAAAGGTTAATATCATTAAGCTTAAATAATCATTTACTGTGATAGAGGATATAAAATTGATTTTTTTTATTTGGGAATTTAATTTGTCCTTTGTGGGACGTAGGCATAGGGAATGGTATTAAATACATGTCAAACGTATTTAGTTCAACACATATAAGGGCTACTACACTGAATTTTTGGAACCACTTCCTTATGACAGCATAAATACTTAACAAAACTGATAGCAACTTTCACGGAAGGGACTCGTTTTAGTGACGAGGAAACGTCGAATAAAGTAAAGTAAAGTAGTCCCGCTACAGGCCTCAGGAGGCCCTTGGGGTAGTAGGAGGTTAAGGCTCCCACTTTTTCTAGACAATCGGCACTTGATGTCAGCCGGGTTGTCAGTCCTGCGTGATGGCCGCCTTTACCCCCAGAACAAGCGTCTGGTACTCATTTCCGTTAGAGGCTGAGTCGACCCCAGGGCCATAGTGCCGCCGGAAGGTTTGGGTCAGTTTAAAAATCCTGACCCCACCGGGACTTGAACCCTCGACCTTCCGGTTTGTAGCGCAGTACCTTAACCACTGTGCTACGGCGTATCCCCAACGTCGAATAAAACATAGTGAAATTAAAAAACTCCTTTTAAAAAAAAGGTTAAACTGAAAATATATAAAACTATTATTCTATAAGTTATATTATATGAATGCGAAACATGGACTCTTACTTTAAGGGAGGAAAGGAGATTACGAGTATTTGAGAATAAAGTTCTTAGGAAAAATTTTGGACCAAAGAGAGATGAACAGACGCACCCGACTGGAGAAGACTACATAAGAGTGAACTATTTGTTCTTTTTTGGAAATCAGA
Organism: Diploptera punctata; assembly: GCA_030220185.1. Taxonomy (NCBI): domain Eukaryota; kingdom Metazoa; phylum Arthropoda; class Insecta; order Blattodea; family Blaberidae; genus Diploptera; species Diploptera punctata. The sequence goes on from JASPKZ010010275.1 coordinate 963,391, forward strand.
TATAATAAGAACAGTTAAGTCTCCTAGACTGCGGTAGGCAGGACATGTGGCACGAATGGGAAATGAAAGACGTGCATGGAAGCTTCTAGTAAGAAAACCAGAGGAAAAACGCCCAGTTGGTAGACCAAAAATGAGGTAGGAGAATAACATTAACTATCATTTGAAGGAGGTAGATTATACAGGGAATGATTGGAAAACATTCGCTCAGGAGAGGAGACATTATGTCCGCGCACTCTTATATATACACATAAATGCACAACTAAGTAACAAGTTTTTTGTAAAATGAATTTTTTTTTCCAAATGCCCCAGGTTTGTCTTTCGACATTCCTGGTTCCTCTCCTGGCATGGCGTACTTGTAACCCACTTCTGAGGTTGGGGCGCCTGGAAGGCGGGATTACGTTGCCCCGATGATATGATGGGTGAAGATGATGATAATGGTGCGCCAGGAGAGTCCCTAATCCTAAGCATAATCTAAGATGAATATGAATGATGATGATTGCGATGCCCATATGATTTCGGGGACCGTTTGGGCCTTAAAGCTTTCCTGACATTTGTCTTACAGGTGAGGAAAAACCCCGATAAAAACCTCACCCAGAAAAACTGTCCCGACCGGGGATCGAACCCGGGCCCGCTGCGTGACAAGGCAGCACGCTACCCCGAGACCACAGCGGTGGACATAAAATGAAAAATAAAATTTAAAAAATGCATATCTAATAGTAATAGAAGATAACGTGTTGGGACAGGTTTCACACTTCCCAGTACTTGGGTTGCGATATAACTTATGAAGAAGAACAAGATATAAATAAAGAAATGCAGAAATTTCAACATATTTATGGAACAAACAGACGAACACTGAGGAACAAAGTAAGAAAGGATACGCAGCTAAGATTTTACTCAACGATGGCACTACCAGTGGCGATATATGGAAGTGAGGCCTGGATCCCGAAGGCAAAAGAAAAAAAGTAAAATTCAGGCAGCGGAAATGAGATTCCTATCTGATGTGAAACGTTGTACAAGAGAAGAACATATTAGAAATGACAATATTAGAGAAGAACTAAACGTACAATCACTTCTTTAACAAGTAGAAGAGCACAGGGACAATTAGACACCACATCAGTAAAGAATGACAGACGATAGGATACCAAAGATGGCACTGATGTATAATCCTGGAGGACGAAGATGTGCTGAACTGATGTGGGATCGGAACAGGTAAAGACCTAATCCGTGAAGTTTGATGATGAAGATTTTAATTTAAGGCATTTTTATAAGAAATATACATTTACATGTAGAAATTTCAGAACTACAAAAATATTGAGGTTATGTCGTTCCCTCAAATAACATAAAAGGATCCAATTAAAAACATACAAGATTTACTTTCGAATACAATTTATAGAAATATATAACGAAATTAATTTTCTTAAAAAAATATGCTACATAAACATATATGATTAATTAACAAAATCAATGCATTTGTGAAAATTAAGTATAAAAAATGTATTGTCTCTATATTATCTATTTTTTTGTTTTTCTTCTCTATTGTCAAGTATTATTTGTTACTTTTGGCAGACCCTATTTGGGTAAATTTGTTAAATAAATAATTTAAATTATATACTTTATTTTGTTTGGAGACACGCCGTAGTTGTAGTGGTTAAGGCATTGCGCTACAAGCCGGAAGGTCGAGGGTTTGAGTCCCGGTATTGCCAGGATTTTTAAACTGACCCAAAAAAAAAACTCCTGGCGGCACCATGGCCCTGGGGTCGACTCAGCCTCTGACGGAAATGAGTACCAGACGCTTGTTCTGGGGGTAAAGGCGGCCGTCACACAGGGCTGACATCAAGTTCCGATTATCCAGAAAAAGTGGAAACTTTAACCTCCTACTACCCCAAGGGTCCCCTGAGGCCTGTAGTGGGATCACTTTATCTTTAATTTATTTAGCTTTGTTTATGTTTAGCGAAAATTCTAAGTTGATTTTCTTGATTATTTGATAAAAAATGTGACCTAGTTTCTCCATTTATTATTACAAATAAAGAATAGATTATAATTTAATGTTTGTGGATTCGAAATTGAACTACTGGGTGATAATGAGTTATTCTAACTACACATTACGATATATTTGTTTTTATTGTGATATTTTGTGATGATATGACAATTCTAATCAGGCGAAATATTTCTACCTATATCATAGGAGCTTTATCTCTGTCATCTCTCGGACCGAGCATCGCTTCGGCACGAGAAGACAGTTTATTATATTTTTAGTTTAAATAAATAAACACTTTTTAAATTGTCATTTATATAAAAAAAATTAAAAAATAATCATTCATATTTCCTCTTGGAAATTTTAACATAGGCTAAGCTATATATCCACAATAAGACATACAATTTCACTCACAAGAAGATAAAACATATACTGTACATTCGTCTGTACTCAGAAATATGTATTACAAATAAAATGAAATATTTTTAAGCAGATCTTACCTGATAAGGGTTGGTATTTCCAGCAGACGATCTCCCCGAGTTTGAACGGATGACGATACCTCTGCGGGGTACGTCCAGAGGTGCTGGTTGCTACAACCCCCGCCCGATGCTTTCTCACCCACCCCCCTTCATGCTCAAACCACTTTCCTCAGGCGCCGGCGCCATCCGCACTTCTCTCTCATTGGCCCGTCCAAATGTAGCATCCTCATTGGCTACCTGTCCAAGATTAATACTCCTAGAAAATAACCAATGGAAATACATCAGAAACTAAAGCATTCTGTTGGAAATGGGCGGAGCATTAAGGGTTGCCTATATTACAAGATACAATGTGTATATGTGTGGGTATATTTCTGTGTGTGTGTGTGTGTGTGTGTGTGTGTGTGTGTGTGTGTGCTTTTTACCGAACGGGTTTGTTAGGAGGATTCTGTTAGGAAAGAGGAAATGAATAAAAAAAATATCTGGCATGATGTTAAGAGAAAAGATACGTTAAGGAGATTCGTATAAAACTAGCTGAAACTATCCACATAGATAATGCAGTAACCGATGAAAAATCTTATATGACGTAGATGAAAGGCGGCCATCTTGAGAAATGTAATTTATTAGTATCTAAAGCATTATCTTGATTTTCAAGTTAGAAAGTTTCTTGTACCAACTTTCTCTTCTGAAGTTTCTTTGAGTTGGAATGGAACCGAAACAAGTCTCTAGTTGGTAATTTCAGTAGATGCAGTTTCTCCTACCTTCACTGTAATTTATGCCTTTTGAATAAAGTAAAATACTCTTGTCGACAGATAAAATTATCGTGAAGTTCAATACACCAACATATATTACCCATTGTAAAACACACAATCAATAAATCATCATTTCATATTTCAATGTAATCGAGTAATGTATTTTTTGTAAATTTATCATTTTCGTTTTAATTGTAGGGTCAAAACAACAAAATAATTGAAATATACCTCAATACTAATAAAATTCATTGTTAAAACCAATGAGGTGGAGAGTCATAAAATAAAATAAGTTAGAATATACCTTCTCATTAAAATCCGTCGTCCTCAACTTATGAAATATGTAATCTTTATGCCTGTAGGCCTTCAAGAACATGCGTTCCATCTTCAGCAGGTCATTCTTCGCTACAACATCCAGTATGATGGTTGATGCTGGTACAACCATCAGCCACATTAGGACCACCAGCATCAACCATCACACTGAATGTTGTAGCGAAGAGTGACCTGCTAAAGATGGAACGGATGTTTTGAAAGGCATACAGGCATAAAGATTACATATTTTATAACTTGAGGACGACGGATTTTACCTAAGAAGGTATATATTAACTTATTTTAATTTATGAAATATACTTACTCACTGGCACTATCGAACCCGTAGATTCATGGCCGCGCGGACATAAGTTCTCCTTACATCTCTATCTTGAGCTAATGCTTTCCAATCATTCCTTGTATAATCTACTTCCCTCAAAACATAGTGAATATTATTCTCCCTCCTCATTCTTGGTCTACCAAGTGGACGTTTTCCCTCTGGTTTTCCAACAAGGAGCTTCCATGCACGTCTATCATTCCCAATTCGTGTCACATGTCCTGCCCATCGCAGTCTACGAGACTTAACTGTTCTTATTATATCTGGCTTCCTATAAAGACCAGGTAGTTCATTGTTATGCAGACTTCTCCATTCGCCTGTCTGTTCATCTCTCTTTGGTCCAAAAATGTTCCTAAGTACTTTATTCTCAAATACTCGTTATCTTTTTTCCTCCCTTAAAGTAAGAGTCCACGTTTCGCACCCATATAATATAACTGGTAGAATAACAGTTTTATATATTTTCAGTTTAACGTTTTTTGAAAGGAGTTGGGACGTCAAAAGTCCCTGTAATGCATGTTAGCACGCATTTCCAGAATTGAGCCTATGTTTAATTTCTTTATGCATCTCATTCCTATTTGTGATTATTGTTCCTAGGTATTTGAATTCAGCCATTCCCTCAAAATTTCCTTCATTTGTCATTAGCTTCCATTATATAATGTATTTTTACGTGTGACCATATATACTTTCATTGATATTTAATTTTAAATGTTTTATTATGAGGCAGTATAAAATGTTCAGGCAAAAACAAATGAACAGACAGATGAATAGAGAAAACTTATTAATAGTGAGCTACATTATGTGTATAGGAAGCCAGGTATAATAAGAACAGTTAAGTCTCGTAAATTGCGAAATCAGGACATGTGGCATATAGGAGGATGAAAGAGGCGATGGAAGCTTCTTCTAGGAAAACCAGAGAGAAAACGCCCAGTTGGTAGACCAAGAATGAGTGGGAGAATAACATTATCCATGATTTGAGGGAAGTAGATTATACAGGGGATGATTGGAAAACATTAGCTCAGGATAGGGATGTATGAACCTACGGCTTTGAAAGAGCCAGTTAGTTAATTAGATATTTCCCTTTACATAAGTCTTCGAGTGACAAGTGGTTAGTTCATCGCTCTGAATAGATACCTAGTAGGTAACTAGATATAACTTGGATGGGAAAGGCTAATTAAATTTTACAGAGCCTCTAATTTAGGCTCGATATATATATATATGATATAGCCTATAAAAATTAATATTAACTTCGTTTTTTTCTTCCGTAGCTACATATTAATCCTATATTACTACAAATAACATTTACAATATTGTTCTATCAACTAAATAAATTAAAGCTTATATATAATACCAGTTAGCATATTGTAGTTAAGTCCACCGCTGTGGTCTCGAGGTAGTGTGCTGCCTTGTCACGCAGTGGGCACGGGTTCTAACCCTGGTGGGGACAGGCTCCTGGGTGAAGTTTTTTTGGGGTTTTTCCTCACCTGTAAAACATATGTCAGGAAGCTTAGGGCCCAACGCTCCCCAAAAATCATCCAGCCATCATCATTATCATCATCATCCTTCACCGGTGTGGAAAGCAACGGGAAGCTACCACACCTATCATTTCTAGTAAGGCTGTAAATCATAGTATTAGAATGCTATGATTGCAGTGAGAGACCTGCCCTCGGGCAGAATTAGTATGGATGAATGGACATTGTAGTTCATACAAAACAAAGTTTAAATACTCATACATTCAGATGATGACATTAATTCTAGAATTAATAAAGGTAGAATCAATATGTCGATTAAACAGTGTTTTATGCCATAAAATATCATAATAAGTCACGTCTGTGGTCTCGAGGTAGCGTGCTGCCTTGTCACGCAGCGAGCCCAGGTTCGATTCCCGGTCTGGACAAGTTTCCTGGTTGAGGGTTTTTTGCGGAGTTTTTCGTCGCCTGTAAGACAAATGTCAGGATACTTTAAGGTCCAAACGATCCCCGAAAATCATCTGTCCATCATTATCAATAACATTATATTCACCTCATTAGATTAAGTTTAGGTTTAAGGTCTCTCCTGGCGCATCATTACCCATCTTCATCACCCATCATATCATTGGGGCTGCGCAACCTCGCCTTTCAGGCGCCCCAACCCTAGAAGTGGGTTAAAATACACCAATGCCAGGAGCGAATAGCGAAATAACAAACAGATGACATTGAACAAAAAAAAAACAAATATCATAATAAAACAATAACGAATGTTTTAATACAATCGATAAATAATGCAATAACATATGGTTCGGACACAGGGCATTTGAAAGTAATAAAATAGTCATAGTATAATTCAACAGAAATTAATTTGTGACAACAATGAGCAAGGTTATCGAGAAGAGAGAAAATTAAAAATAACATTAGATAAAATGTGAAAGAGCAGGGATTCCTAGTATAATTAAGATTACTTGGACATGTGAAAATGATGTAAGACAGATTGCCGAAAACTATTTATGAATGGAATCCGACAGAAAGAAGGAAGAAGGAAAATTGGCATGCACATAAAGAGAAGTCTTAACAATGGAATAGGCCTACCGATATTTAAAGGAAGGAATGTATAAAATAGAGAGGAATAGCGTATGGCTATAGAATCTTGCAATAAACAAAGGTACAAGTCAAAGCCATTGTATAAACCTGATTTTTTATTTCAGGATTGTTTCTGTTATATGTACAGGTATCCTCAAACAAAATATACAATTTTTTTCTTCCACACTTCCTGGTCTTGAGTGTCTGCTTTTGCCATATTTCTCTTCTTCATGTTGTCTTCAATTCCCTTCATCCACGTTGGGTTTGGTCTACCACGTTTCCCTTTTCTAGGAGGTATGCATTTCAATACTTCTTTGTTTGTTTCTGTGTCCCTTCTTCTCATTATATGTCCATACCAACTTAGTTGGATTTCTCCAATCTCTTATAATATATCATTTTCTGAATTCATAATTTATATAATTGTATTATTTTTTTATTTTGTCTACTTTTGATATTCTTGCCGATCTTCTTAAAAAGTCAATTTCTGTGACTAATAATTTATTTCTGTGTTTTTGCTTCAACGTCCATGTTTTCGCACCATATAATAAAATACTATTCACAATTTTGTTATATATTAATAATTTTGTCCTCTTGATTATATTCCTTACTTACTTACTTACTTACTTACTCACTGGCACTATCGAACCCGTAGGTTCATGGCCGCACGGACATAAGCTCTCCATACATCCCTATCCTCAGCTAATGCTTTCCAATCATTCCCTGTATAATCTACTTCCCTCAAATCATAGTTAATGTTGTTCTCCCACCTCATTCTTGGTCTACCAACTGGGCGTTTTCCTTCTGGCTTTCCTACAAGAAGTTTCCATGCACGTCTTTCATTCCCCATACGCGCAACATGTCCTGCCCATCGCAGTCTACGGGACTTAACTGTTCTTATTATATCTGGCTTCCTATAAAGACCATGTAGTTCATTGTTATGTAGTCTTCTCCATTCACCTGTCTGTTCATCTCTCTTTGGTCCAAAAATTTTCCTAAGAACTTTATTCTCAAATACTCGTAATCTCCTTTCCTCCCTTAAAGTAAGAGTCCATGTTTCGCACCCATATAATATAACTGGTAGAATAATAGTTTTATATATTTTCAGCTTAACGTTTTTTGAAAGGAGTTGGGACATCAAAAGTCTCTGCAATGCATAATAGCATGCATTTCCAGAATTGAGCCTATGTTTAATTTCTTTGTGCATCTCATTCCTATTTGTGATTATTGTTCCTAGGTATTTGAATTCAGCCAATTCCTCAAAATTTCCCTCATTTGTCATTAGCTGTCCATTTCCATTATATAATGTATTTCTACGTGTGACCATATATTTAGTTTTACTGATATTTACTTCCAGTCCTAATTTCTTAGTGTTACTCAATAGTGTGTGCGTGTTGGCCTTTAGTATCTCCTCGCTATCGGCCAGTAGTACTACATCATCAGCATAAACTAACAGCTTATTAATACCATTCAGTTGTAAGCCTTCCTCATTCTCTAAAGATTTAATGGCATGCTCTAGTACAAAATTAAATAGTAGAGGAGATAGTGCATCTCCTTGCTTCAACCCATTCTGGATTTCAAAAGTGTCTGAAAACTGTTTGCCTACACGCACCCTACTCGTTGAGCCATTTAGACACATTCGTATAAGTCTAACTAACTTTTTAGGAATTCCGAACTCCAGCAGGATACTATATAACTTCTCCCTCTTAATTGAATCATATGCTTTTTTGAAGTCTACATATAGTTGATGTACAGTACCATTATATTCCCATTTCTTTTCTAAAATCTGTCTTATACTAAAAATCTGATCTGTTGTAGACCTGTTTCTTCTAAATGCACATTGATGATCTCCTAGAATGTCATCAATATAGGGAGTAAGTCTGCTTACTAATATATTTGTTAGAATTTTGTACGAAGTTGAAAGTAATGAGATGCCCCTATAGTTGTTGCAATCAGTTTTATCTCCTTTCTTATAAATTGGTACGATAATTGATTCCTTCCATTCATCTGGAAGAGCTTCTTTTTCCCAAATCATACTAAGCAACCAGCGTATCTTGTCCATCAATTTTTCTCCCCCTGATTTTATCAGTTCTGCTGGGATCTCATCTGAACCTGATGCTTTATACATCTTCAATTTTTCAATTGCCATTTCAACCTCTAATGCACTTGGCTCTGCGACTAGCATTTCTGCTGTCTGTAACTTATCCTCCTCAATGTCCTGTTCTGTATGTACATTTAATAGCTGATTAAAATAACTTTTCCATCTATTTAATATACTCTTGGAATCTGCAATCATATCCCCATTTTCATTCCGAATTATGTTTGTTCTAGCCTGAAACCCTTTCTTCTCTATACTAATTCCCTGATATAATTCTCTAATGTTCCTATTTTTTGCATTCATTTCAAGATCATTAATCTTCTCTCTCAAATATTCCCTCTTCTTACTCTTTAGTAACTTGGTGGTTTCCCGTCTAACACTACCCAATTGCTCTAAATTTACCTCATTTGGCTCGTGTAACCATTTCATTTTTGCTAGCTTTCTTTTCTTTACAATGTCGGCACATTCCTCATCAAACCATTTCTTGTTTTGCCTCTTTTTTAAACAACCAATGCTTTCTGATGCTGACAATTTAATAGTATCTCTTATAGCCTCCCATTCTTTATTTATATCAGTTTCTTCTTCGTTTGCCACATTGTCATCTGAAGATTCCAGTACTTCAAATCTATTAGCAATTTTGATTTGGTATTCTTGCCGCATTTCATCATTTTTCAAGTTTTTAATTCATATTTTACAGAATCATCTTTAGCGTTTGTTCCTCTCATAAGCGATAGCCGTTGTCTGATTTTCACCTTGACCAGATGATGATCTGAATTGCAGTCTGTCCCTCTAACTGATCTAACATCAATGATGCTACTGTGCCAGCGTTTATCCACTAATACATGATCTATCTGGTTCCGAGTTTCTCCATCTGGGGACGTCCAGGTGTATTTATGAATATCCTTATGCTGAAATGTTGTGCTCTTAACAATGAGATTCTTTGATGTGGCAAATGTGACTAATCTAACCCCGTTGTCGTTACTATCTTCATGAAGACTGAATTTGCCTATTGTTGGTTTGAATATATCTTCCCGCCCCACTTTTGCATTAAAATCTCCTAAGACAATTTTCATATGATATCGTGAAAGGCTATCAAATAAGCATTCTAATTCTTCATAGAACTCATCCTTGATCTTGTCATCTTTATCTTCTGTGGGGGCATGTACATTTACAATTATAAAATCATGTCGTTTACCCTTTAGAATTATGTATGATATCCTATCACTAACAAACTTAATATCTCGGATAGCGGATAGGATCCTCCTTCTGACTAAAAAACCTGTTCCAAATGCAGGTCTTTCTGCACCCCCATAGTATAATGCAAAGCTTCCTGATTCCTGACTACCTTCTCCTGGCCACCTAACTTCCTGTAAAGCGACTATATCCAAGGGCGATTTATCCAATTCCCGCGTTAATATCTCTAGTGCCCCGCTATTGTATAAAGTCCTAACATTCCATGTTCCTAGGAACATGTCCCTGTGTTTGAGCCTTTGGCATGGGTTCCCTGAAGTAGTCCCCGCCCGGAGAACCGAATGGGGGACTATTTGACCTCCGGAAAATTTTACCCCAGTAGAACCCATGTCCGCATTTCTTGACGGTTGTATTTTTACGGTGAAAGATCGTCACTCTTTCGACCCAAGGTACTTATTTCGTCTGGCTTATCACCTTCGACCAGTCCGGCATGGGTAACCCTATCGGCAGCAATGCTACCGCCGGCATAGCTCTCAGGATCATTTAAGCACACAAGCCACTCCACCACGACAAGGTAAAGATACCATGGAGGGCTTGATTATATTCCTACTCCATAAAATAAAATGTATTATGTCAATAACTTTCTGCTTGCTCATACTTATTATTGTTCAATACCTAAAATAACTTCATTATTAAAATGTTTCAACACTGTCAATATCAATGTCGCGGCGTGTCGTTTCTATGCGTATATTTTTGATGTGTTTATTTCTTAGACCTCCATATGGTCAATCTCTACGGATATTAAGAAGTGATTGTATTGAATGGGTTTGGTTCAATTATAATTAAAACCTCATCATTTTCCCTGACGTTTTGCAAGAAAAATCATTAAAATGCGTATCTCAGGTCTGTTAAACACCAAAGTAATTTTGTTGTTAATTGCTACAGTACCCAGCGTGCTAAATACATGTAAATGAAATATTAAAGGTCAATTACAAATTGTATGATATACGCTGGATTTTGAGACAGAACCCAAAACATGGTCGTCCAGTGTAATACCCTCCACTTCTAATTTCCGGATTTTGCTCATCTTTGCATAACACCTGCCTCGGTTTATTTTAATACGATATAATGAGTTTAATTGAGAAACATCGAAAATTCTGACCGATAGAGCCGATTTTGAAATTTTCACTTCAGGTGAACTCATACATGTAATGGTTTTAGAGGGTCCAATTGTGAATCTAAACCATCGAGGGCCCCAATCAGACACACAAGAAAAAATCGATTCAGTCGTTTAGGAGGAGTTTAGTGACAGACACACTTACAGAAGAATTATATAACTGCATATGTAAAATAAAGTAAAGTGATCCCACTACAGGCCTCAGGAGGCCCAGGGGTAGTAGGAGGTTAAGGCTCCCACTTTTTCTGGATAATCGGAACTTGATGTCAGCCCTATGTTACGGCCGCCTTTACCCTCAAAGCAAGCGTCTGGTACCCATTTCCGTTAGAGGCTGAGTCGACCCCAGGGCCATAGTGCCGCCAGAAGGTTTGGGTCAGTTTAAAAATCCTGACCCACCGGGACACGAACCCTCGACCTTCCGGCTTGTAGCGCAGTGCCTTAACCACTACGCTATGGCGTGCCACCTAGCTACATATGTGTAGATTGTTATTCTCCTTGTTGAATTATATAAAATGAAACATGTCACTTCGATACTAGTAAAATTCATGGTAAGTTTCCGTTGAGGTGTTAATTCACAGTAATCATTAAAAACTATAAAATAGTCACCTTGTAGGTCCGTCTCCTTAACTTAAGTTGTATTAAAACTCTTTAGGCCTTTCGGAACTAGTCCCATCATCAGCAGAATGCATTAGGTCCGTACTTGTTGACCCTTGTTGAAGCACTTAAGTTGAGTAGACGGACCTACAAGGTGACTATTTTATAGCTTTTAATCATACATTATATTAGTGTAAATATGGCATTATTAAGGTAGAAGGACATATTTCGAATATTTGAGAATAAAGTTCTTAGGAAAATTTTTAGACCAAAGAGAGACGAACTAAATAACAGTGAGATACATGACATTTATAGGAAACTAGATATAATATGAAGTTAGGTCACAGGGCATGTGGGTGATGAAAGAAGGGCATGGAAGCTTCTTATAAGAAAAAAGTGGGAAAACGCCCAGTTTGTAGACCAAGAATGAGGTAGGGGAATATTAATAACCATGATTTGAGGGAAGAAGATTATACAGGCAACGATTGGAAAACAGCAGAGGATTGGGATATATGGAGAGTTTATATTCGTGCGGCCATGAACCTACGAGTTCGATAGTGGCAGTGAGTTAGATACTTAGTCTATTTAATAGAACTTGGGATTTGAAACCGAGACCTTCCTAAAACAAAATTCAAATGCTATTATCTTACCCAAGTAATCTCTAGTGAACGAAGCTAAAACTGAAAATATCAGGTGATGAAGTGATTTGCAAAAGAGGGTATAAGACTACAGGAACATACTGTATCACCTCCCTATCACAGAATATGTTCATAAATCCAGACACGATATATTCACGTGCTTATAAAGGTATTATTTTAAGAAAGAAAGCAAGGATTTGAAAACATGGAAATCAGCGCGAGGAAAAGTTCGAAGTGAAAAACACCCACAGCTGTGGCTAAATTGGTAGGCAGAGTGTAGGATGGAGGTCATCAAATTTTACCATTTCCACCTCATCAGAGCAGAAAACGTAATCTCTTTGACAGTCCACCCACATATAAACAAGTTCCAACATAAAGTTTATGGAGTGCAAATTACAGCGCCCCACTTGTACGCAAAATTGTTACTAGAGCTGGAGAAACTACTTTGCTACAAATGTGAAACAAAACAAACTCAGGGCAACTTTACACTTGTAACAATACACGGACCAATAATAATAATAATAATAATAATAATAATAATAATAATAATAATAATAATAATAATAATAAGTTAGTTAGACTTATACGAATGTGTCTAAATGGCACAAAGAGTAGGGTGCGTATACGCAAACAGTTTTCGGACACTTTTAAAATCCAGAATGGGTTGAAGCGAGGAGATGCACTATCTCCTCTACTATTTAATTTTGTACTAGAGCATGCCATTAAATCTTTAGAGAATGAGGAAGGCTTACAACTGAATGGTATTAATAAGCTGTTAGTTTATGCTGATGATGTAGTACTACTGGCCGATAGCGAGGAGATATTAAAGGCCAACACGCACACACTATTGAGTAACGCTAAGAAATTAGGACTGGAAGTAAAATATCAATAAAACTAAATATATGGTCAAACGTAGAAATTCAGTATATAACGGAAATGGACAGCTAATGACAAATGAGGGAAATTTTGAGGAATTGGCTGAATTCAAATACCTAGGAACAATAATCACAAATAGGAATGAGATGCACAAAGAAATTAAACATAGGCTCAATTCTGGAAATGCATGCTATTATGCATTGCAGAGACTCTTGATGTCCCAACTCCTTTCTAAAAACATTAAGCTGAAAATATATAAAACTATTATTCTACCAGTTATATTATATGGGTGCGAAACATGGACTCTTACTTTAAGGGAGGAAAGGAGAGATTACGAGTATTTGAGAATAAAGTTCTTAGGAAAATTTTTGGACCAAAGAGAGATGAACAGACAGGTGAATGGAGAAGACTACATAACAATGAACTACATGGTCTTTATAGGAAGCCAGATATAATAAGAACAGTTAAGTCTCGTAGACTGCGATGGGCAGGACATGTTGCGCGTATGGGGAATGAAAGACGTGCATGGAAACTTCTTGTAGGAAAGCCAGAAAGAAAACGCCCAGTTGGTAGACCAAGAATGAGGTGGGAGAACAACATTAACTATGATTTGAGGGAAGTAGATTATACAGGGAATGATTGGAAAGCATTAGCTCAGGATAGGGATGTATGGAGAGCTTATGTCCGCGCGGCCATGAACCTACGGGTTCGATAGTGCCAGTGAGTAAGTAAATAAGTAAGTAAATAATAATAATAATAATAATAATAATAATAATAATAATATAATAATAATAATAATAATAATAATAATAATAATAATAATAATAATAATAATAATAATAATAGCTAGTGGTCGCCCAGCGGTCGAAATTCGACCACAATTCCTTAATTTTTTAAGTTTCTCACAAATATGTTATTATGCATTAATTTTGGATTTATTCTAAAAATACGAACGATAGGAAATATGTGGTATAGCTTGGCTAAGCCATATTAAAAAAAACAATAACGCGTCATTTGACATTTGTATACTATTTACACTATTTGAATTTGTACTTGGCCTATTATTATGTGTACGGGAATAGGTATATATCCATTCTTCTTCGTCTCTCACTTCGACCCGTGAATGTTTTATGTCGAGGCATAGTGGAAGTGGGGTGAATATGTAAATATAAAAACAATGAAATTACTGAAACCAAGATTAGACAGGGTTTAGTTTAAATTTAAATAATAAAATGTACTCACGTTTTTTTAAAACACCAATAATACATACGCAAGAGTAAGTCAATTCACATTGCTGCTGCACAATTTTCCTTTTGCAACAATGCACTTTCAGTATGAACGTAAACAAATGAATGAGTACGCAAATGAACGAGTAATACACATATTTTCCTTAGAAACGATTTATAAGGTTCTTGCAAGACCAGTATTAAGATATGGTAGTGAAGCATGGACAATACGAAGAAGAGATGAAAACCGAATAACAGCAAATGAGATGCGATTTATGCGCCGAACAGCAGGCTACACAAAGTGGGACCATAAAACAAATTAGGAAATTATGGAAGAGTTGGATGTAGAACCCATTCTTCACCATATACAAAATTACCAGAACAACTGGAAAGCCCATTTTCAACGAATGCCGTCTCACAGAATTCCAAACGCCATACTTCGCAACTGCCCCAAGGCAAAAGATCGCTGGGACGTCCAAAAAAGCGCTGGATGTAAAATTCCTCTTTGAGACCGTAACAGGCCACATGGCCTAATACTTGCATGGATGATGATGATGATGATAAACGATTTATTTTATTTTGTTTAATTTAATTTATTTATAACACATATTATAGGCCTACATAAATTTTATTTTCTGCACTCCTCCTCTATATGAACTTTAATTATGCTAAAATTCACGCTCCTCTGTGGGCACAATATGCTTAAAAAGGGGTAAAAAGTTTTTTCTTCACGTATTAATGTATAGATAATCCCTCCATGTAATCTTTAACTTGTAGTGGAGTGACTTGCGTGCTTATATAACCCCGAGAGCTATGCCGGCGGTAGCATTGCTCTCGAAAGGGTTACCCGTGCCGGATAGGTTGAAGGCGATAAGCCAGAAGAAAAAGGTACCTTGATGGAAAGAGTGACGATCTTCCACCGTAAAAATACAACTTATAATAAATAGATTCAGGAATGTTCAATGTGGAAGCCGCATATTACACGGATATGCTCTGTCATAGTCAAGTTATTGACATACTCGGACAAGCAAGTTGACATTTATTGATTCGATGACAGTAACAATGCCCCGTCGTATCTCTGTTAGTTACAACAATTTAAGTAATGTAAACTTTTACAATGTTATATGTAATCCAATATTACCTCATACGTTTTCCTGTCATAAATCCATCCATAGTAATTCTGCCCGAAGGCAGGTCCTTCACTGCAATCATAGCTTTGCTAGGGAATTGTAGACGTGGTAGCTTCCCGTTGCTTTCCACACCGGTGAAGGATGATGAAGATGATGATAAGGATCATGATGGCCATATGATTTCGGGGACCGTTTGGGCCTTAAAGTTTTCCTGACATTTGTCTTAAAGGTGAGGAAAAACCCCGATAAAAACCTCACCCAGAAAAACTGTCCCGACCGGGGATCGAACCCGGGCTCGCTGCGTGACAAGGCAGCACGCTACATCAGACCACAGCAGTGGACCTATCATAAATAGTGTCTTCATAATACGTGTATATAAACTACTTCCATTCATTTGTACTTACTCTTTTTCGGACGTTGGCATATTCTGAAAGAAATCTAAATTTATATCTACTCTGATATTGGCTTCATCAATACCCAGCATAAGGTATATATATATATATATATATATATATATATATATATCAATAGGTGTTTCTCGTAATTTATCACATTTATACTATGATGATGATGATGATGATATTATTATTATTATTATTATTATTATTATTATTATTATTATTATTATTATTGGTATTACTGTTGTTATTATTATTGTATAAATTGTTGTTTACACATGAAATTTACATTGCAACATTCAATATATGTCTACCGCTGCTGTGATCTCGAGGTGGCGAGCTGCCTTGTCACGAAGCGGGCCCGTGTTCGATCCCCGGTCGGGACAGTTTCCTGGGTAAGGTTTTTATCGCGGTTTTTCCTCACTTGTAAGACAAATGTCAGGAAACTTTAAGGCACGAACGGTCCCCGAACATCATATGACTATCGCAATCATCATCATTCATATTCATCTTAGATTAAGCTTAGGATTAGGGACTCTCCTGGCGCACCACTATCATCATCATCACCCATCATATCATCGGGGCAACGTAACCCTGCCTTGCAGGCGCCCCAACCTCAGAAGTGGGTTACAATTACGCCAATGCCAGGAGAGAACACCAGAAATGTCCAAAAGGACAAACCTGGGGCATTAAAAAACATTTAATATATTTTTAACTCTTTATAATTAGTATAGTGTATATATAATCTTGTACATCGCTGTGATCTCGAGGTAGCGTGCTGTCTTGTCACGCAGCGGACCCGGGTTCGATTTCCGATCGGGACAGGCTCCTGGGTGAGGTTTTTTGGGGTTTTTCTTCACCTGTAAGACAAAGTCTGAAAGCTTAGGGTCCAACGTTCCCCGAAAATCATCCGGCCATCATCATCATCCTTATCATTATCATCACCATCCTTCACCGGTGTGGAAAGCAACGGGAAGCTACCACACCTATAATTCCCTAGTAAAGCTGCAAACATAGCATGAAGATGCTATGATTGCAGTGAAAGACCTGCCCTCGGGCAGAATTACTCTGGATGGATGGATATATAAGCTTTACTGTTGAATGTGTATTTGTAATTTGTGCTGCTTGAGTGGAAGAGAAGGGCTCATGATCTTAACTCTGCCAGAATAAATAAAACTATTATTATTATTATTACTATTAGTGTTAGTAGTACTGAATGTACTTATTTAGGTACAAAATTAGACCATTCAGGCGATAACACAGTGGAAATTAAAAATAGAATCGCACAAACAAAACAAACAATAAATGTTTTAAATTCTGTTGGTGGAGCAAAAATATTACAAAGAATGAATACAGCCTAAACAAGATAATTAAAACCAACAAAAATGAAAAAAAGTGGAGAAGAATATAAATCAGGAATATATCAGATCAAATGTCAAGATTGCGACAAAATCTATATAGGAAAAACAAAAAGAAATTTAAAAACTAGATTGAAGGAACACCTTAGAAATGTAAAAAAGGGTGAAGTGGACAAGTCAGCAGTAGCAGCCCATGCTTGGTCTGAAAAACATTTAATTGATACAGAAGCTAGCCTAATCAAACAAACAGATAAACTAAAGGAACTCACAGTCTGGGAAAAAATCCATATCCAAAAAAACAAAAAAGACAAACTCATGAATTTTGAAACTCCCGCAAATTTTGACCTGATCCAGAGGTTCATATGTCCACCGATAGAAGTAAGAAGGAAACCGCCAAGAAACGACATAACACCGGTCGACCAGAGTCTACTGATGATGGAGATAAGCTCCGAAACTGCAGTATAGAAGAAAAAGGATATGAGGTGAGGTAATAAAAACATTAATTTAATTATTATATCAAACCATATTTCAGAGCATTTTAACATATGGTGCTGAAGTCTGGGAAATTCCTACCAGGGAAATGAAAAGAATTTTAAGTACAAAAATGGATGTTTTAAGAAGATCAGCTGGAAAATCTAGAATGGATAGAATACGAAATAATGAAATAAGGGAAATTATGGGTGTACAAGAGGAGCCGGACATCATAGACATTAAAGAAAATATTACAGTGGTATGGCCATGTCGAAAGAATGTCAGAGTAAAGATTGCCTAAACTTTTTATGGAATGGATCCCAATTGAAAGGAGGAAGAGGGAAAGGTCGAAGAAAACTTGGATAGAAGGGGTACAAGCAGTTATGAATATCAGAGGATTGGAGGAAGATCAATGGATGGACAGAGAGGAATGGCGTTTGGTTTCAGGAGGTCGGCGGCAGCTGTCATGATACCGGATTATTATTATTGTTATTATTATTGTTGTTATTATTATTATTATTATTATTATTATTATTATTATTATTATTATTATTATTATTATTATTATTATTATTATTATTATTTACAAATGTAACCAAAATTCGAGAACCTAAACGAAATAGTCAGTGATATAACAAACGAGAAATTAAATATCTAAAACGACAACTACGACAAACTAAAACCCATTAAAGGGTTGCTATTATAGAATTACAGATGACAGTGCAGGTAATTCTGTATTTGGCATGACGCAATCACACAACTATGTTTTCATTTTTCATAATCAGATGTTACTATAAATAAATTCAGATTACCCAGATTTTCCCACAAGGCTAAGTAAATCCTTTCTATCTAAAATGGTGTAATAGTCCAATGTTTGGTTACGCTTATTTTCCTAAAGATGACATGAATGGTATGTGATCAGCATACCGGCCCAATGAGACATCTAGCAGGCAACTAACGTATTACTCGGATAAAAGAGATCAGTAAATTTTGCTTAGAGGTCTTTTTCAGGGTACGGATCTTTTACGAGCCTGAAAATCTTCTGACCGGGACCCACGGCTTTAAAATCCGTCCCGGAGGTCTTGCTCTTTGGATTTTCCGATTCCGATTGAGGGTCTTTCCACTTTTCAGCGGTTGCCCTTTTACCAGTCGGCTGCTGGCCCTTCACATCCACATGTGTCAATCACTGAGGTAGATGATCAACAGCCAGTGTAGGGGTGACATGTGGTTAGCATGTCGAGTCCCCCAGCCGTTATAGCTGGTTCCTCAACCTGGGGCAGCTACTTATTGTAGCTACCCAATTGCCTCACGATGCTGGGTGGGCACCGGTCCCATACTGGCCGAAATACCATGAGAAAATGTCTTCCCCCAAGGAGACTCGAACCCGTGCAAGTCCCGTAGCTCTGCGCCAAGGCTTCCTACCTTAACCGCTCGGCTACGACGCGGGACCTCTTTGGATTTTTCCATCCTAAAAAAATATCCATCGATCATGGCCGGGTTAGAACCCGACACTCTCGGAACCAGAGACAAGTAACCTAACCTCTAGTCCACCGCGGACCTTACACTAAACAAAAATCAATGATATAGAACTTGATTAATTTAAATCAATAAATAAAATTAAATGATATTGTTTACAATATGAACAGATTCAAAATAATTTAAAGTAAATAGCAATAATAATAATCCAAGATGGAAACAGCAGCAATTTGGAGCAGGAACAGGCTTGTAAATAAGCCTAAACCGTGAAGAAGAAGAAGGAGAAGAATCCATCCATAGTAATTCTGTCCGAGGGCAGAAGATAATATCTTAGTGTTGAGGAAACCTGTGTGATTACAGAAATATTTCTGAGTAATAATGATGACCATTTATCTAATACCCCAAATGGAAGTCACTGACCAATCACGTTTGAATCAATTAATTTTGTTTTATAACCAATCACAATCGTGTTTCACCTAGATAATTATCGAATTTTGATTACCAAAATAAAGAAAGCTCCTCCTTTTTTATAGTCTGAACAGGCCAGAGCATTATTTTGTAGTGACTGACTCTCTAACAAATACGTTGAATATAGCAAATAATGAACAGATTCCTTCGACTAAATAATAAGTGAAATAAAAAAGCTTAAACCCCATACAAATAATAGATAATTCAAAGACAAAGGCAAGAAGCTCTTCTGCGATCATGCGAAATGGTAAAAGGTACATTGGATTTTCAGTTATTTAGAAATACCTTATATATTGGATGATAGCAGTCGCTCATAGAGCAATTTGGAAATAATAGAGCAGATGCTCAGGATCTGGGCAATGATCTTTTACGAGGTCAATAGGAATAAAATTGGAAAGAGAATATTAAAAATTGAGTAAAACAAGTGGAATAAAATTATTAAAAAATAAGAAATAGGAAAAAGAGTGCAATTCGTTCAATGAAGAAAATTGTTTGACTACGAGAGCTGTGAAGTGCAAGACACCACAGCGTTTGATTAAATAAAGAAAACTGGGCCAAGTAGACAAGTGAATTTCAAACTCTATCGAAATGTGAGTCACATCCTCCTGATACTGTCGCTAGTTTCAAATCGAAAATGCGTTCGTGTAGAAATTTAAAAAGTAGTTCTCTCTTTTACCATCCATCAGAACTTAACAGTGCATAACAATTATACAGAGCGATGTAATAAAGAGCGGAAGTATTCAAAATACTCAGATTAAAAATATAAATTTCCTATGGTAAATATAAACAAAATTAATTCAAAACTGGATCACTAATGCGAGGTTTTATCGGAAAACAATATTTTAGTACTTGTAGTGAATAGCGTTGATTTAGTAATTAATATTTTATTTAATTACGATTTTTAACAAATCATATCTTTTGAATCAGAATTAAAATCTTTACTTAAAATGCCAGGCAAATTATGCTCATAGAAATATAATATATAATGGAAATGCAGAGTTAATGACAAGTGAGAGAAATTTTGAAGAAGTCGCTGAAATAAAATACCTAGGAACAATATAATCAGAAACAAGAATTAATTTCAGAAGGAAATTAAACTGACTCTGTTCTGGAAATGTATGTTATTATGCATTACAGGGACCCTTGCCGCCCCAATTTATTTCAAAGAAACATTACATTGAAAATATATAAAACTGTTATTTTTAATCAAAGAGAGACGAACAGACAGGCGAATGGAGAAGATTGCTTAACAGTGAGCTGCATGATCTTTATGGGAGAACAGATATAATAAGGACAGTTAAGTTTTGTAGACTGTGATGGACAGGACATATGGCAAGAATGGGGAATGAAAGAAAGGAATGGAAAATGGTCGGAAAACCAGAGGGAAAGCGCCCAGTAGGCAGGCGAAGAATGAGATGGGAGAATAATATTAGCCACGATTTGAAGGAATATATTATACAAGGGATGCTTGGAAAATATTATCTCAGCACAGGGATGTATGAAGAGCGGGCCATAAACTATACGTTCGATATAGTGCCAGTGAGTTAGTTTTTAGAGTTCCACAAGTATTTAACGGCACAAGTACCTGTCGTAAAACTACGAAATGGGATCCACTGATTTGATCCCCTCCGAAATAGTTGTGCTTAGGATCTTTGCGGTCTAAAATAATCAGAAAAAAAATCCATTGACTCAGGTCAGCCTTGAACCTGCGAATCTCAGAACCAGAGATGTTAACAGTAACAATTAGTACATCCGTCCGACTAAAATATTAAACAGATTTCCATATAGTAGTTATAGAACGTAACATGGGTAAATTTTTCGATAAATTTCGTAATACTCCCTTAGCGTTACATTAAAAAATGAATATTTACTTCATTTTAAATATTGTAATTTACTTGGTAATTAAAATGAAATACCTAAAGGAAATTTTGTCCCACTTTACATCCCATATGTAAAGTAAAGTAAAGTAATCCCACTACAGGCCTCGGGAGGCCCTTGGGGTAGGAGGAAGTTAAGGCTCCCACTTTTTCTAGACAATCGGCACTTGATGTCAGCCGGGTTGTCAGCCCTGCGTGACGGTCGCCTTTACCCCCAGAACAAACTCTGGTACTCATTTCCGTTAGAGGCTGAGTCGACCCCAGGGCCATAGTGCCGCCAGAAGGTTTTGGTCAGTTTAAAAATGTACTACATGAAAATCAGACCAATGATATCATTGTGAAGTAATATCTGTAGACAAAAAATTGAAGTAGCGGTACAGATATGATAAAAAGTTATGATATTTTGATTACATATAGTTGTAATTGAAAAAGTAGTGATGCAATTTACTGACCACTAGATTGTTATTTGTTTTATTATTTTAAACTCCTGTTCACTTGGACATATCTACACTTAGTGTTTAAGGGTAATCGAAATAAAATATTTTTTTTCTGACTCCATAAAATTTATATAAATAAAAAACTTGAAGAATTAATACATGAATATTTCACAAAACATTTTCACAATATTAGGTAAAGGTAAAAAGTACATTTCTTAGTCCACATAGTTGTATTTATAACCATTGTGGCATTTGAAATAATTATATGACCTACTTATTTTAATCAAGTTTTATATCAGAAATGTTTAATATTATTTTCAGATTTACGTCATTATCATCATCATAGTACATTCACGAATTTAGGCCATTTGTTGACCTGTTTCGGCCTCAAGAGAAACACCATCCAGAAGTCTTTTGAGTGGACGTCCTGGTCTTCTTCTTCCTGCAGGTTGATATTTTAACATTAGTTTGGGTATTCTGTGCAATTCCTTCTGGCTTTTTTCGTATTGAGACTTGAAAGTAGTTTTGAAGTTCCTTAGGACAGGTTACTGGCCCGACGCTAAGTAGTCCAGTGGTAGGGCTGCTACCTTTTAGTCTCTGGACAGACATTAGGATACCGCATTTACTCAGTACCTGATGGAACGGTTATACCGCCGTGACTCGGTCGAAAGTAAAGTGATCCCGCAACAGGCCTCAGGAGGCCCTTGGGGTAGTAGGAGGTTAAGGCTCCCACTTTTTCTAGACAATCGACACTTTATGTCAGCCGGGTTGTCAGCCCTGCGTGACGGCCGCCTTTACCCCAGAACAAGCGTCTGGTACTCATTTCCGTTAGAGGCTGAGTCGACCCCAGGGCCATAGTGCCGCCAGAGGGTTTGGGTCAGTTTAAAAATCCTGACCCCAACGGGACTTGAACCCTCGACCCTCCGGCTTGTAGCTCAGTGCCTTAACCACTACGCTACGGCGTCAGATCTTAAATTACCAGCCACCTGGCAAGAGATCTTTGGGCAGACCCTTCAAACGTTGGATTGAGACCGTAACAGACCACTAGGTCTATCACATGAAAGGAAGAAGAAGAAGAAGAAGAATTACATTGTATAAATGCATTCATTTCTTACTCAGGTGAGTGGAAAATAAGGGCCTATGACCTAAACTACACTAGTAAATTAAACATTTTAAAAAGTTAAAATATTAGAATTTATATCTTAAATAATAGTAGTCGAATCGGCCGCGGTGGACTAGTGGTTATGCTCCTTGCCTCTGGTCTCGAGGGTCGCGGGTTCAAACCCGGCCGGGGTCGATGGATTTTTTAGGATGGAAAAATCCAAGGAGCAAGTCCTCCGGGACGGACTTTAAGCCATGGGTCCCGAGTCTGAAGATTTTCAGGCCCGTAAAAGATCCTTAAGTCTGAATAAAAAGGCTTCTAAGCAAAATGTACCGACTTTTCCCGTCCTAGTACTACCTTGGTTTTCTAGATGTCAGTATGAGGCGGAACGCTGACCATGGACCACTCAAATTACATCTATACGAAAACAAGTGTAACTAAATTAGTATGGTGGGAGAGCGCCTAAATCTCTGTTAAGGGAAACATCAGCTACAAGATTAATTAAGGTGCGCAAAATACATGAGGGCGCAAATTACACGAGGAAATACGGTAAATTCATTGAAATAGCGGAGTCCTTTCAGATTTTATGATTTTTGTTGTTAACGGCCAAAGTTCTGCTCCATAAGTAACGCTGCTTTTAACAATTGTATGATATATATTAATTTTATTTTTATTACTTATATTTTTTATTCCACAATATACCATTGAGGTAAGCAATTGCAAAGTTTCCTTTATTATTTCTATTCCTATTATTATTATTAATAATAATAATAATAATAATAATAATAATAATAGTAGTAATAATAATAAAATAGTAAACTGACATAAGATAATCTCATAAATCTTACTCACTAATCTATAGTTGGTACCAGGTCAATAAGTAATTAAATTCCACGTTAAGACAAAAGGTTTTTTCCAGCTACAAAATGGTTAAAATATTGCCTGCTAAAAGGATAATGAACAATCTAAGCGAAACACTTGGCCCGAGGGTCAGTATGTATGTAATTTTCTAGCGCAGGGGTTATCTGCACTCATTGTGATGCACTCCCCTTAAGTATAGCTATTTTATAAGCCGAGACTAGGTGCTAAACGCTGTCTCTGAAACGTTTTAAATTGACTTTCTATTCATTATTCCTGTAAATAGTTCTAACCCTCTGCTCTGAGTTTGCCCCATGAAGATAACGCCAGATTGAGATGCTTCCTGGGAGGGTGAAGATACATTGAGGGAGCGCACAATGGAAACGAAGATAAGAATTAAATAATTGCAGGCAAAACAAAGCACTATTTTCATTTCTGAGCTAGGGAAGAATAATGCAAACTCGAAAACTTCCATCACAATTTTCACCGATCGATATTGTTGTTTACATTTAATTACTGATATTCTACCCTCATGTACTGAGATTAGTGCTTGCGATCGCCGATACTGATCAATGATTATTTCACATTTATGTAACATTTTATAATGTTTACATTTATTTAGGTCTATACATATATATTGTATTCCAAAATCTCTATTTTTCTGCATGTGAGCATCATTTGTAGGTGCATAAATTCCAAGAATTACAGTTTCTCTGGAAAATATAATCTTATATGGCTCGGAAGTTTGGACAATGACACAATAACATGTCAACAGAATTACTGCAGTTGAAATGGATTTTTGGAGAAGAGCTGCCAGGAAATCTCAACTGGAAAAATAATAAATAATAGTTTTAAAAAACTAAAACAGCACGCTTTATTAGAAAACCGAACTCAAAAATGAAAAATAATTTTAATTTCCAACACGCTTGGGATAAATTTAAAGTGGCCAACAAAAAAATCATCTCCAACACATATAGAATAAAACTAGAATTATAAACAAAAAGAAAATAATGTTACCATCAAAAGCGTGGGGTGCTCAATTAATATATTTGATAATAAACAGATATTGGTAAAAATAAAGTCTCTAAGAAGAACATGTAAAAATCATAAAAATCACCCCACGCTTTTGATGGTAAAATTATTTTCTTTTTTGTTGATAATTCTAGTTTTATTCTATATGTGTTGGAGATGATTTTTTTTGTTGACCACTTTAAATTTATCCCAAGCGTGTTGGAAATTAAAATTATTTTTCATTTTTGAGTTCGGTTTTCTAATAAAGCGTGCTGTTTTAGTTTTTTAAAACTATTATTTATTTATTTATGTTTTAGTTTTAATATTTTACAGAATACGATAAGAATGTAAATATCTTTAAATTCCATACTATTGTAGTATCAGCTAAAAGTATTGCTCTTCTAAAAAAAATTCTCCCCCGCCGGATTTGAACCAGCGACCTATGGATTACTGAAATTATATAGCACTAATTCACCGCTCTACCAACTGAGCTCTTAGAACGATTGACTAAAAAGTCGACAAGTCCGTAACCTATTATACCAGTTTTAATTTTTTTGATTTTCTGATGATTCTGGCCAGGAATTTAGAAATAAAATATGAAATTATTGTAGTGTCACGGGTCCTTAAAATAAAAATACAGAAATTAGAAAATGCAGTGGATGAGATTGAACACAGAAGGCTCAAATGGTATGGACACGTAAGAAGAATGCAGGATGGAAGTCTACCAAAGGCTGTCTATTTATGGATAATTGAAAGAAAGAGAAGAAAAGGAAGACCAAGAACAACCTGGAAGAATAACATTCAAAATTCAATTAGGACATTTGGTGTAACAGATGAAGACACAGAGGACAGAGCACGGTGGAGAACTTTAATGAAGGGAATTTGTGAATGTTTGTTACAAACTGGTAGTCTGTAAGTCCGTAGTCATTCACGTATTATTATTTTTTTTTAAATTTCATGTTAATTGCTAGGATTGTTGGAGAAAACCCTCAATGATGAGGAAAATTCTCAAAATGAATGAATGAACATATTTGTTTGATAATTTTAATTACTTGAAATTATTACTAATATAGTTCGAAATTTACAATACAATTTTTTCACACGCATATCAATTTTACAATAACTAGCGGACCCGGCAGATGTTGTCCTGCCCGAACGTTCAATTCTCGTATCTTGGCCGGACGACAAAATTATAAGTTACTTTTTTACCATAAAATTCATTAATTAAGACGTAATTAGATATTATGAAATAAATTCGCAAGAAACTCCTCACTGCCACCTCATGTGGCTCAAGAAGCGTGCATTATGCCGTCACGATGTTATTGCGCGGAAAATGTCGATAATGCAGATTACTACACATATAACAAAAAATCCTATAATCCGATCGCAGGCCACCTACCGAGTCCAATTGTGAATCTGAACCGTACATGGACCCAGGTAAGGATAAACAGTACAATAAACCCACTAAAATTGATTGTATATGAAATTAATATTAATGGGGCAATATTTTAAATAGTCATAAGAGTAAAACAATTGCCGCGGTGGACTAGTGTTATGCTCCTTGCCTCTTGTCCAGAGGGTCGCGGGTCCACACCCGGCCGGGGTCGGTGGATTTCTTAGGATGGAAAAAATCTAAGGAGCAAGTCCTCCGGGAGGGACTTTAAGCCGTGGGTCCCGAGTCTGGAGATTTTCAGACTCGTAAAATATCCTTAAGCCTGAATGAAAAGGCCTCTAAGCAAAATTTACCGAATTTTCCCGTCCTAGTACTACCTTGGTTTCCTAGATGTCAGTATGAGGCGGAACGCTGATCACGGACCACTCAAATGACATATATACGAAAACAAGTATAACTAAATTAGTATGGTTCAAAGTCTTCTCTATAGGGAGAGAGCGCCTAAATCTCTGTTAAGGGAAACATGGACTTACAAGATACAAGATTTCTTCTTAATCCTTCTGTAACTCTAGGAAATCATCAATGGTCAAACATACACAAAAAATTTAATCAAAATCGGTTCAGTCGTTTAGACAGTTGTCGGATTTCACTCCGTTTTGGATAATACCTATCTCGGTTTATTTTAATAGGATATACTGAGTTTCGTTGTGAAACATCGGAAAATATGACCGCTACAACGGTTTTTAAATTTTCACTTCATTTGAACTCCTAAAGCTAATGATTTTAGAGTATCCAATTGTGTACCTAAACCATCGAGGGGCCAATCAGACACACAAAATATTTAATCAAAATAAATCCAGTCGTTTAGGAGGAGTTCAGTGGAGTATAGGAGTAGATACATAATGATTATATATACAGTATAAAGATAATCTTCCGTGAATAAGAATTCTTAAGTTGAGGTGAGAAATTAATTTTACTATTTTTTCTTTCATATAGCCACATTGACTATAGCCTATATATTATAAATACGTCCCGCGTGGGGACATGGATCCTCCCTATCAACCGAACTAAATTAGTTGCAATTATTTACCTACAGATGTGGAAGTCACTACAAAACAATGCTCTGACCTGTTCAGAATATTAAAAAAGATGGAGCTTTCTTTATGACAAAAAACAGGAGGTGGTAAAGAGAATTCGATAAAGAATGAAGGAAACACAACTGTCATTGGTTGTAAAACAAAATTCATTGAATCGTGATTGGTCATTGACTCCCATTTAAGGCATAAGTTAAATAGTGAACTATTTTCTTCATTCATATGGTACTACATTTCACAGATAATTAAATATATTCACTTATTCAATTATTTTCTATTATTTGAAAACTTATCTTCTTCCTATTCTATAGTTACAGGATTATCATCCTGTTTATTCGCCATATCACTCTTCGGAGGAAGACGTACTGGACGTGCAGTCACTGCCTATCCATCTATTGGCTTGTCTTGCTCTTCTCCCATCCATTGGTCTTTCTTCTTCAGCTCTTATTGCAAGTCTATTGTCTTCCATCCTTTCGATATGATATTTCCAATATTTTCGTCTTTTTATAATAAATTTGCTTATATCTTGAATATGACATTTAATTGAAATACAGTTTATTATTATTATTATTATTATTATTATTATTATTATTATTATTATTATTATTATTAATAACTAACTGGTACTATCAAACCCGTAGGTTCTAGGCCGCGCGGAAATAAGCTCTCCATACATCTCTATCCTGAGATAATATTCTCCAATCATTCCTTGCATAATCTACTTCCCTCAAATCATGAATAATGTAATTCTCCCACCTCATTTTTGGTCTACCAACTGGGCGTTCCCCCTCTGGTTTTCCTACAAGAAGCTTCCGTGCACGACTTTCATTCCCCATTCGTACCACATGTCCTGCCCATCGCAGTATACGAGACTTAACTGTTCTCAATATATCTGGCTTCCTATAAAATCATATAGTTCACTGTTATGTAAGTCTTCTTCATTCACCTGTCCGTTCATCTCCCTTGGTCCAAAAATTTTCATTATTATTCATCATCATCATCATCATCTACATTCATGGATTAGGTCTGTTGACCAGTTCCGACTTCAGCCCATCTCTTTATTTTGTTATTTGTTCATTATTATTATTATTATTATTATTATTATTATTATTATTATTATTATTATTATTAACACTTGGTGTGGGGACAACACGATATACGACCCAGAATGTAGTAATATAGACTAGACAATTTTATGTGCTTGCAGTGACGCATGGAACGCAAGTGTAAGTTAGTAAAAGTTATACAGAGATTGTGGAGAATGTAATATGCATGAAACCCTTGCCGTCACGCATTGAGCTATCCATTAACAGAGAGTTAGAGAGGGGGGGGGAGCATTTAAAAATGAAGATAGCTTGACAGGGAATACTGTAGCATCAGCACTTCTGCGCGGTTTTCGCATGAGCGCGTACATCCAGCAGAGGGATCCAGTAGCCGAGAAAACAAAAGAACCACACATCAATTCCATTATTCTCTACCATCGATTGGAATAAAGGGTTCAAACATTCTTCATCTCAAATTTAAATTCCACTGAACAAGCAAATTTCCAATATTCTGATGTTTCAAAAATTAGTAGTAGTAGGACTTTATTAGACAAAAGTAAGATGTTTACAATATTATTTACAAATATGGGTCGCACGGGCAGTAAGCCGTACGTGCTGTTGACAGTCCGTTACAATGAAGTAATAATTGGTAATAGTATAAAAAGAAACAAAAAAACAATAACATTACAATTACATAAAGAAAACACAATAATATTACAATTACATAATAATACAATAGCATTATACACTAATTAAGTTATGTATAATTGTTAAGAATTAATGGTATTGCATTTTGATAACATATGTAGGTTCATGGCCGCGCGGACATAAGCTCTCCATACATCCCTATCCCGAGCCAACGCTTTCCAATCACTCCCTGTATAATCTACCTCCCTCAAATCATAGTTAATGCTATTCTCCCACCTCATTCTTGGTCTACCAACTGGGCTTTTTCCCTCTGGCTTTCCTACAAGAAGCTTCCATGCAAGCCTTTCATTTCCCATAAGTGCAACACGTCCTGCCTATTGCAGTTTACGAGACTTAACTATTCTTATTATATCTGGCTTCCTATAAAGACCATGTAGTTCATTGTTATGTAGTCTTCTCCATTCACCTGTTTGTTCATCTCACTTTGGTCCAAAAAAATTCCTAAGTACTTTATTCTGAAATACTTGTAATCTCCTTTCCTCCCTTAAAGTAAGAGTCCATGTTTCGAATCCATATAATATAACTGGTAGAATAATAGTTTTATATATTTTAAGTTTAACGTTTTTTGAAAGGAGTTGCGACATCAAGAGTCTCTGCAATGCATAATAGCATGCATTTCCAGAATTGATCCTGTGTTAATTTCTTTGTGCATCTCATTCCTATTTGTGATTATTGTTCCTAGGTATTTGAATTCAGCCACATCCTCAAAATTTCCCTCATTTGTCATTAGCTGTCCATTTCTTATATCAGCAAAATCAACCTTAATGAGTAGTGTTTTTCTTTAAAAATATTCGCAATCACTCGGCATTTGTAATTTCAGAGTTTTTTTTGCAATATACTGTTTAACATTGTGCGTTTCTCACATAAATTTATTAAAAAGAGGAATTTAATGAATTCAATGAATCGTTCGTGAATATATATATGTTATAATTAAATCTTTAACATTGAGCAATGCAAGCTTAATATGGTATGATAAGAAAAATAAATGCCTGGACGGGATTCGAACCCGGATCTCTGAGTCTGTACCTCAGCGTGATATCCATTACACTACCAGGCGAATCCAATTCAAACACTTATTTTTCTTATATAATTATGTATTATACTCTCCATTATTACTAGATGTAGCGAGAACACTGTCTTCACTGCCATCTAGTAGCTGACTATATCAAGTAAGCAAATTAAAGAGAATATTTATTTTACTTTATAGCAGTGACGCTTTATCGATGTTATAATTAAATCTTTAACATTGAGCAATGCAAGCTTAATTTGGTATGATAAGAAAAATAAATGCCTGGACGGGATTCGAACCCGGATCTCTGAGTCTGTACCTCAGCGTGATATCCATTACACTACCAGGCGAATCCAATTCAAACACTTATTTTTCTTATATATGTATTATACTCTCCATTATTACTAGATGTCGCGAGAAACACTGTCTTCACTGCCATCTAGTAGCTGACTATATCAAGTAAGCAAATTAAAGAGAATATTTATTTTACTTTATAGCAGTGACGCTTTATCGATGTTATAATTAAATCTTTAACATTGAGCAATGCAAGCTTAATTTGGTATGATAAGAAAAATAAATGCCTGGACGGGATTCGAACCCGGATCTCTGAGTCTGTACCTCAGCGTGATATCCATTACACTACCAGGCGAATCCAATTCAAACACTTATTTTTCTTATATATGTATTATACTCTCCATTATTACTAGATGTAGCGAGAACACTGTCTTCACTGCCATCTAGTAGCTGACTATATCAAGTAAGCAAATTAAAGAGAATATTTATTTTACTTTATAGCAGTGACGCTTTATCGATGTTATAATTAAATCTTTAACATTGAGCAATGCAAGCTTAATTTGGTATGATAAGAAAAATAAATGCCTGGACGGGATTCGAACCCGGATCTCTGAGTCTGTACCTCAGCGTGATATCCATTACACTACCAGGCGAATCCAATTCAAACACTTATTTTTCTTATATATGTATTATACTCTCCATTATTACTAGATGTAGCGAGAACACTGTCTTCACTGCCATCTAGTAGCTGACTATATCAAGTAAGCAAATTAAAGAGAATATTTATTTTACTTATAGCAGTGACGCTTTATCGATGTTATAATTAAATCTTTAACATTGAGCAATGCAAGCTTAATTTGGTATGATAAGAAAAATAAATGCCTGGACGGATTCGAACCCGGATCTCTGAGTCTGTACCTCAGCGTGATATCCATTACACTACCAGGCGAATCCAATTCAAACACTTATTTTTCTTATATATTATGTATTATACTCTCCATTATTACTAGATGTCGCGAGAACACTGTCTTCACTGCCATCTAGTAGCTGACTATATCAAGTAAGCAAATTAAAGAGAATATTTATTTTACTTTATAGCAGTGACGCTTTATCGATGTTATAATTAAATCTTTAACATTGAGCAATGCAAGCTTAATTTGGTATGATAAGAAAAATAAATGCCTGGACGGGATTCGAACCCGGATCTCTGAGTCTGTACCTCAGCGTGATATCCATTACACTACCAGGCGAATCCAATTCAAACACTTATTTTTCTTATATATGTATTATACTCTCCATTATTACTAGATGTAGCGAGAACACTGTCTTCACTGCCATCTAGTAGCTGACTATATCAAGTAAGCAAATTAAAGAGAATATTTATTTTACTTTATAGCAGTGACGCTTTATCGATGTTATAATTAAATCTTTAACATTGAGCAATGCAAGCTTAATTTGGTATGATAAGAAAAATAAATGCCTGGACGGGATTCGAACCCGGATCTCTGAGTCTGTACCTCAGCGTGATATCCATTACACTACCAGGCGAATCCAATTCAAACACTTATTTTTCTTATATATTATGTATTATACTCTCCATTATTACTAGATGTAGCGAGAACACTGTCTTCACTGCCATCTAGTAGCTGACTATATCAAGTAAGCAAATTAAAGAGAATATTTATTTTACTTTATAGCAGTGACGCTTTATCGATGTTATAATTAAATCTTTAACATTGAGCAATGCAAGCTTAATTTGGTATGATAAGAAAAATAAATGCCTGGACGGGATTCGAACCCGGATCTCTGAGTCTGTACCTCAGCGTGATATCCATTACACTACCAGGCGAATCCAATTCAAACACTTATTTTTCTTATATATGTATTATACTCTCCATTATTACTAGATGTCGCGAGAACACTGTCTTCACTGCCATCTAGTAGCTGACTATATCAAGTAAGCAAATTAAAGAGAATATTTATTTTACTTTATAGCAGTGACGCTTTTTTATCGATGTTATAATTAAATCTTTAACATTGAGCAATGCAAGCTTAATTTGGAATGATAAGAAAAATAAATGCCTGGACGGGATTCGAACCCGAATCTCTGAGTCTGTACCTCAGCGTGATATCCATTACATTACCAGGCGAATCCAATTCAAACACTTATTTTTCTTATATATATGTATTATACTCTCCATTATTACTAGATGTCGCGAGAACTCGGTCTTCGCCGCCATCTAGCAGCCGACTATAACAAGTAAGCAAATTAAAGAGAATATTTTTACCTTATAGCAGTGACGCTTTATAGATGTTATAATTAAATGTTTAACATTGAGCAATGCAAGCTTAATATGGAATGATAAGAAAAATAAATGCCTGAACGGGATTCGAACCCGAATCTCTGAGTCTGTACCTCAGCGTGATATCCATTACATTACCAGGCGAATCCAATTCAAACACTTATTTTTCTTATATATGTATTATACTCTCCATTATTACTAGATGTCGCGAGAACTCGGTCTTCACCGCCATCTAGCAGCCGACTATAACAAGTAAGCAAATTAAAGAGAATATTTATTTTACCTTATAGCAGTGACGCTTTATAGATGTTATAATTAAATGTTTAACATTGAGCAATGCAAGCTTAATATGGAATGATAAGAAAAATAAATGCCTGGACGGGATTCGAACCCGGATCTCTGAGCCTGTACCTCAGCGTGATATCCATTACACTACCAGGCGAATCCAATTCAAACACTTATTTTTTTTTCTTATATATGTATTATACTCTCCATTATTACTAGATGTCGCGAGAACTCGGTCTTCACCGCCATCTAGCAGCTGACTATATCAAGTAAGCAAATTAAAGAGAATATTTATTTTACCTTATAGCAGTGACGCTTTATAGATGTTATAATTAAATGTTTAACATTGAGCAATGCAAGCTTAATATGGAATGATAAGAAAAATAAATGCCTGGACGGGATTCGAACCCGGATCTCTGAGTCTGTACCTCAGCGCGATAGGCCTATCCATTACACTACCAGGCGAATCCAATTCAAACACTTATTTTTTTTTTCTTATATATGTATTATACTCTCCATTATTACTAGATGTCGCGAGAACACTGTCTTCACTGCCATCTAGTAGCTGACTATATCAAGTAAGCAAATTAAAGAGAATATTTATTTTACTTTATAGCATTGACGCTTTATCGATGTTATAATTAAATCTTTAACATTGAGCAATGCAAGCTTAATTTGGTATGATAAGAAAAATAAATGCCTGGACGGGATTCGAACCCGGATCTCTGAGTCTGACCTCAGCGTGATATCCATTACACTACCAGGCGAATCCAATTCAAACACTTATTTTTCTTATATATTATGTATTATACTCTCCATTATTACTAGATGTCGCGAGAACACTGTCTTCACTGCCATCTAGTAGCTGACTATATCAAGTAAGCAAATTAAAGAGAATATTTATTTTACTTTATAGCAGTGACGCTTTATCGATGTTATAATTAAATCTTTAACATTGAGCAATGCAAGCTTAATTTGGTATGATAAGAAAAATAAATGCCTGGACGGGATTCGAACCCGGATCTCTGAGTCTGTACCTCAGCGTGATATCCATTACACTACCAGGCGAATCCAATTCAAACACTTATTTTTCTTATATATGTATTATACTCTCCATTATTACTAGATGTCGCGAGAACACTGTCTTCACTGCCATCTAGTAGCTGACTATATCAAGTAAGCAAATTAAAGAGAATATTT